>CM052900.1:97610938-97624579 GCA_028534135.1 Potos flavus | reverse complement strand
CCCTTGTTCTGACTTCACAGACTCTCATGGTTCTTCACCCCTCTGATTTCCTCCAATTCATCCCTCCCCTCCCTCTCACAATGTCCTCCATGTTTTTCCTTATGCTCCACACGTAAGTGAGACCATATGATAATTGACTTTCTCCGCTTGACTTATTTCACTCAACATAATCTCTTCCAGTCCAGTCCATGTTAAAATAAAAGTTGGGTATTCGTCCTTTCTGATGGAGGCATAATATCCCATTGTATATATGGACCATATCTTCTTGATCCATTCATCTGTTGAAGGGCATCTTGGCTCTTTCCACAGTTTGGCGATTGTGGCCATTGCTGCTATGAACATTGGGGTACATGTGGCCCTTCTTTGTACTGCATCTGCATCTTCTTTAATTTTTAAAAAATATTTTATTTATTTGTTTGACACAGATAAAGAGAGGCAGAGAGAGAGCATAAGTGAGGGGTGCAGAAGAGGGAGAAGCAAGGTCCCCGCAGAGCAGGGAGCCCGAAGTGTTACTCTACCCCAGGACCCTGGTATCATTACGTGAGCTGAGGGAAAATGCTTAGCCAACCAAGCTACCCAGGTGCTCCAAACTTTTATATATATATAATTTTATATATTTTTAAGTAATCTTTTCACCCAAAGTGGGGCTTGAGCTCACAATCCCAAGATCAAGGGTTGCACACTCAACTGACTGAGCCAGCCAGGTACCCCTTGAATAAAACCTTTAAAAAAATAAAGAAGCTGCTTGGACCTGTACCCTATACACTGCTTACAGATTTTGATATTAGACTAAAGTAAAAGACTAGAATTTTGTGGATAAATTCCATACTGTTCCTTATTTAGTCTGTTGTTTGGGCCATATGAGAATCTTTTTTTTTTTTTTAAGATTTTATTTTTTTATTTAACAGAGAGAGAGATCACAAGTAGGCAGAGAGGCAGGCAGAGAGAGAGGGGGAAGCAGGCTCCCCGCTGAGCAGAGAGCCCGGTGCGGGGCTCGATCCCAGGACCCTGAGATCATGACCTGAGCGGAAGGCAGAGGCTTTAACCCACTGAGCCACCCAGGTGCCCCAATATGAGAATCTTTTGAATCCCAGCATTCTTTCACTAATCAGCACGCTGCAGATGTTAGCATAAAAGTCATTAGTGAAAATGGTGAGCAATTTAGGACTGAGGGGACAACCTCTAAGTTATTCTTTCCAGAAACCTTTCTCTGGAGTTATGAAATTTCTTAAGCAGCACCGTTAGAGTTATTCAACAAGTTAAAAATCTTCCTACCCGGAACAGCCAGTGCACAGTTCTTTCAAAAGTGTATCACGAGATTCTTGGTGAGGCTGAAATCCCAATACTCTTCATCTATAAAATGCTCCTGATTTCCAGTATATACAAACCCCTTTAGAAAAAGAAAAATGCATTTAGGTTGGCATGACCTTACCAAACCTGCACTATTCCTAGAGATCACTATTTATACTGGAAACTGGTAAAACCATCTTTAATATAATTAGTTCTAGGTTTATTGACTACCTATTCACAATATTTATTCTTTCTTCACAATTTCTTAAAGATTTCTGATGTCATTTCAACTATTTAGTCTATAGTAATAATAGTGATACAACCAATAGCCGCTGTGCATCAAGTATTTATTATGTGCCAGGTACTGGTTAAAGTGCTTTATGTTGAATCATTCCCCTGCCTATGAGGTAGACTATTATCCCAGTTCTACAGGGGATGAAACTGAAACTTGGAACTCTTAAGTAACTTGCCAGGAGAATAAATTAGACGCTAGGTGTATCTGACTCCAAAGCCTATTTTCCCAGTCTGTTATATTACCTTCCCTTGAGATGCAATGGTTCAGACATGGAATCTTGGACAAGCTGGGGCTCCAATATTTGTTCCATCCTTTCGAGTGAATATTCCAGTCTTCTTACCCAGAAAAAAAAAGGTAGTAAAATAGGAGTGGAGAAGTTCTTTTCTTTACTGCTACTATATGCTAACTTAGCATCATTACTTTCAAGCTGGGGCTTTTCCCTTCCCAGAGCTCCTTCTGCTCTAAATTTTTAATTTTCTTTAGTATTTTTACCTGTTTCTGGACAATAGTCTTCCTCTAAAACCCGAGTTACTCCAAGACCTTGGGTATGTGTCATCCTGTTTACCATTCACCCATGTCCATCAGAAAACTTGCTATCCAACCAAAAGCTTGCTACCTCACTGGATTCCTCCAGCTTTTCTTCCTCACTGGAACCATTGCAACGGTCAGAATCAAAATGTGCACTTAATTCATTTTCATTTTTGCTTTTCTTCTAATAGAGTCATGATCATGTCATCAGTACAGGACTTTCCACTGACCCCATCAGAACTGTGCGCTTTAGAGAAAGCCAACTTTGCACCACACAACCTGCCCATTCTCTGACTGCATTTGGCAATTGCACTTTGCTTGGTGTTGTATGTGATACACACATTTCCTCTCACAAATTCTCACTGCATTCTCAAGAATTTGCTGGGGCGGCACACTCAGAACATCAAGAAAACAATAAATCTGCCATGACTCTGTTATATAGGAAACTTTCCAAGTGATAGCCAGGGAGAAGGGACATGGAGTGGTGGTTAACAGCTCGGGCTTAGAGTGGGGGTGGTGCCATTTCTTCAGCTTAACTTTCCTCAATTAAAAGTAGGGATAGTAAGCATGGGATAATAGGATAATGTTACTTAATGGATGTAAGTGCTCATTAACACAGTGGCTGTTCATAGTATCATTTTTTTTTTTAATTTCTTAGTCCCATGTAAGATTTTGATCAGCTGCCCAAAGCTCTTTCTCATTCTACTCTATTAGCCCAACAGCATATCCAGTCTGGTGACTCGCAGTGAAGATGCTTAAACACTTCCTAAAGGCTTTGTGAACAATTTCCTCAACCTCTCAGTGGTTCATGCTTGTTTAATTTTGAGTACAGAACAGAGAGTTGATTAAAAGACCTTGTTTATAGTTGAAAATATCTTTTTAGAAAATATCTTTGGGTTTTAAAACCCTAGGAGAGGGGAATTAACTCATGACAGGACTGATTTCTTGCCACACTTAGGAAGCCCCTCACTCACGCTCCATCTCTCTAACGACCTCAGAATAAATAGGAGCAAAGTGAGCTGGGGATGAATAAAAGGCAAAGCAAGAGCTTTTGCAGTGGCGCCTCCCTGGTTTACACCATAGCTGTCTTGGATTATAGGTACAGTTTGGGAAAGTCATTTCAATCCAACTAAAATGACATCAGTGTAGTTCTGTGCCATGAGCCCAAAGGTGGCACATTAGTTTCTCTTGCTGCTATAGTAAATCACCACAAATTCTGGCTTAAAACAAGACAAATTTATCACTTACATGTCTAGAGGCCAGAAGTCCAAAAATCAGTGTCACTGGGCTAAAATCAAGGTTGCTTGATTTTAAAATCCAGGGCTACATCTCTTCTAGAGACTCTAGGGGAGAATCCATTTCCTTGACTTTTCTAGAAGCCTCCTGCATTCCTTGACTTGTGGCCCTTTTCCCATCATTGAATCTAGCAGTGCAGTGTCTTCTAACCATCACCCTTTCTCTCTGTCTCTCTGGCCTTTGCTTCCAGCCTTCCATCTCCTTCTCTGACTCTCTTGCTTACTTCTTTCATTTATAAGAACACCTATGAGTACATCGAGCCCATCGAGCCCATCGATAATCTAGGATTCTCTCCCCATCCCAAGACCCTTCACTTCATATGTTCAAGGTCCCTTTTGCCATGTAATTTGACATATTCACAAATATGGGAGATTAAAACATGAATATCTTTGGGGGCTTTATTTTTCTGCCACAGGTGTGTATTATACATTCTCTCCTCAGTCATAGGGCCCAGATATTATCAGTCCCAGTTTATATTTGGCAAGCTGTACTTCAAATGGAACAAAGTTGGAATTCAAAGAAGCTGGAGTTAATCAAATAAAAGCAGGTATCAGCATGCACTTTATCACATCACCAAGAGAATCAAAACAGTATGATAGTAAATTTAACTTCTTGTCATGTTGAATTCTTCTTTCAGTGCTACGTTATCAGAAAGAGGCAGTATTGTTATAATGTAATTTATATAGTGCCTTCCCCTGAGTGATGAACAGAATATTCCTCAGGATCCTCAGAGAATTGGTCTATCTCTTTTTATCCCAGCTCAGCCACTCCGGCAGTATAATATGCAGCAATATTATATCTGTGTGCAAGAAATAAATCAGACTCACTAAATTTAAGGATGTTCACTTAAAGAAATTCCTTTTGGAGTTCCTTCCCTCCCCCCCCCCCCTTTCATTTGAAAATGTTCTTTGGGTAGTATAGAGCCATTGACCCACATTAGATTAATTAGGTCAATTAGCCTTTATGTAGTAATTGCCACTCAGGTGGCTTTGAATAATTCCCTTTTAATACAGATATGCCTTGAAAAGAGATTATAACTTAAATTCCTGCCACACAGTAGCATTAAGAAAATACACATTTATCAATTCTTTCTGCAATATGGCTTTGGGTATAGCAATGATATGGGGTAGAAAAAGCTTAAGGACTTGATGAGTTGATTATTCACATCCACACATTGTTAAAAGTCACATGTGTATTTTCTATTTGGACAGGCTGTTGGTAACCCTGAATGCTGAGCCTAATTCAGAGCAACACCCTTTCTTCTTCCAAACTGTCAATATTAATTTTCACATTTTCAAACTCACATTGGCCCTAGCACCTAATCTTGGACTCTCACCAGCAACCTGGACTCTCTGAAATTTTTTCTTTGCCGCTTCTCTTCTTCAACATCATCCCCATAGCTTATCTTAATAAAACAATAGCTACTACTTAATGAGTATTTTCTAGGTACCAGACATTTCACATTCATTATTGCTAATTGTTACTTTCAGTTAACCAACAAATATTTGTTGAAATATAAGCTCTAGATCTTGGAGATACAGCCCTGTGGATACCCTTATCTCCATGTAATACTTAGGAAATAGAGACAGGTAAATTTAGTGACTAGCTTAAGGGCCTGCTGCTTAAAAAGCAGATTATAATCCCACATTAAAGCGTGTGGTTGTGTGTGTGTGAGAGAGAGAGAGAGAGAGAGAGAGAGATCTGGATGGCTATACTCCAAAATACACACTGTGATTATTACTAGGTAATGGGATTGAGGGTGATTTTAAATTCTTTGTACTTCTGTATTATCTGAAATTTCTTCTTTTACCCCCATTTCCTACTTAGATCACTCAAACCACCCCCCACTGACAACTATGCTAATGCATTTGATGTAAATCTTTTAGTTTGTTTGTAGTCCTAAAATTTTTTTTTGTTTTTAATATATATTTTAAATTTACTTAGATGGTATCACATTTTGTTTCTTACATTTTCCACCTAATACTATGTGTTTTAGATCTATGTTGCTACATGTACAAGTCTATTGCATGTAACTGCCGAATAATTTTTATAATATAGCTATTGTAAATAAGCACGAGCTTCCATAATCAGAAAAAAAAATCTAGTAAAGCTCTTTTTATTGTGAAGAAAGAAAACAATCTTTCTTGTAACATAAGAGCATGAAGCCATAAATTGCTTTACATAATTTTGCCACAAAAATATCCCCATGGAGAAATATTTATTACACTGGCGATTCTATTTTACTAAACACCTCTACTTTATAAAAGTGCTTGGACACATGAAACTCTTTTCTATAAATACAGAAAATTTAAAGAGAAAAGAGACTATTTCTTTCTATGAAGTCTCTGAAATGCTTGACTTCTTTTAGGAGGCAAAAATTTCAAAAGACAAAGTTATTTTGAAACTGAAAAGAGTGAAATGAACTCATTACTGTGTGTTCTCACTATATATTAAAAATGAAATTAAAATCATTTAAAATAAAAGAAATATGACATGGTAATGCAAACAGAAATTGAGGAAAATCCCAAAAGGATAGGAAATAGTTGGTTGATGGACAGCACAGGAAAATGAAAAGACAATCAGAAGAAGTAATAAAGCCTATTGGGAAAAACCTGAAATTTATATATTGAAAGTTCATAATTTTTAACATAAAAATCTAATAATAACTGCTAATCCCTTTTCTTTCTTTAAACTTTAATTTAAGAATAAAAATAGAACTTCAAGCATAACTTTATTCAGTCATATTTTTTATAAGATAGATATTAAATACTTTTGATTTGTGTTTAACTTTCAAACTTTTCTTCAAAACAATATATTCCTAGATGAGAGGTGTGGAAAAAATTACATATAACTATATATTATGGGGAAAAAATACCAATATGAAAGTCATATTCCAAGCAGATATGACTGAAGTATTGTGATCACAGAAAAGGTTACAAAACATTGTTTCTTCTCTTTCTATTTAGGCTAGTTTTCGCTGATAGCAGCAGAGAAGCTTTATAACACGGCACTGGCAGAGAAACCCAATTTGCCCTTATTAAAAACAGGGCCTCCTTTTTTTCCTCTCTCTCTCTCCAAAATATTGGGTTTCAGGATGAAGTTCTTGATCTAGGGAAGATAAGCAGACTTTAGGGGAGGCAGGTCAGAAAAGGAGATTAAAGTACAAAAGTTTAAGTGTGAAAATTAAAAACAAAATAGTGACCTGAAGTTTCAGAGCCAAATGGGAAGAAAAGATGTCTACTCATGTTGATAGGTGATCTGCACAGGGGAAAGGCCTCACCCAATGATCAGATAATCTATGGAAAAGGCCATAGTAGACTTGCTTCTCTGGAAACTAGAGTTAAACTGGAGACAGAGACAGGAGGATGTGTCTTGGCTAAGATCCCTCTTGAATTTGCCTTAAATTCTCCAATAGAAAAACTCTAAAGATTAGGGAAAAACATGGATTTTGATGATTTGATGTAACTTTAAAGATGTAGTATTTCAGTGTTTAAGTCTAGACAGAATGGCACAATGATTATGCAAAAGGTTCTCCAATCACATAAAGTTCATGCTTTGCAACATTTGGCAATTTATTTAGCTTCTTCATGTATAAGATATATATACATGATGGGAGTATTCACCTCATAGGACTATTGAAGGAATTAAATATGCCATCCACAAGGCTTAGGGCAAGGTCCAGCATATAGTACATATTCAGTAATGTTAGCTAGTACTGGTAGTAGGTACGATAGGTAATTTTTTTTTAAAAAAAGAGGTATGTTTACCATTTGAGCATTTATCTGATGACTGAGATTCAGATCTGAGTTTCTACACCAGTTCATATTAGTATGTTGTATGGTTTTTAATAGATCATATTGAATCTGAAGATGTCAGTTCTTACTGACATCTAATAATAATATTAGGAAATGAGACTTCTTTCACAAATCACTATTGATAACATAGTGGGTCCAAGTTTCAGTTCATAAGCTCAAGTATGCAAGAAATGTTTTAATTCTGTTTCAAGCCTCCATTCCACTAGATGTTGGGAAAACAATCTCAGTCAGTGCAGTTTCCCCTCCCCTTATATTGGGATTGCCTGTATGTTCTGGGGGGGGGGGGCTACCACCTGTTGTCAGTTGTCATCAGCTCTATGCTATCTGGTGAGGCACACCTTCTGGTCCTGACTAGCAGTCCACAAAGTTTACAGCTGCATCCTCCTTGTGTTGGACATGAGTTTCTGTGACTTTTGGGAGACTGAGAAAAGGAATGGGGCACCAAAAGGCCCTGCTTCATCCCTGTAGTAGACTCTGACTCACGGGATGTGCTTCTGTTGCTCTTGGGGCACAGAGGGTACCTCAGTCTCCCTTTTTAGCTCTAACTTACCACACCACCATCTCAACCCTATTGCTCTTGTGCCATTGGCATGGGGGAGTAAGGGAGAATTCTGGAGTCTTCACACCTTCTCAAAGTACACTGGAAAAGTGACATTCCTTCTGCTCTCCAATTTCTAAAATTATGCAGAGAGGAGTGTTCTCTTTTTCCCTAAACCTTACCACACCTGACTTTAGAATAAATCCAAGAGAAAGCTGAGCCCAGGTTTTTTCTCAGGTACTCAGCATCTGACCTCTTTTCTTTTCCTCTGACTACTTTCCTTTTCCCCAAGTCTAGAGAATCTTCAGTCTTGAGGACAGGAAAAAAAGATTTTGATCCATCAGGTATTTTTCCAATTCTTTTGTCTAAAGTCTGGGTCTTAGATTTGAGATGTTTAAAAGTGAAGGATTTGATAACCCTTCCTTGAGGAACATCTACTTTATAGTTTAGTCTAGTTGCCTCATTGAAGGAGGCAACAGGAGAAAAAAGAAAAACAACAAAATAAAAACAACCAAAAACATTGGTTGATACCCCAGAAATACATCAAAGGAGGGAGGGATGTATGTTTTATCATTTCCATCTAAAACTATATTTTAAATACTTTAACTTTCCATAATGAATAAAAAAGTCTTCCAACTAAAATATTTTTCTTTAGTTAGAAGCATGGGTTACTTTATACACTGTTGATAAGTGCTTGATTTTATAATTTCCTTCAGCTCGAATTGTAAATATTAATTACATACCTTATATGCATGTAAATGGTCCTAACTCCAGTCTGCTAGATGTGGAAATCATTTCTTTAGTTCCTTTATCCCCTTGTTTTCTCCTTCCAGAATCTGCCAATTTGTTCCCTCCATGATCTTTCACTCCTCTCCAAATTTACTCCATCCTCTAACTTCATTCTTTTAATAATCCAATACCCAAAATAATGTGTAGCTTTCTTTTTCATAAATTTGACTCTGTCTGCATGTTATCTCCTTAAGAAGTCCAGACACTACAAATCTTATGTAGAGTCTAGAAAAACTTATTGACAATATAATTTGATGGTGATTATATTAATTTTTTAAAAATCTTGGGGTGCTGGGTGGCTCAGTCAGTTAAGCATCTGACTCTTGATCTCAGCTCAGGTCTTGATCTCAGGGACATGAGTTCAAGCCTTGCCTTGTTCTTCATGCTGGGCATGGAGCCTACTTAAAAAAAACAAAAGCAAAAACAAAAAACCGTGATAACTTTAAAAATCCTATGTTTTTGTTGCATTTTGATCATTGTTACCTGGATCATCTATGGGTCCCTTGAAACATGACCTGCTCATATTCATCTTTCTTAGACTAGTTCATGACATAAGAAGTAGTATAAAACATCTGTTCAATCACTATATTTAATGAAAGAACAGTAAGATATTTGGTCATTTTCAAACACTAATGCATAGCAAGACCATTCTAATCTACATACACCATATACTACAACACTTATATGTGCAATATTTCAAAACTCTATAGCAACAGCTATGGGTAAAATTGTCTCTAGAATTGAACTATTTTGGTTTACAGCTAGAAAAGAATTCCTTAATACATTTAAGGAAGAAGAGAGTGAAGTACATTTTACATTTATGATGAAAGATAAAAAGTTTACAAAAGTGGGCATGAGTTTTAACCCTTAATACTAGGAACTAAAGTAGGAAAAGTATACTGGGTTCAGTTCTAGTTCTACCAAGGATTAGCTGAGAAACTTTGGGCAAATAATTTAGTATTTTCATGGGCTGTTTTCCAGTTCTGTAAGTTGAAACTTTGAATTAGAATCTAAGGTTTTTTTTTATTGTACCATTCAATTATTTCCCTTATTATTTTTTATTGTACCATTCAATTATTTCCCTTATAAAAATGCATCAGATGACAATGGAAAGAAAAAATTAAAGTAATTTTTAAAGTAAAATAAAATTTTGTAGTGAATTAGTCAGTAAAAATGACTGTAGTAGTGGGCTTCAGTGCCTTTTCTGAGCAGCTGTAGATCTGAAGCGCTTTAAAGGATAGTACCCCAGGGAGTAGTGTACCTACCAGTGCAGGAGTGAAAGGATTGGATCAGTTGTCCTTCATTGAATCAATTGTCCTTGATTTTTCTCTATTTAAAGACCGAAGTATTAGAGCCATTGGAACAAAGATTCAGCATTCATTCTCATTGTTCTGTGGGTTATTTGTTTGTTTGTTTGACATTGCCATTAATAATCAACCTGCTGGGAGAGTTGTCTTTGAATTTTTTCTGATGTGTTCCCTCAAACATGGGATAAATTTTATTATCTTTTATAGGTAAAAAGGGGTCAGGGAAATTAACTCAGAAGCCATTATATTATAAGAGTTTTCAGTTTTGCAGCATTGTCAAAGATTTTATGGTTCAGATGGTGACTTCAGTGAAGAAAATTAAGGAGAAGGGGAATCTACAAATGGAGGATATTTTGAAGATGAGAGTTTCTCTGTTAAACACAATAGAGAATCTCTCTTATCAGTGATGGGGAAGGATAAAAAAAGGTTCATAGTTCTTCATAACCACAAAACCAACTCCTCATTTAGATGGGTATCATGTTGTTTTGGGGCAAGTGAATTCTGTTAAGGAAGTTGTGGGAGAGAGAAAACCAGAAAATAGATGCAGTGAGCAAACCATTTGCTGGGATAGACACTCAGTTGTGGAGAGCTAATTCCCAAACTAGAGCTAAGAAAGAAGAAAAGCCATAAATCCTTCTCCTCCTCCTCATCCAGTGACTCATACAGCTCAAAAGATTCTCAGTCTCTTTCTGATTCTGAAAGTACTTCTGAAGAGAAAAATTTATTTTTAGTTTTTTAAAAAAATTTTATTTATTTTGATGAGAGAGAGCAAGCAAGCACAGGTTGGGGGAGGGACAACGGGAGAGAGAGAATCTCAAGTTGATTCTGTGCTGAGCATAGAACCCTATGTGGGGCTTGCTCTCACAACCCCAAGATCATGACTTGAACTCAAACCAATTCTGATGCTTAACTGACTAAGCCACTCAGGTGTTTCTGAAGAAAAATTTTAAAAAGAAAAAAAAGCCTAGCTGGCTCAGTTGTTAAGCGTCTGCCTTCGGCTCAGGTCATGATCCCAGGGTCCTGGGATTGAGCCCTGCATCCAGTCCCGCATCGGGCAACCTGCTCAGCGAGAGGCCTGCTTCTCCCTCTCCCACTCCCCCTGCTTGTGTTCCCTCTCTCGCTGTGTCTCTCTCTGTCAAATAAATAAATAAAATCTTAAAAAAAAACATAGGAAAAAAATTCCCAAACACACACACACACACACACACACACACACACACACACACACACACGAAAGAAAAGCAAGAAAAGCACATTTAGTGAAAGTGAGGCTGAAAATCTTAAAGCATAACATCAGTGTATTGTACATCCAGAAGAATTCCCTCTTATCCCCGAAAATAGATTCCTAATTAGAGAAAGTGCTCCTAAAGCTAATGACAAAGAAAGGAAAAACAGAGAGAAAGAGAGAAAGAGATCTACCTAACTTCCAGCCTGCTTCCTATCAGAGAAGACTTTCAGTTACTAGGTCTAGGAAAGAAATTAAAGGAATAGGATGAAGGATTATCAAATTCCCTCCAGATTCAGATTAAGGGATCATTTCAGACATAGTGAGATGGCTTCACATTGGAGGCAAGAGATTCAGAAAGCCCAAAGAATGAGAGGTTCAGTGGTGAAAGATGAATCAAAGGAGCTTAAGAGTGAGTTAAACAACAACCACAACAAAAAAAAACTGAAACAAAAGAAAATCGAAGAAGTCCAGCTAGAGTAAAAGAGAAAAATATAACTGCTCAGAGGCATGTGTCCAAGAGTCTAAACAGGAAGAGGAAAAGAAAGCTAAAGACAATTAATTAATCTAACAGTAAAGAGACATTAGAAGAATTCAGAAAAAAAGATGATAAATATAATAAAAACAAGGTGAAGGGGCCAAATCTAAAAGTGGGAGTAACAGCAAAAAGAAGTCAAAGAGTTAAGAAAAGCATAATATAAAAATAAACATAATACGAAGCACAATGGAATGAAGAAAAAAGATGGGAGTCAAGGAGTATAAAAAGGGATCATAAGAATGTTAAAGAAAAAGTCTGAGTCTAAGGGAAAACATCAGGAAAGGGGTAAAATTAAAGAGAAGTTTAAATAGAATCAAAGAGCAATGAGCATGAGCATAGTAAAAGTAAGGAAAAGAATAGATGCACAGTGTAGACGGGAATGGGATACAACCCAAGGCAGTTACAATGATCCTCACTCATCAACAGTTACTTGTCTGTCCTCACTCATCTAGCAGCCTCAGCCCACATCCCAGTACCTTACTCTCATCTAGAAGGAATTGGGCTCACAGACAAATACATAGGAGATAAAGTGTCCAGCAGGATTCTGAAAAAGAAAAAAAAAAGAGCTTTTCTTTTCCTCTCTTTTTCCATAGTTGAGGGGAGGTTGAAATATAATAAAATGGTCCCATTTTTTTCAGCAAAAATTAGTTCTGCCAGCTACAAGAAGATTTGTAAATGAGATGCCACTTCTCAATAGTTTAAGAAACATATGACCTGGAGAATCACCTCAATTTTGTCACCCATAAAGTGAGGTTCTTTTATCTGACCCCAATATCAAAGGGATACTATAAGAAATATTTATATTTTTTATTAAAATATAATGTATTATTTGTTTCTGGGGTACAGATCTGTGATTCATCAGTCTTACATAATTCACAGCACTCACCATAGCACATACCCTCCCCAACGTCCATCACGCTGCCACCCCATCCCTCCCATCCCCCTCCACTCCAGCAACCCTCAGTTTGTTTCCTGAGACCAAGAGTCTCTTAAGGTTTGTCTCCCTCTGTTTTTGTCTTGTTCCATTTTCCCCCTCTCTTCCCTTATGATCCTCTGTCTTGTTTCTCAAATTCTTCAAGCCAGGGAGATCATATGATAACTGTCTTTCTCTGAGTTCCATCTCTGATCTAGTTCCATCCACGTTGTTGCAAATGGCAAGATTTCGGGGTTTTTTTGATGGCTGCATAATAGTCCATTGTATATATACACCACATCTTTATCCATTCATCTGTTGGACATCTAAGGCTCTTTCTGTAGTTTAGCTATTGTGGACATTGCTGCTATAAACATTAGGGTGCACGTACCCCTTTGGATCACTACATTTGTGTCATTGGGGTAAATGCCCAGTAGTGCAATTGCTGGGTCGTAGAGTAGCTCTATTTTCAACTTTTTGAGGAAACTCCATACTGTTTTCCAGAGTGGCTGTACCAGCTTGCATTCCCACCAACAGTGTAGGAGGGTTCCCCTTTCTCCACGTCCTCACCAACACCTGTTGTTTCCTGATTGGTTAATTTTAGCCATTCTGACTGGTGTGAGGTGGTATCTCACTGTGGTTTTGATTTGTATTTCCCTGATGCCTAGTGATGAGCACTTTTTCATGTGTCTGTTGGCCATTTGGATGTCATCTTTGCAGAAATGTCTGTTCATGTCTTCTGCCCATTTCTTGATTGGATTGTTTGTTCTTTGGGTGTTGAGTTTGAGAAGTTCTTTACAGATTTTGAATACTAGCCCTTTATCTGATATGTCATTTGCAAATATCTTCTGCCATTCTGTTGGTCATCTTTTGGTTTTGTTGACTGTTTCCTTTGCTGTGCAAAAAAGCTTTTTATCTTGATGAAGTCCCAGTAGTTCATTTTTGCCTTTGCTTCCCTTGCCTTTGAGGATGTTTCTAGGAAGAAGCTGCTGCAGCTGAGGTCAAAGAGGTTGCTACCTAAGTTCTCCTCAAGGATCTTGATGGATTCCGGTTTCACATTTAGGTCTTTCATTCATGTTGAGTCTATTTTTATGTGTGGTGTAAGGA
>CM052900.1:97563921-97610438 GCA_028534135.1 Potos flavus | reverse complement strand
TCCTTCAAGCGGTCAGTCCACTCCTTAAGGACTACTACACATAATTTTCCAGGTAAATACTTGTACAAAGTAATGCAAGTCTATGATAAAACTGTTAATTTGCCATTTGTTTTGATTACTCAGGAAATGAACATACTCATGTGTTTCCAAATTGGCCTGATAAAGAGTAACCTGGAATCTTGTTAGAACTATAGAATTCCCACCCCCCTCTGCTTGGCAGTTCTGAATCAGTAGCCCTTAGGTAAGGTCTAAGAATTTTTATATTTAATATATTATCCACATGTTTCTTATGATCAGGCAAGTTTGGGAAACATTTGTCTGCCGAGTAAAGCTCAGGTTTCTTAGCATCTAAAGTCCTCCACAGTCTGACCTTAAGGTACATTTCAAACATCTACAGGGGCACCTGGGTGGCTCAGTTGGCCAAGCTCCTCTGCTTTCAGCTCAGGTCCTGATCTTAGGGTCCTGGATCAAGCCTCAGTTGGCTAAGCGTCTGCTTTCAGCTCACATCCTGATCTCAGGGTCCTGGATCAAGCCCTATGTCAGGCTCCCTGCTCAGTGGGGAGTCTGCTTCTCCCTCTCCCTTTGCCCCTTCCTGTCCCCCTCTCCCTTTGCCCCTTCCTGTCCCCCGCTTGTACTCTCTCTGTTTCAAATAAATAAAATCTTAAAAACAACAACAACAAAACACAAACATCTCCCACAACATCAACATATGTTTAAAATCATCTGTTCATTATTCCCCAAATACTTCCCTCCTTTGGAGCTTCGCTCAAGCTCTTCCCTCTGTTAGAATGTCCTTCTCTTATATATTTGTTCATCAAAATTGTATTCATCTTTCAAGACTCAGCTTAAATTTTAACTTCTCCATAAAGGCTTCCCTGACTCTTTGGTCAAAATTATGTTCTCTCTCCTATGAACTCCCAGAGTTCTTTAAACCTCTATTGCAGTGATTCTCAAGGTGTGATCCCTGGACCATCAATATCAGTATTACTTGGGCACTTGTTAGAAATGCACATCCACAGGCCCCACTCCAGACCTACTGAATCAGAAATTGGTGCCCAACAATCCGTTTTCAAACAAGCCCTCTAGATGACTGCAATGCATACTGAAGCTTGAGAACCACTTCTCTAATGTATTCTATATTTTATTATTGCATTATTATATGTCTTATTTTCTCTACCAGAATGTAAAGTAGGCTCCGTGAGAGCAAAAACAGTGTTTTTATCATTTGCCTCCTTTGCAGTACCACGCACAGTGCTTTTTGCTTAGCAGATCATAATAAGTCTTGCTGAATTAAATTGCTATTTCTTTAGTGTCAAAGTCTACATATGCAAGATGAGCAGATTGTAGTGCACCAATTTTTCATTTTAATGGTGTTTAATAACCTTTAAAGGTTGTACCATGATTGATTCAGATGCAGAAACATGCCAATTGTAAAGATGACTAAAATAAAAGAACCGGTTGCCCTTATTTTTCAATACATAATAAAGCTTCTTAGTTTTGTTTTAAGCTTTTCTCCATGCTTAATATATATGATGCTTCATAAATGTTTACCAATGACAACAATGACAATCTCATCTGGAAGTTTCTCTTCTTCTCTTGTCTCTAAGGCTTTTATGCTTAAAGAAACATTCCTAAAATTTCCTAAGTGGGCTTCAACTTCACATGTATCTATAAATAAATTAAATAATAAACATTGCTTAGACCACCTATATACTACTTTTCAATAAATACAAACAAATTTGAGAACAAATTCATGGGAAAATAACATGAAACAGTGTTTGCCATAGTAAAAGTCAAAGTAACAAGGTTTTAGAATTCACCACACTGGAAAACAAGCCAAAGGAAAACAATAATCTATATTGATTAATGTTTTTATTATTTGAAGTTATATAACAACAGGTTCAGACAGCCACTGGATTCTTAAAAATTTTTAGTAAAACAAAACAATATTGGTGAATAATCCATACAATAAATTGATTCAGTGACCTAGCATTATTTCGCTTTCATAGAATATCTTTGTTCTTAATATAAAAATGATATTTTTATTGGTTCCTGTCAAAATCCAATCAAGATGCATTTAAGTGCAATTTAATTTTAGAAGTGCAATTTAATTTTCAGCTTACTGAAACAAATCCACTATAAAAGTGCTTTTCATGAAGTTACAATAGGAAAATAAATCAATCCAAAAATTTGGTGCAAATAAGTCAACAAAACTGATCAAATTCAAGAGAAAAAAATTTGAACAATTATGAAGTATTTTAAAAAAATAAAATGCATGCTTTGTAATTGGGTGTCTATATACCTTATCTTATTGAGATGAATTTTTTGGTTTCTTTTAGAAAATACCATCAAATATTCCCAGAAAAGCCTTCATTTCATCAGCTTCATCATCAGGATGATACCTACTGGGAGGGAAAGCAAGTACAGAAATATATATAGATTGCTGAGAGATTAATGTATCAAATGAACTTCAATATGTGTAACCTAGTAAGAAGTCTATGGGGGAAAATCAGACTTCATGAACTGTAAGAAGTAGGGATCAAGTCTCTTAGGTATTTCCTTAAGGTTTTTAAAAAGTAATGTCATTTAATCAGCGTGTGAACAAGTCTATAAACTTTGACTTTTCAAGGGGGAGAGAGAAACTGCTACAGTTACCCCTAGAAGTGATCAGCTGAGGGGGAACAGAGTAGACTTAACCGAAGAATTGTAAAAGAACTGGTTGGCTAAAATACAACTTGAACATCTGAAAAATTAGTCAATCTCATTTCTATTTAATTGACACTTTATATTATCAATATGTTGTATTCAAATCAGTGAAACAAAGTTTACCAATACAGTATGTTTTAATTAAAAGTATTAAACATATGTTCTCAAAAATTGAGATACTTAATATTGTGAATTATCTTACGGAGTTTAGGTCACCAGGGGTCTAAATATTCAATGTTTTTAAGTAAATAAAATATTTAGATTTTGATATTTAAAATAAACCAAGGAAAGGGGCGCCAGAGTGGTTTACTCTTGATTTCTACTCAGATGATGATCTCGGGGTCATGAGATGGAGCTCCACATGGGCTCCAAGCCAGGCATGGAGCCTGCTTGAGATTCCCTCTCTTCCTCTACCTCTGCCCCTCCCATCCACTCTCTCTCATTCTCTATCCCTATAACAAAATAAAATAAAATAAAATAAAACAAAATAAACCAAGGGAAAAAATGCTGAATTTGTTCATAGAAAGTTTTTATTGGCATAGTCTCGAAATGTCTTTAAGGAATTTTTTTTCTTTTTAAAGATTTTATTTATTTTGACAGAGAGATAGAGAGAGCACAAGTAAGCAGAGCAGCAGGCAGAGGGAGAGACAGAAGCAGACTCTGCCGAGCAGGGAGCCCGATGCGGGGCTCGATCCCAGGACCCTGGAATCACGACCCGAGCCGAAGGCAGCCGCTCAACCAACTGAGCCAGTCAGGCCCCCCTCTTTAAGGAATTCTTACCTGAAATCAATTTCCTCTTTACAGTCACTGTTTCTAATAAAGAAATCCACTTTCTTAACAAAATGTGAAGAATTTGGTATTTTTTCAGAGCGACTAAAGCACAACTTTTCAATTTCTGGCGACAGACTTTGTTGTTCTCTTTCTTGTAAATGGACCTATATTTTGAGGTTAACAGGAAAAAAAGGCAATCTTTGAAAGTTTAACTATTCAGACAGAATTTAAAAGAAAAACAATGAAGTGCTTCTTACAATATTTGCATTTCCAGCTTGTTGAGGTAATTTTTTCATGGAGGATGCATCAAACTTGAACACAGGAGAATTTGGTAAATAAATATCTGGCTTCTCAGGCGAGGAAACAAAACTAAAAATCAAAATTAATTATTTTTAAAATATGGCAAATAAGAAAAATAAACCATTTTAACTTAGATCAGTAGTGATTCTTTGGGGAATATGATTAGAGTTTATCATATTTATTACTGAAAAAATATGCTGTTTTTTAGACTCATGGAAAATTTGGTGTAGTTCCTTTCCTTTAGACAAAAGACCAATTTCTATATTCCAAATTAGATAAGAATACTATTTTTAAAAGCCTACAGAAGTAATCATTCAATAATTTTCTTTAAAATTGAGTCTTATGCTTAATTTTCTATTACCTAGCAGTCTGTAAATCTTTTCTAAATCCCACTTTGCTTAACTTTTAATCTCCTTTCCCTTCTTGTCTCACTGTAGATAGATACCTTGACTTATCTTCCTATGTAAAACTACACTAGAATTCACCTTCAATCTTCTGTATTAAATTCATTTATTAAAAAAACATTTATTATTCACTACCATATGCAGATATCGTACTAGGAGGTAGGTATAAAGAGGTAAACAAATCCTCAGGGAGTTATCATCTAGTAGAGGAGCAGACAACGAGTAAATAATAAATATACATAATTATAGATCCTGAAGTGATATGAAGGAAATTAACTGAGTAATATTACAGGAAATAGTGTGGAGACACAAACCCACTTTAAAAAGGTGGTTATGAATGCATGTCTCTCTGAGGAGGTGACAATTTAAGTTGACACTTACAGGCTAAAATATGACAGCCAGGTAGGGAGTAAAAAGCAGTGGGTACAGGTAGTAGGGAAGTACATGTATTGAGAGGATTGAATCTTTTTGTCTTTGATTAAAAACAAGAAATTAAAATAGTAAAAAGGGGTATAAAATTAAAAGCATGACTCTTTTCCACTCCACATCCTCAGGTCCTATAGGCCTTCTTTCCAGTACCAACTTCTGGCACAATTTTTTCTTTAGAGGCTTCTTGATAAGGATTTCTTTTTAAATCCACTTATCTTCTGTTCATTACTTTTAAACTCTCCATAAATTATTTATAGTTTCTAAAGGTATGGCTCATAAAACTATGTGCTTTGTTATTTTCCTACTTGTATCTTCCTGCTTCCTACCTAATTTTTTTGCTTCTTTACACCCACAGCTTTGTTCTACTTTGATGCTTCTAATCTATTTATTCTGTATGACTCAGAGTTAGAACAAATGAATGGAAATAGTAAGAAGACAAAATTTAGGCAAATAGTCTTAAAAGCTATTGAATTCTGAGAGATTCAAACATGGAACAAGCATGTTGGAGTGAATGAGTTCTTGGTCACTACAGCTGCCTTGGTAGAGATGGCATGAATACCTGCCAGTGATGTTGGATGGTGATTCAAGCATCTGGTGGTGGGAAGACTAAATGATGCTTAAATTAAGCACCTTTCAGCTCTAGAATTCTCTGAAATCTGTGATTCTGTCATGCCGATAATCAGTAAAATGACTAAATAATAACAAAAATACCAAAAGACACCACAAATTTCTTATATTTTAAACTAGGAGAAATAAATAATCCTTAAGTAAATGAAACCTTGAACAAAAAAGTTGTCAGTATTTCTTCTGGGGAAAGTTTTGGCTGTGGCTAGAATTCCTCTCCAGGACTTCTAATCAAGTCCAATATCCAAATGCACTTTGCATTTCTGCAAAAATACTTCAAGTTGAACATTTAAAAAAAAAACTTTTTTTTTTTTACATTTTTTTAATAGGCTCCACACCCAATGTGGGGCTTGAACTCACAACCCTGAGATCAAGAGCCACATGTTCTACCAACTGAGCTAAACAGGTGCCTCAAGTTGAACATTTTTTAAATTACTATTTTCTTTTCCAAATGTCTATGTGTCCTATATTCTCGGATAACATCTTCATCTACCCACTTGCCATGTGTTTTTCCCTCTTCCTCAACTACTGTATCCTATCAATTGCTAAATCTAGTTTCTGCTAGGAAATGTTTCAAAAATCCAAATCTACCTTTCAGTTTCCATCACCTCTGCTCTAGTTTAGGCCTCACCACAGCCTGCTTCTCACACTAGCCACCATGCCTCTTGTGGTCCCACCTTCCGCAACTCATTCTATATATCATATCACATCACTATATATCATCTACAAATTATTAGAATAATTTTTGTCTTATCAAATTGTTTATCCTGTGCTTAAGTATCTTGGAAAGCTTCCTACTGCTTATATGGACATTAAAAACTAGGCTACAGCTGGAGAGGGGCTATAGATTGTATCACATTTTATTTTATTTACTTATCTTAAAGATTTATTTATTTTTGCAGGAAAGAGAGTGAGAGAGAGAGAGAGCACACCGGTGGGGGGGGAGGGGCAGAGGCAGAAGCAGACTCCCTGTTGAGCAGGGAGCCCAATGTGCGACTCCATCCCCTGACTCTGGGATCATGACCTGAGCTGAAGGCAGAAGCTTAACAGGGCACCCAACTGTATCACATTTTAAAAAATTAGTTCTTAAAATTGAGAAGTCAGGAGATGTCACATCAAATTTTAGATTTCTAGCTTTTTTTTTTAATTGGAATATTTGACAGCACTAGATACTTATTTCTTACACAGCAACAACTGCTTGGAGCTGAGTAGTGGCTGATCCTTTTATTTATTTTTATTTTACTTTTTATTATTGAAGTATAATTGACATACAATATTATATTAACTTCTGGTGTACAACTTACTGATTCAACAATTTTCTACATTACTCAATGCTCACCGCAATAAGTGTAGTTAGTCACCATCTGTCACCATACAATGTCATTACAATATTGACTATATTTCCCGTGCTGTAATTTTCATCTCCGTGACATATATTTCACAAGTGAAGTTTGTACATCTTAATCCCCTTTATCTATTTTGCCAACCACCACTCCTCTAGTAACCATCAGTTTGTTCTCTGTATTTAAGAGTCTGTTTTTGTGTTTTTTGCTCATTTGCTTTGTTTTATTAGACTTCAGATCTAAGCGAAATCACATGTCTGACTTATTTTACTTAGCATAATATCCTCTAGATCCACCTATGTTGTTCCAAATGGCAAGATTTCATTTTCTTTTATGGCTGAGTAGTATTAGATACAAATATCTCACATCTTCTTTATTCATTCGTCTATTTCTACCCACGACTTGGAATGCTTCCATATCTTGGCTATTGTACATAATGCTGCAAAAACACATGAGTGCGTATCTTTTCAAATTAGTGTTTTTGTTTTCTTTGGATAAATACTCAGTAGTGGAATTACTAGATTGCAGGGTAGTTCTACTTCCAATTTTTTGAGGAAACTCCATACTGTTTTCCACAGTGGTTGCACCAATTTACATTCCCACCCACAGTGTATGAGTGTTCCCTTTTCTCTACGTCCTCACTAACACTTAACATTTCTTGTCTTTTTGATACTAGCCATTCTGACTTGCATGAAGTAATATCTCATGGTTTCAATTTGCATTTCCCTGATAATTAGTGATGTTGACCATCTTTTCATGTGTCTGTTGGCCATATCTATGTTTTCTTTGGAAAAATGTTTATTTAGGCCCTCTGTCCATTTTTTAGTCAAATTGGTTTTTTGGCGTGTGTTGTATAAATTCTTCATATATTTTGGAAATTTATCCCTTATTGGATATATTGTTTGCAAATAGCTTCTCCCATTCAGTAGGTTGTCTTTTTGTTTTGTTCATGGTGTCCTTTGCTGTACAAAAGCTTTTTATTTTGGTCTAGACCCAAATGGTTTATTTTTATTTTTGTTTCCCTTGCCTTAAGAGACATATCCATAAACGTGTTGCTAAAATCAATGTCAAAGAAATTACCACCTATATTTTCTTTTAGGAGTTTTACAGTTTCAAGTCTTATACTTAGGTCTTTAATCCATTTCGAGTTTATTTTTGTGTATGGTGTAAAAAAGTGGTCCGGTGTCTATTTTTGTGCCAGTACCATACTATTTTGATTACTATAGCTTTGTAGTATATCTTGAAATTTGGAATTGTGATATCTCCACAGTTGTGCCTTTTATATGGGACACTCTTCAGTTGCCTTTGGCCCACCAAATCCTGAAGGCAGTATGAATTTTTAACCACCACCTACAGAATACAGTTAAGTTGTCTGGATACAGTTAAGTTTTCTAAATACAGCATTCGAGGCTTTTTAGAATCAGACCTCAGCACTCAGCCTTAATGCTGTGGCTCTACTGACACTTTACTGACCCTTGAGCATAAGATGCCTTCTCAAGCCTTATACCTTTACACATGCTTCTTCTACCTGGAATGCCTTATCCTCCTCTTTTCTACCTGTCTAACTACTATTCAGTTTTCAAGTCCTTTGAAAAGTAAAAATTCCTGGGCTCCAGCCCCAAAGACCATGATTTGGTAAGTCTAGTGTAGGGCCCAGGAATGTGCATTTTAAATATATTTTAATACTTTTGAAGTAGGTGGTCTGTCAATAGCACTTTGAGAAACACAGGTCTAAAAATAAGAAGGTTCAGGCTGGCTAATACCTTATAGTTTCTTTGACATCTAATAATTTAATCCCCATCTCCAATTATGTGTCAGTAGAATATACAGATGTAAAGTATTCCAAACCAAAATTCTAAAACTTGCCTTTTTGCCATTTCTCCTTGGAATTTGCTCTTCGACTCTTGGAGGAATAGCTTATTTCCTCCGGTACTTGAACTCAAAGTGTTTCCAAATCCTATGTAAAGAGATAACATTTTGAAATTAAATGGCAAGAAACAGATGAATGGATCTTTTTAGAAGTTTTATAAGGGCTCTCTCCAACGGATATGATCTGATTAAAGAAGAAATGAATAATCTTCTCAATTATCAGATTTAATTTATGTAGAGAAATAAGGGAGCAAAGCTAAGGGAGTAAAACTATAAACACATAGGTTAGCTTATCAGTAACTATACTAAAAGGTCCCCAAACCACTTTTACTTACTTACTTATTTTAACTCTTGTAAATGATCAATTTGAATTTCATTGAATATTTTCAATTGTCTGCATACAATTAAGTTCATTTGAAGTGCTCTATACACGGCATTTATGGAGACTGATTTTTCCAGCATCAAAGTTATGCCCTCATGTGATTAGGCTACCTCAAAGAATTGGCACAAACTGCCTCTTAAATTGCAATACTCAATGACTTTTAACTTTGAGGTAGGGACTAGTAGCTGTCCATTGATATGGGAAATTGTTCCTACGGACTCCACATAATAGATTTTCCTAGCCTATTTTGTGAAGGTGGTCAAATCCTATTCCTTCTGGAAAGAATAATAGTTCTTTAGATATTTCTTGGAATCCTGAAACAATAATATTTCAACTTCTAATTGCTTCCCTTAAAAGGATTTTTTTAAAAGAGGATTGGGACAATGAATCTTGGAACACTGAAAAAATAAAATAAAATGAAAAAAAAATAAAAGAGCATTGGGGTGGGATACATTAAGAGGTAACTATAATTCTGGGGGACTGATTTCCTCCTGTCAGCTATCATGGGAGAGAGTACCTCCATTTTGCTGTCTTCTCATACACTTACCAAGATTTTCATTTTCTGTTTTAGTGACATAGAGTAAATCTGCCAGTAATTCAGAAAACTAAGTTCCATTATTTTGGGGTTGTAAATGATTTAAATACAATATCTAGCACAGAAGAAACTAATCCTTTCCTATTATTTGTTTATTTATGCCTGAAAAAAATCAATATGTCTACTAGAAATAAAAGGTGTCTTTCATTTTCCTGGATAGCAGATGAATACTTTTAAAAATGGAGTAATTTTAGGGGCGCCTGGGTGGCTCAGTCAGTTGGGCATCCAACTCTTGAATTTGGCTCAGCTCATAATCTCAGGGTCATGGGATCAGGCCCTGTGTGGGGCTCTGTGCTCAGTGCAGTCTGCTTGTCCCTCTCCCTCTGCTCCTCCCTTGCTCATGCACATGAACGTTCTCTCACTCACTCTCTTTCTAATAAATAAATAAAATAATTTTTTAAAAATGGAATAATTTTGTCCTTCACAAACATTAGGAAATTATGTGTGATCACAGAATTGAAAGCTGGATAGTTTGTTTTATGAGGGAAAATTCAATTAACATTTTTAATTTAAATAGAGTTCTTAACAAGATAGGGGAGCAGTAGAATAGAAAAAGCTCATCTGTTATATCATTTTCACAGAATAACCTTGACCTCTGTCCTTAGGAGGAAATGTGATTTATAGAAGGGTCACATTTTCAGTTTTGCTAAAAATTATAATCTTAAAAAACTGAAACTAATTAAGCAAACATATAAAAAAAAGGCAAAGAAAATTAGTCCCAGAAACTGAACTGAAAAATATTCAAAGAATTTCTTATGAAATTATTTCATGCTAAAAGACAATTTTACCTGATGTTTTTGTCTTCTCAATACTGGCTGAAAAACCGGTAACTTCTAATAAGTTCTCATCATCAAAATCATCCCAAACTTCATCTCCCAATTCAAAGTTCACATTCAAAACTTCTGAGAATGGAGCATTACTTTTATCCACGTCTTTCAAATTCTGGTTTTTGGATGCATGAAGATGTCTGTTAAACAGCACTGTTTGAGAGGCTTTCTCATCTGAAGTTGTAGGATAGTTCCATCTAGAGAAATCTGTCATGTGTATGTATAAAAGAGTATAGGTACTTTTTAAATCATTAACATAATTTTCCATTGATATATCAAATACATCTTTCAACTACTAAACTGAAGTTTGAATAGTAGTTCTCAAAAGTATTGGGTCAAGCACTGTTGAATATTGTTTTCAACCAATTCTATTTACTGTATTACATATACTGGTAGTTGCATTAAATTTAACTTTCAATGGATTCTTTTAGAGAGAATTAATTTTCCCTCTTAATTCTTATAGGAGAATAACCCTACTCTAAAATGAATTTTATAATTTCTAAAATGGTCTTCCTTTCTCTAGCTCTTCTCCCTACAAGTGAATTTTGAATGTTATTATGAAATATGTTCTACCAAAATATATCTTAATTTTTCTCCTGCTAAAAAATCCTCAGTGTTATCCATTGTTTATAACCTGGGCGTGGGGCCAGACTACCGGGTGAAAATTCTACTTCTCTCACTTACTAGTTGTATGATCTTAAACAAGTAATTTAAAGTCTCTGAGCCTCATATTCTCCTCTACAAAATGGGAATAATAATAGTATATATTTCATAAGATTGTTAGGGGCAATAAATGCCTTTAGTTTTGCAGTTTTCCACAGTAGTGTGCTAACAAATGTCTAATAACTGCTTCTCCAAAATGTATGCATATATATATATATATATACACACACACACATACTTACATTTATTATATGTATTTATTATAGGTAAAGGATATGTAGCACACAATTTATAAATAATAATAAAATATATAGCCTGCTTAATTGTAAATTCCATATATTTGATTTTCACTGAATGTTTTCATTGAGTTTTACCAAACTCTTGTATCTGTCGCCAATGTACTGTTGCAATTAACAAATGAATATAGTTTTCACATGAATGCTGCTTGACATTTTTGTTGACTGTAACAAGATGAAAGCAAAATAACAGAGAAGGATGTTGGGACTTGACTCATTCATTCATTGACTTAGGGAACTCCTTTGCTAAATTAGACAATAGTTTTCAAATACTAGAAGAATATTCCCTCACCTTTTTGTGCTACTCACAATGTAATAGCTATAGACACAACACACTGTTAAATTTACTCTGTAGTATTAACATTTTTTCGATCACTCTCATAAGTCTAAGTAATAAATCGAGTCTTAATATGCAGTGTTCGCTGATTTCCATGGTATAAATATTCCCATTATGATTTATTTCAAGCTACCAATGTGACATCTCTGAATGCAGAGTTCAGAAGAAATGCATAGTAGCACACTATTAAATAGTATTTCTACCATATAGGTACAAATAAAAAGGAAATAATCTCAAGAACACAGATAACAGTAATATGTAGTAGAATAATAGGAAGTGATTAGTTTTGAATTTTTACAGTCTTTGTTTTTAATTATTTAACTGAAAGTTCATATAATTAAACTTTTAATAATGGCTGAAAGATTCCCAAGAATTTATTAATCATCTCACACAAGTCAGCACAAGCTTGTTCCAGTGTACCACCGAGATTCCTTCATTTTAAATATTCTCTGTACTTTTCTTCACCTACCCAAATCCTACTTTATCTTTCAATTGTACCTACAACTCCAGTTCACATTATTCTACTTTTGTTCACTGATATACACACAATATATATACTAAAAATAAAAGAGGTCCAAAGTGTAATGGGAATGCAAAGGGAACAGGACCTAAACCTACAATGGAAGTCAGAGTGGACACCCCTAAGATGGTAAAATGGTAAGAAGGTAACATTGGAATTTGAGCTTGGTAGAGCTGTGACTGTGGAGAAGGACAAGAGGGAAGGCAAGATACTCCATGAGAGGAGGACAGCATGTGAAAGACATGGCAGTATGAGAGACCAGAGAATGTTTGGAGAACTATATGTATTCAGGATTTCTGGATCACAAAGTAGGAGAAGAAGGGCCCATTTAGCCTGCACAGGAAGTTAAGTGCCAGATTATGTTGATGCTTATTTTCCATGTTAAAGAATTCACTCCCCCCCCCTTTATAGTTAATGGATAACTACTGAAGATATTTTAGCAAGAGGTTTACATGATCAGAGATACCTATTAGATTCCCCGGAATAGTTATGGATGGGATGATAATGAGACTGGAAGCAAAGAGAAAAGATAGCTACTGTAATAATTGAGAGACAATGAATGTCTGAGCTAGAGTATCAGCAGAAAGGACAGAGAAGAAGAACAGATATGAGAGATGTTTAGGAGGTAAAACAGATAGGACTTGGCAATTACTTGCATGTAAGTTAAGGTATTTAAGATGACTCTTTTCCTGCCTTTAGCAGCTTGGAAAAGAAGAGAGTTCATTCACTGACCTAAGGAGAAAAGAAAAGGAGCAGTGTGAGGTACAGAGAAGATAGAAAGAGTTCAGATGCAGATATGTTAACTTTTAGGTGGCTGTATCCAGAAAAGTGACTGTATAGATGGGTCAAGGGCTAGACAGAAAGAAAGAGATGGCAAATGCAGATGTAGAAATCATCTGAATATAGTTAGTAATTGTAGACATGGACTTGGGTGACATTGTGAAAGAAAAGTTTATGAAGTAAGAAGAATAAAGAAGCAAAAAAGAATCCTTTGCAACATCAACAGGAGAAAAAGCCCAAGCAATTCAAGAAGTAGTAGGAGAACCAACAGAATGGTTTAAACCAAAGGAGAGATTTACAAAAGAAGGGAAATACCAGATGTGTCAAATACAACAAAGGTCAAAGTTGAAGTGTTCACTGAATTCAGCACTTAGGAAATCGCTAAATGGTCTAAGCGAAAGCAGTTTCAAAGGAGTAGAGAACCCAAATTTAGGTGAATGAAAAAATGACTAGGTATTAAGGAAATGAGCACAGTGAGTATAAATCGCCCTTTGAAGAATTTTTGTTTTGATGGGAAAGCAAGACATTAAAGTATATAAAGACTCTGGTGATTCTGTTCTGTGCCTGACATACTCCGCCCCCCCCTTTTTTTTTAAGATTTTATTTATTTATTTGACAGAGAGAGAGATCACAAGTAGGCAGAGAGGCAGGCAGAGAGAGAAGGAGAAGCAGACTCCCTGCTGAGCAGAGAGCCGGATGCGGGGCTTGATCCCAGGCCCCTGAGATCATGACCTGAGCTGAAGGCAGAGGCTTTAACTCACTGAGCCACCCAGGTGCCCCACTTCCTCCCTTTTTTTAAATAGGAATATCTTTCCTGTCCTTTGGTGAAACTGCCTCCACACATTCTATGTGATCCTGGTGAGGATGTCATTTATGGTACCCTGGTCCCAAGGGCTACAGCAGAGGAATGCATGTCCCAATCCCAGGCTACAGGGTTTGATGGTGGGATGAATACAAGACTCAACTATGGTCATTTAGAATGAACTCTGCTCTGCCAAAGCTAACAGGGAAGGCTGTTTTTCTACTGAGGCTGTTCAACTAGGAAGATGTGAGTTAGAGGCTACCTGACACGTGAAAAAGCCTGTTGAAAAAAATAAAGCCAATTAGTAACAGGCATACCTAGAAGACTGAGAGAAAGCCAGAGGCATGACTGAAATTAAATTTGAATGCATGGATCTAGCAAAATTAAAGCCAGATGCATGTCTGGATGTATAAGTTTACATGAATGGTCTCCTTTTTTTTGTGATTAAGTCACTTTGAGTAGAATTTCTGTCACAACCAGAATGGTCATGACTAGCTTGATGAGGATAGGGAGCTGAAGAAGGATGAGAATTGATCATATTTATATGTTGAAGAGAAATAAAGAGGACAGATTAAAAATTTAGAAAAGAAGAGAGGGATAACTGGTCTCCTAAAGCCCCAAGGGAGGCAGGATTAGAAATTTTAAAACTATAGGTGGAGAGATAAACCCTGAATAGAAGAAAAGAGAATTCTTCTTTAAAAACAAACAGAGAGTTAAGGATGATACAGAGATAGAAATACACAGTTGCGAGGGAGAAAGTTGAAGAGTTCATATAGGTTCGATATTCAATTCTCCACTGATAACTAAAAGTCAATTTCATTTTATAGAAATGGCATTGAACTGGGAATCAAGAGATATAGAATCTATTTCTGGCCCTGCCATTAATTAGATATGTGATTTTGGGCAAGTCATTTAATCTCTCAGAGTCTTGGTTACTTTCACTATAAAATGAGAAATTGCACAAAAGTCCCTTACAATTTAAATTTTATGATTCAACACACTTTCTCATATAATTTGATATTTTTCTTTTCCTTTTCTTGAAATTGGGAGTACAGATGATAAAAATTGGCATGTTTTTCTTAAAACATTCTCTAGAGCAATATTTGAATACAAATAAAGTATGCTTTGTCACCAAAAACTAACGTGTGAAAAGTATAATGAATATACTCAATTACTACTAATAATAGTACCAGATACTATGCTAAGAGCTTTAGGTATATTATCTCATTTAATACTAAACTCCCTAAAACATAAGCAAATGAGACAATTGAGATAAAGTGGGTAGATATATATAAAAGGTGACACAACTACTAAATGGCTAGAATTTGAACCTAGACAGATTATTCTAAGCATTTTTTTTTTTAGTAACCTCCCAGCCCAACATGGGTCTCGAACTCACAACCCCAAGATCAAGAGTCACATGCTCTACCAATTGAGCCAGCTAGGCACCCCACACAGATTATTCTAGATCCTGTGAATTTAACTACTCTACCAGTGTCTTCTTCTTTAAAAAAAAAAAAAAAATGTGGCCCATTTTCAGTAAAACAGGGATACAATATCATTGAGGGTTAAAGTATCTAGATGAGACTTTAATATCATAATATAACTTGGATTTGGAATAGGGGATAGGAAAGAAATAAAAGTAGGAAAACTATGTAAAGACAGCATGACAGGGGGCACCTGGGTGGCTCAGGTGGTTAAGTGTCTGCTTTCAGCTCAGGTCATGATCCCAGGGTCTTGGGATCAAGCCCCGAATTGAGCCCTGTATCAAGCCCTACATCGGGCTCCCTGCTCAGTAGGGAGCCTGCTTCTCTCTCTCCTCCCCACTTGTGCTCTCTCTCACTATCTCTGTTTCTCTCTCTCAAATAAATAAAATCTTAAAAAAAAAAAAAGACAGCATGAAAGTAAGCAGAGGAATAAACTGTGATATGTAGAAGGGCAGGGAACAGAGCAGCAGAACAAAGAGTAAGTTAGAGGACTATAGGTTGAAAAGAGATAAAAATTAAGGAGTTGACAATCTAACACTTCTCCCCACGTTGTAATGATATCAGACTTTGAGCAAGTTGGATTAATGCTCTGATACTCTGAGATTAGGGGACTTTTCTTATTTTTATTTGGGCCTAAGAGGTGGTGGGCACTCCAGCCCTTGCCTACTTAAGATCTTAAATTATGGCTAGAGGAAGCATAAAGTGACAGAATGAAGGAAAGAGTGCCAATAGATGCTAAGGCCACACACATGAAATTATTTGTGGGAAGCCCCTAGTTTACCATTTCTACATCTAGCAACAGAAACAAACAATTCTATGGCCAGGATTATTTCTCACACATTTTAACAGACTGGCTATTAATGGCATGACCCAGACAAATGATGCTATTAATAACAGGATCCAGAGTAATGATGAACTGGTCCCAGTGTTGAAGTAGTACATGCTTTATCTCATTAATTTCATGACTGACACAGATAAAAAGCAAATCTAGATTACATATGAGCTATATCCCGCAAAATAGGTTATATTCTCATATTATCAGAGAAACTGTAAGAATCTTAGGTTTAGAAACTGGAGAGGTATTAAAGTTCACCTAATTTAATCCCCTAATTTTAAAGATAAGACTAAGACCTAAAGAAGTTAAATAATTTTTCCAAGTTCACACAGCTATTTTGTAAAACTGGACTAATTTTATAAACATAAAATTATTTTAAGTAATTTTAAAGACATATAAAAGTAATAGTTCAGCATTTTAATACTTTGTATATCTTGAGGTCCCTGATTTTCTCAGTTTTCCTCATATTATCTTTAAATAAAAATAGTCAACACAACACAGAAACTTTTTAAAAAAAAAATCTATGACAAACATAGCAAGTCCATCTGAAATAACAGACCTAAAAATTTGAAATTCGTCCAATAACCTAAGAGAAAAACGTTGCAAGTTAATAATCATAGTAATCTCAGATGTTGGTTTTTCAATAACATTGTCATTCTGAAGTAATGATAAACCATTTTCTCTTTCAAGGCAATGTCAGTGGTAATTCACCTTTGTCTTGATATTCTGATGGTTCTTGTTGAACTTTTGCACAGATTTCACGCTGATCCCTCTGCTCCATTATAGACAATTCAGGTATGTTTAAACACTCTGACCTTTATAAAGATAAATTAAACCATAAAATATTAAATATTAAAATTACCGTGAGTTTGAAAACCACTTACTCATATAAATAAAAAAGAAATGGTTGATCTTCTCAACACTTCTAAGATAAACTGCATTAGCCTGGGTAGTAAAGGGTAAAAAATAGGTGTTTATTGGAAGCAAGATACTTAGTCATCTTTACATGACCCAAATATGTAGAAATCTGCCATCTGTGTATAGCCTTAAAAATCTATTGCTAATGCAACTTTCAATTAGATAACAAAAGCTAGGATCTCTTGAAGTAGTGTTGGCATCTGTTCTGATTGGTCAGTGGCTGTTCTGTACTGTTTGTTAGGTGTATTAAATGTCATCCCTGCATATAGAATACCCTTATCTGGAAGGGAAATGACATATACTATTGCCTTCTAGGCATCATGATATAGGAAAAAAATGCTGAGTAATCATCTAGGGCCTTCTGCTTAACAACTAGGAATATGAACTTCGGTTATTTTATCTATAAAATGGGATAGATATACTTCATTTTATGAGCCAGGTTGTGGTTAAGGCCAAAAGAGATAATATAAAATGTGCAATTTTAAAATGTAAATTATTTTATAAATATGAAGTGTTATTAATATAGAGTGGGCCCCTAAATGGAAAAGATTAGACTTTGTACAGCAACATCATTTTTCTTTTTAAAGTATACTTTTGAAAAAAAATAATAAAGTATACTTTTGTCACCTGTTAAATTTAAAAGGCAGAGAAAGCCTGAGGGCATGACATATAGGATGGGCAGTTTCTCAGGAAAGAGATGATTCAGTGAATGTTAAAGTATTCTCTAACTGCAGAGTTCTAAATAAATTTAGATAACCAAACTCTTATGATGTCATTACTTCATTATGGAACTAAATGATTACTATATTTGAATGTAGTTAGTGGTCACCTTTCCCTGAATAAATGATTATTTGGAGGAGCAAAGAGTTTATGATGATTATTCTACCTTGGATATTAAAATTATATTTGTACCTTGATATACTGGGAAGAGAAGGTTTTGGAGTAAAACCAAATTCTTTAAGGTCCACACTTTGAGATTTATTCATTTGTATCTATTAATGAAAAAAAAAGTTCAACTGTCAATTTCACAGCAACACTTTTTAACAAATAAGCCAAACAGCAAAATTCTTGCTGGTACACAAAGTCCCAAAACCAATGGATTATGAGAAACTCAGGCTAGTTCTCAAATCAAATTTCCTTCTCAGGGACTTCTTAAACGTTGATATTCTTCAGGTTCTTTACTAGGTCTTCTTCTTCTCTTCTCCCTCTACACATTTTCAAAGATCTCATTTACTTCCATGGCTTCATTTATCATCTACAAGTGAATGACTCTCAAATATATATTTCTAATTCAGCTCCTTTCCCTGATTTTCAAAGAGTTAATCCAACTATCTGTAGAACATCTTTACCTAGATATCTTGCTGGCTTCTAAATTCAATATTTTCCAGATTGAACTTATTGTGTATTTACTTCTCCAAACTTGCTTTTCCTTTGGAGTTTCCACTCTGGTGAGGCCTCACTTTTTTCCTATTTGCTCAATCCAGAAAGCTGGTCATCATATTTACTCCTTTTACTTCACCCTTCATAAGCAATTAAGTACCAAGGTAGTTGATTCTATCTCTGAAAAATGTCTTAAGCCTAACCACTTCTTTCCACTGCTACTGCTACTATATTAAACTAGACCATTATCTTGCCTGGATTATTGCAAAACCCACCTAATGAGTCCTTATGTTCCTTTTCTATCATCCTCTAATCCATTCTCTACATTGCATCCAGAGTGAACTTTAGAAAATGCAATTCTGATCATGTCACTGATTAAAGCCCTTCAGTGGCTTCCCAATACTTTCAGGATAAAGTCTAAATCCTTAAAATAGTAAAAAGGCGTTCATTATCTAGCTATTACTTACCTCTTCAGCTTCATGTATCTCTACTCCCTTACTTGTGATTGAACTCCAGACACACTGTATAACTTCAATGTTTTAAAAGATCTTTTTCTCAGTTCTGGACCACTTCATATTTTCTATGTCTGGAATACTTTTCTATCCTCTCCACTACTGCTCTGTTGCCTACCTCTCCATACCTGACTTATGCCTAGATATTCTTCAAGTCTCAGTCATGTTTATTTGGAATCCTTTCCTGGCCTATCAAATGTGGACTGAGTACACTTTCTATCCAAATTCAAGTTATCTTACACCTCTGTCACAGAATCCTCTATCATTGAAAAAGCCTATTTAGTTATTTGTATACTTCACTCAACTATAAGCTCTTTGAGGATTGGGACTAAAACTGTCTTATTCACTGCTGTATCTTAGCACCTATCATAGTACTTAGCATATTGTTGGTGCTCAATGAATATGGAAGGAGGGCACTTGGCTGACTCAGTCGGAAGAGTGTGAGACTTTTGATCTCAGGGTTATGAGTTTGAGCCCTACTTTGAGCCCTACTTTGGGTGTACAGATTACTAAAAATAACTTTCTTTTTTAAGAGAGGGAGAGAGGGGCACCAGGGTGGCTCAGTCAGTTGGGCATCTGCCTTTGGCTCAGGTCTTGATCCCAGAGTCCTGGGACCAAGCACCGCATCTGGCTCCTTGTTCTGCGGGTAGTCTGTTTCTCCCTCTCCCTCTGCCTACCGCTCCTCCTGCTTTTGCTCTCTCTCTCTGTCAAATAAATAAATAAAATCTTAAAAAAAAAAGTAAGAGAGGGAGAGAGAAAGGGAGGGAAGGGGCATAGGGCGAGGGAAAGATAGAATCTTAAGCAGGCTCCTCAGCGGGGCTCCATCTCACAACCCTGAGATCATGACCTTAGCCAAAATTAAGAGTCAGACCCTTAACTGACTGAGGGACCCAGGTGCCCCAATTAAATAAACTTAAAAAAAAAAGAATATGGAAGGAAAGAGGGCATAATACTAACTGGCGAAGGAAAGAAGGGAAAAAGGATAAAAGAAGGAAGGAGGGGGAGGGAGGAAAAATTTGGGCTACTAAAAAAATTAGTATCACAGAGAAGGTGGTGGCTGTTTCAATGTGCATGTCTCTCCCTGTTTACCAGTATTCCTCTTGTTTTAGCCTCATGACTTAAAATCTTCGTTCTTATTAAAGCCCTAGAAAAGGGCTTTTTTTTGCCTCTTTTTCATGGCCTGATCAATTATTTTGCCCTGGATATGATGACATAGGCTTAGAATAAGTCTATTGACCAGCCTAGTGACCAGCCTATCAGTAAGAACAACCATGCTTTCATGACTTGGAAAGAAGGCTCTTGCTCAGTAGTCATCTAGGTACATGAATCAAAATCTACTTCAGACCTTCCATACCACTCCAGCACAGATAGAACCAGGAAAGGGCAAGTGTGTCTACCTTTAATTGCTGAACCAAGCCAAACTACATATCCTTCTCTATTTCCTTCTTCTTTGGTTTAAAAAAAACCCAAAAACCAAAAAACTAATAAGGGGCTGTAGAACTATGTCCCAAAAGTAGATTTACAGACTAATTATTAAGAACTACAATATCTTGGAGCACTTGGGTGGCTCTGTAGGTTGAGCGGCTGCTTTCAGCTCAGGTTGTGATCCCAGGGTCCTGGGATTGAGCCCCCCATTGGGCTCCCTGCCCAGCAGGGAGTCTGCTTCTCCCTCTGCCTCTGCCCCTCCCCCTGCTCATGCTCTCTCTCAGTACCTCTCTCTCTCTCAAATAAATAAATAAAATCTTTAAAAAAACAAAACAAAACTACAATATCTTTTCCTTTAGAAGCAATATTTTGAAAAATGGCCATACTCCTAGGCAAGCCGTCAAGTAACTAAAGTATGCTTCAGATACCTACCTGATACACAGAATAAAGGAATATTCATATACATTGCATTATAGAACAAGGGCTAAATGTTATTAAAACTAACCTTGAGACGTTTAACTGGAGGAAGTGATGAAACAGCATTCCTGTTTCTTAAATCGGATAAATATGAAGAGATTGTTGGCTCTTTCATTTCTGACTTTTGTGCAACTCCAGTTTTACCTATGAAAAGAAATTCTCGATTCTTTAGGCTAAACTTTAGGTAGTGTTCATGTAAAGCCAAATTTCTTCATAATTTCTTTTTTCTTAAATTTTTTAATTTACATTCAATTTAGTTAACATATAGTATTATTAGTTTTGGGGGTAGATCCTCATAATTTTTAATCTAATTTTTTTCATGTTACCCACAAAGAAAGAAAATTATTTGAGTTATAAACTGTATAATATAAATATCATACATAGGTAATTAGGATGTCATTACTATTCAAAGGCTGCTCAATTTTAAAACCTGAAATTAACTTTCATGGAACTCACAGCAGTCATGTCCACATGTATGTTTATTTTTACAGTGATGATTACATTCTCGGTTCCCAGGTTTTTTGCAAGCAGTCATTCCTAAATTAATAAAAGAAAAACAAACCTATTTTTTTTATTACAGTTCATTTCCTTTCGTAGAGTACAAAAAAGTTATGATTTTCACACTTCCTCAAAATGTTAGCCTATTTAATATGTAATTTTTAAAATGATACTTCTGACAACAGCTAGTCCCTGCCAGGCTATTAGCCCAATCCCAGCTCTTCACAAGTAGTGTCAACCCACCTATAAGCTTCTCTTCACCTCCCTGACATAAATAGAGCCAAATACCACAGAATATCAGTAATCAATCTTTTTTTTTTTAAGTTTTTTTTTTTTTTTTTTTAATTCACAATAGGCAGAGAGAGAGAGAGAGAGAGGCAGAGGGAGAAACAGACTCCGTGCTGAGCAGGGAGCCTGACGTGGGACTTGATCATAAGACCCCGGGATCATGACCTAAGCCGAAGGAAGATGCTTAACCATCTGAGCCACCCAGGTGCCCAGGAATATAAGTAGCTCTTATCTTGAATGAGGTAAGAATAAGAAACTTCTCTGCTGCTTTATACTTACACTTAAAGAAGAACCTGGAAAGAAGCAAACATCACATCATTTTGATGGTGTCTAGTACTTAGGACACCATACATATTTAATAAATGTTAGAAATATGTGTTTTAGGGGTATAAGAAATTTGCTGTATGAATTCACAGGAAAAAGAAGATTCCAGCTTGACCCCCCAAGCTAGAATATCCAAATACATAATTTATACATATATAATACATATGTATTATGTATTTATAATATAATATATTATGTATCCAAATACATAATTTATTATAATTATTATAATTTATTCTTCATTCATAATATTTTAAGTAGACTTTTTCTTGATCTTAGTAACATGGGGTAAGGGAGAGACATCTGAACTGACAGATAGGATCTGGACATGAGAAGGGGAACAGGGGAAGATGGTCCAGGAAGAGGGCATAATACTCAAAGACAGCAAACCACAGACTGTAGAAATAGAAATAACTTGACTTTTTTTTTTTTTTTATTAATTGAGGGAAATAACTTGACTTTTGTTGGAGCGTAGATTTTAAGTGAACTAGAAATGCTGGAGATAGTGAAGTGCTTTGAAACCTTTATAACATTTTCTGGTCCTTTACTCTTCATTTTCAGTGCTAGTTCTCAGCCAACTCTTTTCAAGACATGGCACATTTAGATAATAATATTTGTATAGCATCTGGAGTAAATGGATGAGGCTGCTCACCCTATGTGGCAATTGGCTAGATGCCTTAAGGGCCAAGCAGATCAATGTATTGGGTAGTGATAAAGTAATGAAACATTCCTGGCAGCTGGAAGCTGACAGGCTGAACCACAGTGTTCCCAAGTGACTATAAACAATTTTGGCAGAATATAAACAATACTCAGATAAGGCCATTCTGTGACTGTAGTAAAGACTGAACTAAGACTACTGTGTAATTATCTCTGAAACTTGAGGCACTCAAGAACCACAAAAATAACTAAACATCCCCCTCTTCTGGCTAACACAAATGACTACTATTTCCTTAATCTTCCCATCTCTAACATAAGATACACCAAAATAAATAAAATCACTTTTTTAAAGTATGCAATCTAGAATTGACCTCTGCTCTCCCTAAACCCTGCTAAGAATCACCAGCACAAGCTAAAATCCTATAAATAAGCTCCTCCCAAACCCTCGAGATAACCCACAGCTCTGCCAGAGCTGTGGTCTTTTGCTGTAACAAGTTCAAAAATACTTAACTTTCTTCAACTACAGGTGTGTACCAGTGGTCTTTAGATGAAAAAGTTCAACATTTTAATTTGCAAGGTTTGCCATGGGTTACTGGTTAGAAGTTTTGCCCCAGTTCATAATTTCATCTCTCATTTACCTGGTCTCCTTGTCAAGTCCTATCATGCTACAATTTATTCTATATGCTGTTGTTTAATTAGTCCTCCTAAAGTTCAACTCTGGTCAGATCATTTGCCCACCTAGAAATGTTAGTTACTTCCTGTGCCAGCAAATTAATTCCATATTTAAAGTCCTCCACAATGTAATTCTAGCTTCCCTTTCTGGTACCCTAAATATTAACCCTAATCCATCAAAACACATTTGCTTGCCATTATTCAAATCGTCTCAAGACTTTCTATGATTGTACCTTTGATATTCTTGTCTTAGAAGCTGCTCACTTCTTTGGTTATCAGAAGCTTATCAACTTTCAAGGCCAACTTAAATGGTACCTCTATCAAGGAGATCTATCCTTATCACCCCATCTGAAGTGATTTTTCTCTTCTTTGAGCCCCTATGGTATTTTCTTTGTCCCTCTTACTTGCTGCATGCTGCCTTATATATTCACATGAGAAACACATGTGTTTAAGGTACAGAGCACCTTAAACTAAAGTAAGAAAACATAACTTTTAATATGGACTCTTATCTGTAAAAAACAGATTAAAAATAATACCTGTTTTGTTCACCTCACAGAGATGAAAAGATAAAATGAAATTAAGTATGTGAAAGCATTTCTAATTTCAGTGATAAACTAATATAGTAGAGCATGCATTATCTTTACTATTATTACTTAAGGATTATACAAGTAACTATAAAATTAAAATTGTTTAGAATGCTATAAAGGAGAGGAGCATAATGCTTGCTATATGATAATTGGAGGCACCGTCCTAGTTAGGAATGTCTTGGAAGGTTTCCCTAGGAAGTAACAACTGAGTTGAGGACTAAAGAATGAGAATTAAGAAGGCAAAGAGGTAGGAGAAAGAGTATGGCATATGCAAAAGCTCTATGACAAGGGAAAGCATGGCATATAGGAGAAATCGAAAGAAGGTCAGTGTGGCTAACGCTCAGTAAGTAAGAGAGAGCGCACAAGATGAGATTAGTGGAGAAAGGTCAGGCTATATTTGTAGGAGAATGGCTCCACCATGGTACCCTGCTAATTTCATGTCTCTATATAGGCCATATCCAAGACTGAACTATTTACAGAATGCCCTCTGATCCTCTTTGGGACATGTCAAGATAGCCAGTCTTGTGAGGCAGTGCTAAAAGCCATTTCTTATCTGCCTCCTTAGCTTGCAAGAGGCTCCCTATCTTGCATGAGACTGCCATGAAGCAGTTTCTCATCTTCCTCTGGTTCCAGTAAGGCACTGGACCTTTCACCTTGCCTCTTCCAAGGTACAGATGCAGGCTATAAAACCACTTAATTGCAGCCTATACTTGATGCCTCAAAAACAAAGCAATCCACCATTTGTGTTATCTGATCAGTGTTACCCTGTGGGATTAGGAATGCAAGCAACTGATAACACACTGATCTTGTTTTGCTGTCTACATAAGTAATAAACTGTCTAGATCTATTTAGGTCTCTTGTGTCCTTACCAGCCAGTTCTATGGAGGTGAGACAAGACTACCGAGCAGCTGCCATCCTACTGCTGCTTAGAAACTGACTGACCCCGTGACCCAGTAGGGATGTTAATGATTAGATCTTTTATTCTAAGACCTAGGAGGAGACACTACAGTGATTTAATCAAGGAAGGAACATAATTAAATTTGCATTTTGAGGGCGCCTGGGTGGCTCAGTGGGTTAAAGCCTCTGCCTTCGGCTCAGGTCGTGATCTCAGGGTCCTGGGATCGAGCCCCACATTGGGCTCTCTGCTCAGCGGGGAGCCTGCTTCTCTCTCTCTCTCTCTGCCTACTTGTGATCTCTCTCTCTCTGGGTCAAATAACTAAATAAAGTCTTTAAAAAAAATTTGCATTTTGAAAAAAGGCTACCATAGGAGTCTAGGCAAAAAAATGATGGTAATTCACTCTAGAGTGATGATAGTACTAGAGTCAGAGAATGGGCTGATTTGAGAGCTATACAGAAGGTAAAAATATTTTTAATATGAAATCAAGTGAAGCGCTTTTCTTTCTTGAACAGCTATATTGTTTTCCCTGAAGTTTTACTGCCTTTCTTTTAGTCTAGCCATATCTATCTTAAATTTCTTTATGTGTATTCAATATTTCAGAGACAAAAATAAATACATGGAGACACCACCTATTTATTCCCCCCTCATAGATACCTCCTTTCTTGAGCCCTCTGTCCTCCTCCTAACATATTGTAGGCCTGTACTACAATTGTCATCCCAAACGTCCTTTCATTAAGCTTCTTGAGTGAATCCACTATTCTTGGATTCTTTGACTTCTTCCTTCTTGGTTAACCGCTTTGTTATATCGTGCTCATCCTCAAGCAACTGCCTCAGAAAAAATGTGTGTGAGTTCAACTTTCTAAATCCTTGGATGTATTAAGATTACTTTACTTTCACACTTAATAGTTTGGCTGGGTATAGAACACAGGGTTGAAAATCATTTTCCCCTGGACTTTTAAGTCTATTGTCTTCTACCATTCAGTGCTGCTGATAGATTAACAAAATTTTAATTCTTGTTCCTTGGAAGCGTTTATGATTTTCTCTTCATGCATAATGTTCTGAAATGTTGCAATTATTCCTCGTTTGTAGATATTCTTTCATTCATCCTAACTAGCACTGACTAAGCCTTTTGATGTGCAGATCTATATCTCCAAGTGTAGAAATTTTTCTTAAATTATTTCTTCTGATTTGTTTATTGTCTCTTTCTGGAACATTTATTAGTCAGCTATCAGACTCCTAGATTTCCCTTTATCTCTTATATTTTCTGTCTGCCTAATTCCAGAGAATCAAGACTATCTAGATAAGAAATAGCAAATCTGAAATTCTAGCAAAGGTAGTTTAATTCCAGAGCCTGATATCTCAACCACCCTGTCTCCCTAGTTATACTAGCTACCTTAATACTCCCTCAAATAATGCATTTATTTAGGGAAGAAATCAAAGGATTTGGGGTGGGAAGTCAGGAGGAAATGTCTTGTAGGTTGTTGTTTTGCAATAAGGAATAAGGAATTGCTTTGCTCCTTAATCCAAGAACTCCTAATAGATGCATTTCTAAACATCACCACAAGATGGTGTACAATGACTATATACATTTATTCCCAGTGGTTGAAAACTACCTACCATCTGGGAGTTGAATTTTAAAGATTCTGGAGACTCCCACAAATTTCAAGGCAGAATTGGCAAGTCTTGCTGGGAATGAAGACTGTATACAAGTTTGTTTATAGACTATTAGTATATGGATATTAATTACCTAAGTGACAAAAACCTCTGTTAGAAATGGTACTTATAAGTGCTCCCCCATCCCTACACTGCTATCCATATCCTGAGAATTGTCTGATTTTGTCTTATTAATATAAGATTACAGAGATTGATAACTGGAAAAATTAGGTTCTGAAAGAAAATTGACCTAAGCTGTACTCTTAAGTATAATTTGAAGTTAATAAATCCCATATTCCCATCACTATAATAATCTGAAATGCATATATTTTCATAGTTCTGTCACATATAGATTCGTATGTTTTAAAGCCCCCAATTCTAAGTATTTAAAGTAAAATAAATTTATTAATGCCAACTGTAATTGTATTTAAGGAAAATATTTAAAATTACTTTAACAGGGTCAGTAATGGCTGGTGGGGCAAGGGTTAGTTGCTTTAAAAAAAATCAAAGAGGGCGCCTGGGTGGCTCAGATGATTAAGCATCTGCCTTTGGCTCAGGTCATGATCCCAGACTTCTGGGATAGAGCCCTGCATTGGGCTCCCTGCTGGGCAGAAAGGCTGCTTTCCCTCTCCCACTCCCCCTGCTTATGTTCCTGCTCTTGCTGTCCCTCTCTGTCAAATAAATAAAATCTTTAAAAAAAAATCAAAGAAAAATTGATGGTAGTAGGCACATAAACCCTGACACACTTAGCTTGGCACCCTAATTATAAATTTAAGTAACTGGTCTCTGTAAAAGCTACTGGAGTTAATATTTCTTTTTCTTTTTTAAGATTTATTTCTTTATTTTAGAGAGTAGGGAGAGAGAGAAAGAGAGGGAAAGTGAGAATCTCCAGCAGACTCCCTGCTGAAGGGGGAGCCCGACTCTGGGGCCTGATACCACAACCCCAAGATCATGACTGAGCCAAAATCAAGAGCTGGATGCTTAACCGACTGAGCCACCCAGGCACCCCTGGGGTTAATATTTCTAAAAGAATATTTGTCTTTGACTTTTGCAGTTCCTGATTTATGTTAATCAGATATATGAACTTTATATCTTTACTTTTTAAATGAGAGAGCATCTCCTCTTAATTTTTTGTCAAATATACTATCATTTTGTTATTTATTTATCAAGAAAAAGGTAACACTAATGAATTGGAGTCCTTGGTTTTGCGATTTAATGCATTTACACACCAAAAAGTACAAAGAAAAACAAACTGCATTTTGACTAGTATTTAAATCTGCGCACTTGCACAGTGCTCAGGCATTTCTTTTATCCTTTCATTTTTTCAAACATTTTAAATTTTCAACTCAGAATGGCATAGCAAATGCAAATGAATTTACTAATGTCAAATCAATTTTATTCAAAACAAAGTCCATACCTCTTACTGAGAATCTATTTAAAGGATCAAAAGTTTAAATGCCTAAACCTTATATATTAAGAATAGACCTGGAAAAATTTTAAATATTTTACAGCCAAAAAAGTATATTTTTCACATTGTCATATCTTAAAAGTAGCAAAAATATTTTTCCTTAAATTTTACAAAATGTTATCTATTGGACAATATAGATGAGAAACTACTGCTAAAAGAATGTTTTCAAACACAGGAAGCATGAAAATAATTTTTAGATATATTATGTAAATTAAAGTGCATGCTTTGTTTTTATATATGGCCCCATAATTTGATATTATAATACTAAAGTATGTGTTGAACTTACAAGCACATTTAGAAATAATTATTTAGCAACTATAGTCTCTGGACTGAATATCAGTTTATATCATTTAATAACATAGTCTGACAGGAAGTCAGAAAAATTGAAATTTGGATTGTTTTGAAAAAGCCAAAATTTTGTTGTCACAACCTGAGTAGAGTAAATCTATGACCCCTTAATTGTATCACTTATTGAGAAAGGTGAAGATAGGCTATGTATGTTATGTTTAAAGGTATAAGTGTGTATCTTTATTTGGGTATATATGAATTTACACATAAGAACTGAATTATATAATTGGAATATTCATAAAATTTGGGATGGTTGAAAAATACAGATTTGAAAGCGTACATGCATCCCAGTGTTTACAACAGCATTATCAAGAACAGCCAGAATCTAGAAAGTGCCCCAATGTCCATCGATTGATGAATGGATAAGGAAGATGTGGTATATGTATGTATATATACACAGACACACAATGGAGTATCACTCAGCCATCAAAAAGAATGAAATTTTCCCATTCGCAATGATGTGGATGGAGCTAGTGTATTATGCTAAGAGAAGTAAGTCAATCAGAGAAAGACAAATACCATATGATTTAACTCATATGTGGAATTTGAGAACAAAAGAGATGAACATATGGAAAGTGGGGGAAAAAACAGAGAGGGAAACAAACCAAAAGAGGCTCTTAATGATAAGAGAACTGAGGGTTGATGGAGGGACGCGGGTAGAGATGGGCCACATGGGTGATAGGTATTAAGGAGGGCACTTGTTATGATGAGCACTGTGTATTGTATGTAAGTGACGAATCATTGAAGTCTACTCCTGGAACCAATATTGCACTGTATGTTAACTAACTGGAGTTTAAATAAAAATTTGAAAAAAAAAAGATTTGGGATGGTTTTAAGTGTATGTATGTGAAGGGTGTGTGTGTGTGTGTGTGTATGTGTGTAATAAAATATTATTTGTCTGATAGGAAGCATCTTTTACCCATTTTCAAGGATTGTGCAAAATATGTAGGAATTTTTGCCCTTATAGAACCTTCTATAAGGTTCATGCTAGCAGGAAGTACAGTAAACATTCCAACTTCTCACTACAATTGTAAGTAACAAACAATTGAAGCTACTTTAAACAAAAACAGCTGGTGAGTAGGGGAAATGTGTTACATGAACACAGATATGTCACAGAACTCAAAGCAGCAATTTAGCGAGGCATCAGAAGGGACTGAAACCCGAAATGGGAAGGCATCAGAATCCCAGCTCTGGCGTTCTCACCTTTGCACCTCTCTGTACCTCTGCTTTAGTTTTCTCTTTCAAAACCCAGCTCTCTGATCCTTTCTGCGTGTGGTAAAGGATGGCCAGCCGATGGCTATGAGTTTATATTATCTTCATGCAGCTCTAATTCTAAATTGTCTTTCTTAAACTGATTTCTGATGTTACTGTAAATGGCATTTTAATAAAAAATAATGATTTCTAACTCTTTTTTGTTTGCTGGCATATAGTAATACTATTGTTTTTCAAATTTTTTAGTTGAAATATAATTTATACCATAAAATCTACCCTTTTAAAGTGTACAGTTTGGTAGATTTTTAGTATATTCCCAAGGTTGTGTAACCATCACCATATCTAATTCCAGAACATTATCACCTTAAAAAAAAAAAAATCACATACCTATTAGTAGTTACTCCTTCTCTCTTCCTACACCCACCCTCTGCAACAACTAATCTACTTTCTATTTCTATAAATTTGCCTATTTTACACTTTCCATATAAATGGAACCTAACAATATCTGACCTTTTGTGAATGGTCATTAGCATAATCTTTCCAGGGTTTATCTATGTATCAGTAGTTTATTCCTCTTTATGGCTGAATATTCCATTATATGGTTATATTACATTTTACTTAACCATTCCATCAGTTGGTAAACATTTCAGTTGTTTCTATTTTTTTGGCTATTATGAATAATGATGCTATAAACATTCACATGCTAGTTTTTATATGTTTTCAATTCTTTTGGATATAAACACAGAAAAGGAACTGCTGGGTCACATGGTAATTCTATGCTTAACTTCTTGAGGAACTGGCAAACTGTTTTCCAAAGCAGCTGCACAATTTCACATTCCCATAACAGTGCTATGAGGGTTTCAATGTCTCTACATCCTCATCAACACTTATTATTGTCCATCTTTTTTACTAAAGTGGGTGGGAAGTAGTATCACACTGTGGTTTTGATTTGCATTTCCATCTTGACTAATGATGTTGAGCAACTCTTCATGTTTGTATTGGTCATTTGTAGCTCTTCCTTGCAAAAATGTCTATTCATATTGTTTGACCAGTTTGAATGGTTCCTTGCTTTTTTATTGTTGAGTTGCAAGACGTCTTTATATATACCAGATACTAGTCCTTTATCAGATATGTGATTTGCAAATATTGTCTCTCATTCTTTGGGTTGTCTTTCCACTTTCTTGATAGTGTTATTTTAAGCACAAAGGTTTTTAATCTTTTTTTTAAAGACTTTATTTATTTGTGAGAGAGAGAGAGCGTGCACACAGGCAAGGGGAGAAGCATCAGCCAGATGCAGGACTCGATCCCAGGATCCCAGGATCATGACCTAAGCTGAAGGCAAATGCTTAACCAACTGAGGCATCCAGGTGCTCCCAGAAGTTTTTAATCTTGATGAAGTCCAATTCATCTTTTTTTAATTGCTTGAGCTTTAGGTGTCATAACTAAGAAACCATTGCCTAATCCAAAGTCATGAAGATATAAACCCATGTTTTCTTCTAAGAGTATTACAGTTTAACTCTTACCTTTAGGTCTTAACACATTTTGAGTTAATTTTTATATATGGTATGAAGTGTTTATAGTATGAAGTAATACCATATTTGGTATAAAGTAATTATGATATAATTAATTCAACTGACTAGTCAGTTGTCCAGCCCTATTTGTTGAAAGGCTGTTCTTTTCCCCACTGAATTGTTTTAACATCTTTGTCCCAAATCAATTGACCACAGATGTATGGGTTTATTTCTGTACTCTCAAATATATTCTGTTGATCTATATGGCTATTATTATACCAGTACCACACTGTCTTGACTACTGTGGCTTTGTAATAAGTTCTGAAATCAGGAATTGTGAGTCCTTTATCTTTGTTCTTTTTTTTTTTCCCAAGACTGATTGGCTAATTTGGATATCTTACATTCCCATATAAATTCTATTCATTTATTTATTTAAATTCAATTAGCCAACATATAGTACATCATTAGTTTCAGATGTAGTGTTCAATCAGTTGCTTATAACACCCAGTGCTCATCGCACCATGTGCTCTCCTTAATGCCTATCACCTAATTACCATATCCCCCAACCACCTCCCCTCCAGCAACCCTCAGTTTGTTTCCTATAGTTAAGAGTCTCTCATGGTTTTTCTCCCTCTCTGATGACTTCCCATTCAGTTTTCCCTCCCTTCCCCATGATCCTCTGTGCTCTTTCTTATCTTCCACATATGAGTGAAACCGTATGATAATTGTCTTTCTCTGACTGACCTATTTTGCTCAGCATAACACCCTCCACTTCCATTCATGTTGATGTATATGGTAAGTATTCATCCTTTCCGATGGCTGAGTAATATTCTGTTGTATATGTTGTATATGTGTGTGTATGTGTGTGTATGTATGTATGTGTGTGTATGTATATATACATATATATATATACATATATACCACTTCTTCTTTATCCATTCATCTGTCAATGGACACCTTGGTTCTTTCCACAGTTTAGCTATTATGGACATTGTTGCTGTGGACATTGGGGTGCATGTCTTTGGGGTAAATACCCAGTAGTGCAATTGCTGGATCTTAGGGTAGCTCTATTTTTAACTTCTTGAGGAACCTCCATACTCTTTTCCAGAGTGGTTGTACCAGCTTGCATTCTCACCAACAGCGTAAGAGGGTTTCCCTTTCTACACATCCTCACCAAAATTTGTTGTTTCCTGTCTTATTAATTTTTGGTGCAATTGTAAGTGGGATTGATTCCTTGATTTTACCTCCTTCTGTCTCACTGTTAGTGTATAGAAATGCAACTGATTTCTGTGCATTGATTTTATATCCTGCCACATTGCTGAATTCCTGTATGAGTTCTAGCAATTTTGGGGTGATCTTTTGGGTTTTCCACATAAAGTATCATGTCCACCTGCAAAGAGAATTTGACTTCTTCGCCAACTTGAATGCCTTTTATTTATTTTTGTTATTTGATTGCTGAGGCTGGTACTATATGTTGAACAACAGTGGTGAGAGTGGGCATCCCTGCCGTGTTCCTGACCTTAGGGGAAAAGCTCTCAGTTTTTCCACATCGAAAATGTTAATTGTGGGCTTTTTACATATGGCTTTCATGATATTGAAGTATGTTCTCTCTACCCCTACACTTTCTTTTAATCAAGAAAGGATGTTGTATTTTGTCAAATGCTTTTTCTGCATAATTGAGAGGATCATATGGTTCTTGTCCTTTTTTTTTTTTAATTAATGTGATGTATCATGCTGATTGATTTGTGAATGTGGAATCATTTTTGCAGCCCAGAAATAAATCCCACTTGGTCATGGTGAATAATCCTTTTAATATACTATTGGATCCTATTGGCTAGTATCTTGGTGAGAATTTTTGCACCCATGTTCTTCAGGGATATTTGTCTGTAATTCTCTTTTTTGGTGGGCTTTTTGTCTGGTTTTGGGATCAAGGTAATGATGGCCTAAAATTAAAAAAAAAAAAAAAAAGGTAATGCTAGCCTCATACAAGTTTGGAAGTTTTTCATACCTTTCTATTTTTTTGAAATAGCTTCAGAATAGGTAGTAGTTCTTCTTTTAATGTTTGGTAGAATTCCCCGGGGAAGCCATCTAGCCCTGGACTCTTGTTTGTTGGGAAATTTTTGATGCCTGCTTCAACCTCCTTACTGGTTATGGGTCTGTTCAGGTTTTCTATTCCTTCCTGTTTCAGTTTTGGTAGTTTATAAGTTTCCAGGAATGCATCCATTTCTTCCAGATTGCCTAATTTGTTGGCATATAGTAGCTCATAATACTTTCTTAAAATTGTTTTTATTTCTTTGGTGTTGGTCATGATCTCTCCTCTTTCATTCATGATTTTATTAATTTGGGTCCTTTCCCTTTTCTTTTTGATAAGTCTGGCTAGGGGTTTACTGATCTTATTCTTTCAAAGAGCCAGCTTCTAGTTTCATTGATCTGTTCTACTGTTCTTTTGGTTTCTACTTCATTGATTTCTACTCTAATCTATTATTTCTCTTCTCCTGCTTGGTTTAGGCTTCATTTGCTGTTCTTTCTCCAGCTCCTTTAGGTGTAAGGTTAGCTTGTGTATTTGAGGCATTTTTTGAGAAAGGCCTATATTTCTAAGTACTTCCCTCTTAGGACTGCCTTTGCTGTATCCCAAAGGTATTGAAAGGTTATATTTTCATTTTCCTTTGTTTCCATGAATTTTAAAAATTCTTCTTAATTTCCTGGTTGACTCATTCATTCTTTAGTAGGATGCTCTTTAACCTCCAAGTGTTTGAATTCCTGCCAAATTTCCTCTTGCGATTGAGTTTAAGTTTAAAGCATTGTGCTCTGAAAATACGCAGGGAATGATCCCAACTTTTGGTACCACTGAGACCTGATTTGTGACCCTGTATGTGATCTATTCTGGAGAATGTTCCATGTGCACTTGAGAAGAATGTGTATTCTGTTGTTTTAAGATGGAATGCTCTGTGTGTATCTGTGAAGTCCATCTGGTCCAGCGTGTCCTTCAAAGCCCTTGTTTCCTTGTTGATCTTCTGCTTAGATGATCTGTCCATTGCTGTGAGTGGGGTGTTGAAGTCCCCTACTATTACTGTATTATTATTGATGTGCTTCTTTAATTTGGTTATTAATTGGTTTATATAACTGGCTGCTGCCAAGTTAGGACCATAAATGTTTATAATTATTAGATCTTTTTGTTGGATGGACCCTTTGAGTATGATATAATGTCCCTCCTTCATCCCTTACCACAGTTTTTGGTTTAATATCTAATTTGTCTAATATGAGGATTGCTACCCCAGCTTTCTTTTGATGTCTATTAGCATGATAAATGTTTCTCCACTCCCTCACTTTCAATCTGGAGGTGTCTTTAGGTCTAAAATGAGTCTCTTGTAGATAGCATATGGAAGGGTCTTGCTTTTTTATCCAATCTGATACCCTGTGTCTTTTGAGTAGAGCATTTAGCCCATTTACATTCAGAGTAACTACTGAAAAATATGAATTTAGTGCCACTGTATTACCTGTAAAGTCCCTGTTTCTGTAGATTGTCTCTGTTTCTTTCTGGTCAATGTTACTTTTGTGCTCTCTCTTCACTTCAAGGATCCCCTTTAATATTTTTTGCAGGACTGGCTTAGTGATGACAAATTCTTTTAGTTTCTGTTTGTCCTGGAAGCTCTTTATCTCTCCTTCCATTTTAAATGACAGCCTTGCTGTATATTCTTAGCTGCATATTTTTCTCATTAAGTACCCTGAATACATCATGCCAACCCTTCCTGGCCTGCCAGGTGTCTGTGGTTAGGCCTGCCAGCCTAATGTTCCTACCCCTGTAGGTTAAGAACCTCTTGTCTTGAGCGGCTTTCAGGACTTTCTCTTTATCTCTGAAATTTGCAAGCTTCACTATTATATGTCATGGTGTTGATCTATTTTTAATGATTTTGAGGAGTTCTCTCTACCTCCTGGACTTGAATGCCTGTTTCCTTCCCCAGATTAGAGAAGTTCTCATCTATGATTTGCTCAAATATACCTTCTGTCCCTCTCTCTCTTTCTTCCTCTGGGATCCCAATAATTCTAACATTGTTTTGCTTTATGGTTTCACTGATTTCTCAAAGCCTCCCCTCATGGTCCATTAGTTGTTTTCCTCTCTTTTCTTCAGCTTCTTTCCTTTCCATCAACTTGTCTTCTATGTCATTCACTCTTCTGCCTCATGGACCCTAGCTGTTAGAGCATCCAATTTAGATTGCATCTCAGTTTAAAGCATTTTTAATTTTGTCCTGATTAGATTTTATATCTGCACTAAGAGATTCTCTAATGTCTTTTATAGTTTTTTCAAGCCCAACTAGTAACTTTATAATTTTTATCCTGAATTCCAGCTCTGACATTTTACTTATATCCATATTGATCAGATCTATGGCAGAGAGTATTACCACTGGTTCTTTCTTTGGCTGTGAATTCCTCCTCCTAGACATTTTGCCCAGAGAAGAATGGATGAACAAGAAAACAAAATGAAAAATATCAACAATGACCCAAGCAAAATATATACTAGATAAATCTGAAGAGGTCAGAAACCAAAAAAGAAAAAATAAAAAATAAAAAAAGGGGGAGGTGTATAATCTCCTGGGTGGACAAAACAGGGTGATCCACTTGGTCCTGGGTATATTTTGTTCTGTTTGTTAGAAGACACTAAATCTCAAAATTGTAAAGAAAGCAAAACTGATATAGATACAAAAATAAAATTGAATACAGTGCGAGGAAGCCAAAAATGAAGAATACACCTATAATATGTAAATGTAAAAATGAAAGTTAAAAAAAGACTTAAAAACAAAGAGTTGATAAAATAAGAAACTAGTTGAAAAGGAAAAAAAGAAAAAGAAAATTATAAACTGAAAGATAAATGAATCATGAGAAAAAAGCCTCAAACACTATATACTATTTTATCCTAGCACTGGAGTTTTGCAGTCCTGTGTGCTCTGTAAACTTGGTGTTGGCCTGTTGTTCCAGCTGGTCTTTTGGGGGAAGGGCCTGCTGCACTGATTCTCAGGTATCTTTGCCTGGGTGGAGTTGCACCACCCCCTGCCAGGGGTCCAGGCTCAGTATAAACTGCTTCTGGTTGCTCTATGTAACTTTGTTCCCTGAAGGCTTTCTACGCCTCTTTAGAGGATGAAAATAAAAGTGGCTGGGCCCTGATCTCCAGCCCCAGAGCTGAAAGATCACAGCTCCCTCTCTTCAGTAAACTCTCAGGGATAAACGGTCTTCACTTTTGTGTGTGCCAAACTCTGTAGACTTCTGCAGTCTGCACCCGCACTGATCCTCCCAGGGAAGACAGAGGGTCACCACATTTCTGCCCTTTTGTGCTGTGGTTCATGGTTTATGACAAACAGAGCTGAGAGCCCCCTCCTGGGCTCACTGGCTGTAATCAGTTTCCCCACTCCAATGCTTGGGAACTCTGCTGGCTCAGGCAACCCCATTCTTTCTGCGAGCCAGACGATCCTGAGACCACACTGTCCCACCTAGAATTCTGCCCCACTTTGCCACCTGAGCACCTATCAGGCAGGGACGTCTCTCACTAGGGCAGACTTCTAAAGATTCTGATTTTGTGCTCTGGGGCTATATCACTTTCCAGTAGCTGGCTTATGGAGGCTCCCTCCCCCTGCCATTTATCTCCTGATACATCCCCTCGAATTCACTTCTCCGCACCTCCTACCTTGCAAAAAGTGGTTGCTCTTCTATTTGTAGAATTCCAGCAATTCTTTTCTTACATCTCAGGTTGAATTCATAGGTGTTCAGAATGGTATGATAATTATCTAGCTAAATTCAAGGGACCAGATGAAACAAGGTCCCCTACTCTTCCACCATCTCGCCTCTCTCTTCCCATATGAATTTTAAAATCAGCTTGTGAATTTCTGCCAAAAGTAGAGCTAGGATTTTGCTAGCTGTGGACTGATTTGGAAAATTTTGCCACCTTAACAATATTAAGACTTCCAATCCATGGACATAGGATATCTTTCCATTTATTTAGGTCTTCTTTAATTTCTCTCAGCGGTGTTTTATAGTTTCCTGTGTTCACATCTTGCACTAATTTTATTAAATGTACTCCTAAGTATTATTCTTAAGTATATTATTCTTAAGTATACTCTTAAGTATTATAAAATTAATTTTATTAAATGTACTCTTAAGTATTATTCTATTATTTTTAGTGCTACTGTAGTTTTTTTATATTGACTCTGTATCCAGTGATATTTCTAATTTTATATATTAATTCTAACAATGTGTCTATAGAGTCTTTTTGATTTTCTAGGTACATAATCATGTTTCTTTCTTTCTTTTTAGATTTTCATTTATTTATTTAACACAGATAAGCATAAACATAAGCAGGGGGGAAGGGAGGCAGATGGAGAGGGAGAAGCAGGCTCCCCACTGAGTAAGGAGCCTGATGTGGGACTTGATCCCAGGACTCTGGGATCATGACCTGAGCTGAAGGCAGATACTTCCTGACTGAGCCACCCAGCTGTCCCTATAATCATGTTGCTTTCAAGTAATGACAGCTTATTTCTTTCTTCCCACTCCTTATCACTTTTATTTCTTTTTATTATATAATTTTACTGACTAGGACTTCTAGCACAATGTTAAATAGATATAGTAATAGAGAACATTCTTGTGTCATTCTCCATCTAAATATGAAAGTTTTTAAACTATTTCACCCCTGTGCACATTTGTTATATATATATATATATATTTTTTTTTTTTAAATAAAAAATGAGCATTGAATTTTTGTCAAATTTCTTTGACCTCTATCAAGAGGATCACATGGGTGTTTTGTTTTGTTTTTTTTCTGTTAATGTAGTGAAATACATTGATCTATCATTGAATGCTAAGGCACTCCTACACACGTGGAATAAGCCATACTTAATTGTACTGTAGTATGCTTTTTAAATATATGGCTGGATTCTACTTGCTAATATTTTGTTATGAGCTTATGGATCTATTTCCACGAGATATATTGGTGAATAATTTCCCTTTCTATTAATGTCCTTGTCAGGTTTTGAAATCGAGATCCCTATGTTGGCTCTGTTCAAAAAAATTACAGTATAAGAAACTATTTTTTCTTTTTCTATTCTCTGAAAAAGTTTGGGTAAGTTTGATATTATTTTTTCCTAAATGTTTGGGGAAATTCACCAGTGAAATCACCTGATGCTCAAGATTTCTTTGTGGAAAGATTTTTAATTGCTTCAATTTCATTACTAGTATCAGACCACTAAAATTTTCTATTTTTTCTGTCAGTAAGTTTAGCTTCTTAAGGATTTGTTCATTTTTACCCCAATTATGTCAAATTTATTGGTATAAAATCATTCACAATAGCTTTTTGATGTCTGTAGTGGTATCCCCTTTTTCATTCCTAATATTGTTAATTTGTATTTATCTCTTTATCAGTCTTGATAACGGCTTCTTAAATTTATTCATCCTTTCAAAGAACCAAATCTTAGCTTTGTTGATTTTTCTGTTGTACATTACATTCTATATTTCATTCACTTCTGCTTTTCTCTTATTTCTTTCTATATTCCTTATATTTGATGTGTTATAGTCCTGAGGTAAGAGCATTTCTGATTTTAATATTACATATATTTAAAACTCTACAATTCATTTCAATTACTGTTTTACAACAGTCAATTTAATCAAGTCAATTTACAACAGTAAATTTAGACATTTATTTGCCCTTTCTACTGTTTTTCATTCCCTCCAGCATTTCTGTGCCTTTATCTGTGGTCATTTTCCTTTAAGGAACTCCCTTTAGTATCTCTTTTACTGCAGGCCAATAAATTTAGTAATAGTGTTGGAGTGCTTCAGTTTTGTTTTGTTTTGTTTTTCTTCAAAATGTCTCTATTTCACTTTTCTTTTTAAAGATAATTTTCGTTGGGCACAGAAATCTAGGTTAGCATCATTTTAAAGCATTTTGAGGCTGCTGGTCCATTATCTTCTGTTTCTATCATCATAGTTGATAAATCAGTTGTCAGTTTCACTGTTCCTCCTTTGAAGGTAATATGTAGTTTTTCCATGTCTGCTTTTAAGATTTTCAGCAGTTTTACTACAATGTACCCAGTTGTGGTTTTCTGTGCATTTATCTCCTGGGGTTTGCTAAAATTCTGAATCTATGAGTTGATGTCTTTCATTATTTTGGAATGTTCTCAGCTACTGTCTCTGAATATTACATTTGCTCCATTCTTTTCCTTCTCTGCATCAGAGATTTTAATTACGCATATTTTAGAACTTTTTGAGTATTGTGCTTTTTTTGTGTTCTTTCCATTCTCTTATTTCTGGGCTTTAATTTGAATATTTTTTCTTGTTATGTCTAACAGTTCACAGATCCAGAGTTTGGCTATATCCAATCCATTATTAAACCTACCAATAAGTTTTTCACTTCAGATATTATATTTTTCAATTCAAGAAAGTCCATTTAAATCTCTATATGGATTATAATTTTCTGGTGAAACTTCCCAGCCTTTCATACATTTATTTTTTTCCTTTATTTTCTTGAAAATACTAATCATAATTATTTTACAATCTTTAAATGCTAGCTCTCTTATTTGAATCATCTACAGAGCAGCTTCACTTTCTTTATATTGTTAATTATAAGTTATATGGTCTTGCCTTTTTGAATGTCTCATCATTTTTTATTGTATAGCAGACACTGTACCTGTAAATTCCAGATTATATTATATAACACCAAAGAAGGTTTCCTTTTTCCTGTGTAAGGCAAACATGGTGAGTGGCTGATCACATAAACCCCTTTTGAGAGCATGGCATACTCGGGCTTTTAATTAAGAACCTATAGGTCCTTGACTCCTCAGCCCTGAAATGGTTCTCCCTCTGGAATTATAGTTTCTTTAGTCTGCTTTCACAGATGTCCTAAAAATTATAATATTTATAACTTAGGTAGGCTTTATAGTTGTTACTGTGGGTACACTGGCCTGCCACAAACTACTGCATCCTACCTAGAAATGGGAGCTCTTCTGTGTTCTTTTCTTTTCTTTTTTTTTTAAGACTTTATTTATTTGAGAGAAAGAGCACATTAGAAACATGAGCAGGCGGACGGGCAGAGGGAGAGGGAGAAGCAGACTTCTCGCTGAGCATGGAGCCCTGATGTGGGGCTCCATCCCAGGACCTTGAGACCATAACCTGAGCCAAAGGCAGATGCTTAATCAACTGAGCCACTCAGGCTTCTGTGTTCTTTAAAGAGGTGGAGATGAGTGTTCATGGGTTCACAGAATAACTCTGTATGTGCTCTTTCTGCCTTCTTTCACTGAAGTTACTATTTATTATAACTACCAATTCAGAAAGCACAACTGGCTGGGTTACTTTGGTAGGAGCCACTGCTTTCACATTCCTCAGCACCTCTTAGTTGCTCCCCTTACGTATAAGGTAATCAGTAATCTGAATATTAACTCAGTATTGGATGATATTAGTTACTATTAGCTTTTCATATGTAAGAGTAATATATTTATGTTTTTTTCTTAAATCCTCACCATATACAAATATACGCTGAAACATTTACAGAGGATATAACATATCCAATTTTCTTTAAAATATAGAAGGGGAAAACTAAAGAGAGGTACAGATGAAACAATATAAGCCATGAGTTGATCATTGTTTAAGGTAGGTAATGAGTACATAAGGGTTCATTATACAGATCTGTCCACTTTTGTGTATCTTTGAAATATTCCATAATAAAAAATTCTTAAGTTCACTGTCACCTGATTTGCCTCATCAAATCCATAAAGTCTTAAATACCATTTGCTATTCCCCAACAATGACCATTAGAGTAGGTATGAAAAAGGGGCACTGTATATCAAAAACTAGTAAAATAATTTGTGCTTCAAATATCACCTCAATTTGACAAATATTAAGTATAAGAAAGAATTCCTACTACATGTTATTAATGTAATTATTATGAAGCTTAAACATCTAATTCCCAAGTATCTACATCTTGCATGAAGCAGTACTAAAACCCTGATACTCCTCCCTAGCTATAACTTTGCTTTAATGCAATACAGTAATAAATATAGCTATTTACCTTTATTAGGTCCTGCTATCGTAGATCTATTTGAATGCTTAGAATGGGAAATCTCGGTTTCCAATTTTTTTCGCATAACTATTTGATTTCCAAGCCTCTTGGGTCCTAAGTAAAAGACTGTAAATTTCTGCTGAATATCGAGTCCAACTGGAAAAAGGAAAAAAGTATAGAAGTACTTAAGTCCTACAAATCTAGCCATGAGATCATTTGTTTTTATATCTTTCATATTTCTATAACTTTTGAAATGAAAGAGCTAACAAGTCAAGGAAATAAAAATGTAAAAAAAACAAGAGTTAAAAAATATAACAAGTTAAAATTTATACATTTATCATCATAAAAATAAAAATCAATATTCCTACAACAATTGAAATTTTATTATCTTGGAAAATAAAATACCTATAAATGAATAGATACAATTTTATTTTATTTTTTTTTAAGATTTTATTTATTTATATGACAGAGAGATCACAAGTAGGCAGAGAAGCAGGCAGAGAGAGGGGGAATCAGGTTCCCCGCCGAGCAGAGAGCCCGATGCAGGGCTTGATCCCAGGACCCTGAGATCATGACCTGAGCCGAAAGCAGAGGCTTTAATCCACCGAGCCACCCAGGCACCCCAGAACAGACACAATTTTAATTTTGTTACCTTAGTCCATGCTATCTTTTACATATCTAAATACATGAACCTTCCTTTAAAATTACTCCTATTATTTAAATAAATTATTTTTACACAATATCATTTGAATTGTTTTTCTGTTTCAGCATGAAGGAAATTTTTAAATGCTATCATATTCTTTACATTTATGTGTTCGTTACTTCAATGAACTTACCATATTCAGAACTAATTAGATTTATGCTAAGATCTTCAGATTTAAAAGCTCTCTTCACATCAATCTTTTTAGTCCAATTTCCAGCTTTTAGCAAAACAGAATCCCTGAAAAAGAATAACATCATTTAAATTGTAATCCAAATACTAAATGAAATAATATATTAATCATCAAGGGCAGACTGACCCTTGGGTCCTATCTGGTAGTAAACTAAAGTCAGTACTGAAAATTACTTGCTGCAAATTCTGAGGAGGAAGAAATGGAGTGTCAATGGAGCTACCACAACCATAATTTTCTAACTACACATTGACTAAACAGCTGATTCCAAGTTGCATTGCTTCATTTCAGGTTCACCTGAATATATAGTTGATATCAACAACCCATGAGCTTGTCCCTAAATCACTACCGCCTTCAAATGGCTCTATATAGGTTACATGAATTTGTGAGAACTTGAATAGTATCTTTATTTTTTTATTTTTTTAATAGTATCTTTAAAATTCATATAAAACAGTCTGTATCCAATAACATCACAAACCAGCAACTAATTTTGTGATTGAATTTATTTTAGCTTTATATAATGTCTTCAGACTTATCACAGAGAACAAGGATTTGTACAATGACATATTCTCTATAAATGTGTCATAGCTAGCTGTAGTAAAGCAGTTAACAGTGAAAGGGATGTTCTATTAGGCACTGTAGTCCCTTTAGGAACCTTGCATAGACTATTTTGGGAAGGCATCTTCCAGTGCTTTGGCAACAATGAAGAGATTCCCATTTCAAAGTCACTGCTAATCCTGAACTTACAAGTAAAGTAATATGATTAGGAGCATAGGCTCTGGAATAAGACTGCATGGGTTTAAATCTAGACTTTGCTATAAACTACCTATATGACCTTAGACAAATTAATTAAACTCTCTGTCTCAATTTCTTCCTCTATTAAATTTAGATAATGATAGCAGCTGTCTATAGAAAGATTAAATAATTCATTACCTGGAACCTACGAAGAGCTCAAAAATATTAGCTATACCTATAACTGCTAACCTTAGAGTTTGCCTAGGGCATCCTGGGAGAAAATAACAATATCAGAAAAAAGACTGATGTAAAAATCATAGAATGGCATGCTAGAGAACCAGGTGTAAGGGAAGGTGCCTTCTTTATATATTCGATCTGGTTGCCTGATCCTACAATGGAGCTATAGTAGTTGGCTGGATTTTAATTTGGAAATATTAGATATATCTTGAAGGAGCAGGAGGAAGATAATGAAAGGGTAGTAAGGTTGTGAATGACTGGAGAAAAGCAACAAAATAAGAAAGCTCAACAACAGTGGGCTATAGCTACTCCTAAAGGTCATTTATTCACTTGTTAAAACAAAACAAAACAAACCATGGTGATAGATTTCACACTGTTCATTTGAGTACTGACAACAGACCCAATGTTAATACCTTCTTTAACAGACTAGTAAAGAAACTACCCCATTACAGCGTAGGGAAATGTAATTTAATTAATCCCAGAGTGATTTTATTACTTTTTCTCAGCAGAATTTTTCTTTTATAGTATATGCTTAGAAATAAAATCAAATGGAAATTGTACACTTACATAATTTTGTGCTTAAAAACCAGCTGATTATCTGCATCACCTATGATTAAGGTAACATAGTGAGAATCTGGTGCTGTTCTTTTAGTTTGTAGCTGTTCAAAGTTTCTTAATATAATAGTCACTAATATTTCTGCCATGGTGTCACTATATCTTGCAATCTTTAAAAAAAAGAATAGGCATAAAAAGTGTTAAAAATAACCTTACTACTCTTATTCAGCTCCAAGTCAGCTATGGGTAGCTTTATTCCTGAAAAGACAATGAAAATACCTTTAAACAAACAAACAAATAAACAAACAATATTTACCTGTTCCACTTCAAGTTCATATTTTGGTAGATACATCACTGTTTCTTTTATTTGCGTTCCAAAAGGGGGGTGTCTATTTAAAATCTAAAAATATTTATATCATTATATTCTTACCACAAGACTAGAAGTTCTTTTAGTAAAATACTTTTTAGCATCAATAGTTTTAATAATGCTTATTCCCAAAACCTTAAGTTAAAATACTTATGAGTATGAGAAGGAAAACAATTTTTTGGAAGAAAAAAAGATATAAAAGGTAGGCTTTAAAATGTAGATAAAATTCAGGTAACATTAGGAATAAGTGAATATTAAATACCAGTTCAAGCTCCCTTGCATCTGTTTCTTCTATTTTTTTAAAGGAGGTCAAACCTGCATTTACCATTGCATTTGACAATGTTATACCTGTGGAAAATTAATCAAATGCAGTTTTTAAACAATCCATTTTACATTAAATCTATACTTAACTTTTCAACATTAGTAAAAAGATTTTTTAAAGATCCAGATGAATAACTAATTTTTTTTTTAAGATTTTATTTATTTATTTGACAGAGAGAGAGAGAGAGAGAACACAAGCAGGGGGAGTGAGAGAGGAAGAAGCAGGCTTCCTGCCTAGCAGAGAGCCCGATGCGGCGCTCAATCCCAGGACGCTGGGATCATGACCTGAGCCGAAGGCAGCTGCTTAACAACTGAGCCACCCAGGCGCCCCTAATTTTTGAAGTTTTTAAAAAAGTTTTCAGTTGGATTACTTGGGCTGGGACATTTATTCTATTGTTCATATTTTTTTGTTGATATTTATTTTTTCAAAATGAAATAAAACATGTATTTGCTTCATAGAAGAGAGAGGAACTCTTTGGTCCACATGATGATTCAACCCTTATTTTTATCATATGTCATCAATAGAGAAAGTACCAAGCAATTCCTACTGCTACATATTACAGTCATGTTTGAAGAAAAGACAACAAGATTTACGGATGGGAATATTGCTTCATAAAGCTATGGTTCTCTGAGCATTTCCACCTTAGAGTTCTATGTTTCCATACTCAAATCAGATAATTTTACTCTTCTAAAATTTCCAATTCCTTTCCATTGCATTTAGAATAAAGTGACAATTTCCTACCATGACCAAACTCCCTTACCTATCTGACTTGACTACAGCCTACCTGTCCCATTTAATTTCCTACCATTCTCCTTTTGCTGACTACTCTCTAGCCACATTTACTTTAATTTTGTTCTTCAAGTTCACTTCTATCTTTGCACCTTCTCTGTTTCTTTATGCTTTAGGAAATTGGAATTTAAAATTCTTACACTCACAAATGAATTTAACCAAACCCCAAAATAGGAGATACTGTCAGAAGTATAAAATTCCAAAATATTACCGTCTTGCCTAAGGCACATATATTACTGGTGGGGATATTACACTATTTCTTTTTCCATACCTTCAACTATCCTTGGGAATTTCTCTTATTCATTCTTAAGATGTAACTCCTAGTATTAATAATTCCTTCGTGTTCATTTTCCCTCAAAACTTTTCCTGAATTTTAATTTTTTATAAACATTTTGAAAATCAATTTATATTCATTATTCTCTTCCTGGTGCTCAGGAAGAACTTAGATTTTCTTTTTCATTTAGATTCTCCCATTTTTCTGTATGAATTTTGCTGGGCAATTTTTGCTTCCTTCTCTTCAGCCGTACTAAGTGTAAAAAACACATTAGTGTCTGACAATTTGGAAAAGATAGAAGCAAATGATTCCTGATTGACAATATTCTAGAAAGTCAGAAAAACTTTTTCAAATTTAATGAACATTTTCTTATTCATTTAATCTAATTTCAAAATTTCTGTAAATTGTTATTTCCTAAATGTTATATGGAACCTCCTTCCCACTTTAGAACTCATCTTTGTGAGATGGGTACAGCATCTGGTTTGCTAGGCCTTCAGTAGAAAAGTGAACCTTAATGTCAAGAACCCCTCCTCTAATTTGACCTTACTTCCTTCCATCAGCTAATCCGCATCTTCACCCCAGTTCCCAGGACTAGTCAGTCCTCTGCTATCTCACTGATTTCAAACTTCAAGGAAATAAAAAAGCACTTCCTCACAAAATAGTTGGAGATCTTTGTTCTAAGGAATAATGAGACAATCCCTAATAACCTGTTACATATTTTTTAATGTCCCCAAGATGCATATAAAATTATAAAGCTAACAAAGCTGTCAGTCATGGAATAACAATTCTCTTCTTAGAGAGAAGGAAGAGTAGGATCATAAAATCAAAGGCACCAAATTGGAAAACTCTAGAGTATACCTAGTTATACCCCAGTCTTTGTAACTAGTACCCTCTAGAGTTTTTCAATACATAACTTGAGCTAGATCTCAATAGATAAGAAATGATTAGGCACAATCTTTTGTCTATAGAATCTCTATAAAGATGAGTGAGAATATTGCCCTGTTACTGAAAAAAAGAGAAAAAGTTAAGATATAAATAAGTGACATAATTCTCAATGAATTATGAATGGCCAGGATTGCTAGCTCTGTAATTTGTCATTGAGATCAAAACAAAATAATCATAAAAGTGGAAGAGAGAGCAACACATAGTTACCTAATTACTAAAACGAAATTTCACTCTTGGTTTGAGAACTAATTTAAAAATAGGAGTATTCATTTTTATTAGGGGGTGCCTGAGTGGCTCAGTTGGTTAAGCATCTGCCCTTGGCTCAGGTTATGTTCTCAACGTCCTGGGATGGAGCCCCACATCAGGACTCCTTGCTCAGCGGGGAGTCTGTTTCTCCCTCTTCCTCTCTCTCTCTTCTCTCTCCCCCAACCCTCAAATAAATATTTTTAAAATCTTAAAAAAAAAAAAAAAAGAGAGAGAGCATTCATTTTTATTAGGTTTCCCAACTGATTTCAAATAGAATCCTTCAAGCAGGAGAAAATGAAAATCAGATTTTCAAGAGAAGTTCAGTA
>CM052900.1:97541042-97563421 GCA_028534135.1 Potos flavus | reverse complement strand
CTTTGGAGACGTGTCTCAAAAGAAGTTGCTATGTCCAATGTCGAAGAGGTTACTGCCTATGTTCTCCTCTAGGATTTTGATGGATTCCTGTCTCACATGGAGGTCTTTCATCCATTTAAAGTTTATCTTTGTGTATGATGTAAGAGAATGGTCAAGTTTCATTCTTCTGTATATAGCTGTCCAATTTTCCCAGCACCATTTATTGAAGAGACTGTCTTTTCTCAATTGGATATTTTTTCCTGCTTTGTTGAAGATTAGTTGACCATAGAGTTGAGGGTTCATATCTGGGCTCTCTATTCTGTTCCATTGATCTATGTGTCTATTTTTGTGCCAGTATCATGCTGTCTTGGTGATCACAGCTTTGTAATATAGCTTGAATCAGGCAATGTGATACTTTTTGTGGAAAACCCTAAAGACTTCACCCCCAAATTACTAGAACTCATACAGCAATTCGGTAATATGGCAGGATACAAAATCAATGCACAGAAATTAGTTGCTTTTCTATACACTAACAATGTAACTGTAGAAAGAGAAATTAGGGAACCAATTCCATTTAAAATAGCACCAAAAACCATAAGATACCTTGGAATAAGGCCAAAGAGGTAAAGGTTCTATACTCTAGAAACTACAAAACACTTGTGAAAGAAATTGAAGAAGACATGAAAAGATGGAAAAACATTCTATGTTCATGGATTGGAAGAATAAACAGTGTTAAAATGTCTATGCTGCCCAGAGCAATCTATACTTTCAACACCATTCCGATCAAAATACCAATGGCATTTTTCAAAGAGCTGGAACAAACAATCCTAAAATTTGTATGGAACCAGAAAAGACCCTGAATTGCCAAGGAAGTGTTGAAAAAGAAAAACAAAGCTGGGGGCATCACAATGAAGTGAATATTTTTAATATATCAGCCAATTACTTTAAATTCTTTTTTTGTACCTTGTTAGGTCATGTTCTTTACCCTTTTTTCACATTGGGATAATAAACTTTTCTTACTGATTTGTAAGCAGTCATTAAATATCAATACTCTGTAATTCTTGACATTCTTTTGCCCTTTGTGATAATCACCACATCTGTGAATGCTACTTTCCTGTCTCTTTGTACAAATCCTCTTCCTCAGTTTTCTCCTAAATTAGGGTCTTCAACCTTGGCCTTCTGCTCCTTTCAAATTAAATTCTTGTGTGACCTTATTTGCATACATGATAGCCTTGAAAATGTTTTAATATTTCTTTTCCCTGCAACTAAAAACTCATTAATCCATCTTCCTGTCAAAGCAGTGGTCAGTTTCAGAGCAGGCATGAAGCCTAATTACTAACCAAGTTATATGAAGATAAGGATTGCTCACCACAGCTTCAGAAATTAACAAATGACTCAGGTGTTGAGTCTGAAATGTGCTTTCAGCACTGCCATCTCTTTTTTTTTTTTTTTTTAAGATTTTATTTATTTATCTGACAGAGAGAGAGAGAGAGATCACAAGTAGACAGAGGCAGGCAGAGAGAGCCTGGAAGCAGGCTCCCTGCTGAGCAGAGAGCCCGACGTGGAGCTTGATCGCAGGACCCCGGGATCACGACCCGAGCCGAAGGCAGAGGCCCAACCCACCGAGCCACGCAGGCGCCCCAGCACTACCATCTCTTAAGCATTTATTTGCTCTTTGTTTAAAAATTGTCAACCCTTGCCAATCTAAGCCAGCCATTACTTTGCTACTCTTTGGCTATTATGTGGCACAACTCAAAAGATCTGTCATGCAATCTATGCATAGTTCTGAAAAATAGGAAGGTTAATAATGAGAGTGAGAAATTCAGTTTCTCTGCCAAAATCAATTTTAATTTTATTTTGGACTCTTGGGAAGGAAAATAAAACAAAATAATAATTAATTGGGAGTTTACTATGTTGAAATGTGGGAATAATCTTAAAATACTGTTACCGATAATATTTACCAATATATAAATAGAATAGTGTCACTGGAATATGTAATACTGAAAAAGACAGCTTAATTATTTTTATACCTTGTCTTTAAAAGTGGTCTATTATTGGGTTGTTTAGCCATAAAACTTGACTAGAAAGAACTTTTAATGTATGTTTCTGTTATTTAAAGATTGCAGAATGGCTTTCAGATGGTGAAAGACCTGCAGTATGCCTGAAAATGGATGAGAGACATAGGCCAGTGAAACTTCGGAAAGTGGTTCTTGGATTCCCCTGCAGAAGTAACCAAACCGAATTTAAGTTTGATTTAACCCTCAACTACAAAATTGCCAGTGTTATACAAACATACTCTGATCAGAAACCCACCCTTGTGGTATGGATTGTTAGTTGCTTATTTTTGAGTGTAATGTTCAGTTTTTAATATGATTAATCCAAGAATTATTCATTTATTTTCAGTTTTGTGCAACAAGGAAAGGTGTGCAACAGGCTGCTTCTGTTCTTGTGAAAGATGCTAAATTTATTATGGCTGTGGAACAGAAACAGAGGTATATTTTTTCTTTTTTGTTATTGGAGATAGGAAGACTTTTAGGGATTATCTAGATGAGATGAGAAAACTGGGTTCGTTCCTTCACCTTTTCAAGTTAATCAGCCTAAGCCTCAGTTTCCTCAGGTATAAATTAGGGATAACAGTAATTTGGAAGATTAAGTGAGAGAGTGAATCTTAGTGATGCTATGATCCTGTCTTCTTTATTTCATAGTCAGGTTTCTTGAAAGATTATTCATACTGCTGTCTTCATTTTTTTTTTTTTTTTTTTTACCCACTTTGAATTTGGCACCTGTTGTAAACTTTCGCTAAAGTTAATCTTGCTGTTGATCTCTCAGGAGCCTCTAATACATTTGATCCCTCCCATTTTATTTCAGAATTCTGTACTCTGTGCTTCTGAGATCATCCTTTACCAAGTTTCTTCCTACTTTGCTGTCTGCTCATTCTCAATCCTCTTTTCACCTCTTCTACCAAATTCTGAAATGTCAGTATTCTAGAGGTTCTATCCAAGGTTCATTCTTTTTAATTCCACACTCCTGGGTATTCGTGTCTATCACATGGGTTCAAAGAATATATGTATGCTCATATTTATATATGTCTGTCAGTTCCTAAATTTATAGCTCCATTCTGAACTCTGGTCTATAATCCATGCCTAACTGACATCTCCAATTACATATGTATGAGCATCTCAAACTATTAGAAACTAATAGCGATTTGAACTAAGGAGGTGGCAGTGTTGATGGAGATAAAATTATATATTTGAGATATAATTAGAAGTAAGAATAAACGGGACTTAGTAATTGATTTCCTATGTGGAAGAAGGTGAGGGAGGTGTCAGTGATAGGTTTCTGGCATGAGCAACCACGGAGTGCTGTGTAATTAAGATGGGGGAACACTGGAAGAGGAGTCAGTGTGAGAGACCCATGATTCTGTTTTGGATATATTACGTGAAAAGGAATGGGATACCATTTTGAGTGGTGTAGACCAGGAAAAGAGACTCAATTCCCCTTTGACCACTTATGTTCTAGCAACTCCTACAAGACTTCTTTTTGCCCATGAAGCCCCAGATTCTGTTACTAAGGTTTCTAAATCTAACATGTTCAGCTATTTTGTACTCTGGTTTCTTTAGCTTTTTATTAAATACTTATTCTGTTGTATAATGCATTCAAATAATAAAATATTTCTATATTTTGGAATGTCTTAGTTAACTTCAGGAAGTTAATTGGTAGTATTCTCATAACGAGAAAGTTTCCTAAGCCTTTTTTTAAAGTTTCTATTTTAATCACCTTGTCTGAGCCTTTGGTTTTAATCCAGAAAACGTCTTGGCTACTTAGAGGCAGTGATCAAGCATATTGGGAGAATGTATGCATCCATTAGGTCATTTTGCTGGCAAAATCCTTTTCTATAATCAAATCACAATTAATAGTTTCCATACCAGCTGGACTTGGTTTTTTTTTTTTAACATTCTTGATTATTAATTTTCTGAATGTTTTTAGCAAAGATGGGGTTTCAAAAACCAATTGACCAGGTTATTATAAAACTAGTAATAGTATAAATGTAAACTGGAATTTAAAAAAAAGTATAGTTGTAGAGTGAGGAGACAATAAGTAGCAATGAGTAATTTGGGACCTTCTACTCGGGTGAATAAACTAGTTGATCTAGTTGGGCCATGTGACTTTTAGTCAGAAACAGATGTGGTTGTCAAGCAATGAGGCTTATTTTCTTGCTCAAAAACTAACTCTGAAGGAAATTTTAATAAAAAACTTCTAGAATTCTTTGTGTAATAGTGGCATCATTCATATAGAATGATTATATAACCTCTTAAGATGAATACTTAATAATTAGCATTTTGAACCTGAACCTATCTATAAGAGTAAGAAACTGAAATAGCTAACCTGTATGCAACCTTGAAACTAATTTCCATTCCATCCTCTCCCTTTTCCCCTGTTGTCTACTGCACCCAACTTAGCTAATTTTGTTTTAGATAATCATTTTCTTATACAGAAGCATATATCATATTTCTTCTTTTCTCACTTCCCACTCTTTACCTAGTTATTCAAGGAAAATTTTTCGTCTTTCATTTCTTTCTTCGCTCTTTGTCTCTCCCTTTTTTCCCCCCTTTACCCATTTTTTTATACCTGCTTTTCCAGGAATGAAATGTTGGTATTAGAAACAAATGAAATGTTGGTATTAGAAACAGCCTGGGTGGTGCAGGCTGTTGAGCAACTGATTCTTGGTTTTGGCTCAGGTGATGATCTCAGGGTTGTGGGATGGAGCCCCGTCAGGCTCCAAGTGTGTTTAGGATTCTCCCTTTCTCCTGCCCGCTCCCCCCCACCCCACTGTTCTCTCTCTCTCTCAAATAAAGAAATCAATCTTAAAAAAAAAAAAAGAAAGAAACAACGTGAAGTTAGAGACTATGATCTGGATTGCAGTGCTGCCACTTTACTAGCTGTGTACCATTGGGCACATTATTTCTCTTGGTTTCATTTCATAATCAGTGTGGGATAACATGAGAATCGACTATCTGTATTACCATATTATTACCATTTTGGCTAATTTCACTTAGCAACATGCCTGCTAACTTCATTCATGTCGAAAAAGGCAGAATTTCCTTCTTTCTTAAGACTGAATAATATTCCATTGTGTGTGTGTGTGTGTATCAAATGTTCTTTATCCATTCATCTGTCTCAGACACTTAGGTTGTTTCTATATGTTGGCTATTCTGAATAATTTTGCAACCAACCTGGAAGTACATATATCTCTTTGACATACTGGGTACTGATTTTGTTTCCTTTGGATATAATCCAGAAGTGGAATTGCTGGATAATGTGATAGTTTTATTTTTAATTTTTTGAGGAATCTTCATATTGTTTTCCATAGTGGTCTGTATTAGTTTACTATTCCCACCAACAGTGCACAAGGGCTCTCTTTTCTCTACATCCTCACCAGCATTTGTTGTTTCCTGTCATTTTCATACTAGCCATTTTAACAGGTGTGAAGTGATATCTCTTTGTAATTTTGACTTCATTTATTCCTGATGATTAGTGATGTGGAGCATCTTTTCATGTATCGTTGGCCATTTGTATTTGTATTTGTATTTGTATTGTTGGCCATTACTGGAAAAACGTTTATTCAGGTCCTTTGCCCATTTTTAAATCGTTTCTTGTTTTACTGAGTTGTAAATTTAGGGACTTCTGAATATGGAAGTTAGCTATTTTCTACTTCTTAAAGGTGATTTTCGAACAATGGTATTGTGAAAATGTTCTAATATCTGTAGCTTCAAAATGATTAATAAGCTAAGAGTTTTTATGTTAATGTGAATAACTCTTAATAATTTTATGATATTTTTAAAATAGGTTACAGAAGTGTGCATATTCCATAAGAGATTCAAAACTGAGAGGTAAGTTTAGAGATTATTTCTTTTTTTTTTAAAGATTATTTATTTATTTATTTGACAGAGAGAGAGAGATCACAAGTAGGCAGAGGCAGGCAGAGAGAGAGGGGGAAGCAGGCTCCCTGCTGAACAGAGCCTGATGCGGGGCTTGATCCCAGGACTCTGAGATCATGACCTGAGCCGGAGGCAGAGGCTTTAACCCACTGAGCCACCCAGGTGCCCCTAGAGATTATTTCTGAATAAGATTTTCAGCCATACATAAAAGGAGTCAATTATGGATGAAATATTAACAGCATATAACATTATAGATTTCTATTATAGATATCTTAATAAATGGTGTTGGTTATCATCATGCTGGTATGGAGCTGTCAGATAGAAAAGTAGTTGAAGGAGCTTTCACTGTTGGAGATCTACCAGTTCTTTGTAAGTAAAACATATTCTTATACCTATTATAAGATATTTTGGAAAACTATTTGTTAAGAGAAAAAAAAAAAAGCTCAAGTATTCTGACTTATTTCTGCTTTTCTTCCAAGAATCTAAAATTATGTAATTACCTATGCATATACATGTTGCAGTAAACTCTGGCAGTTTTAGTTATCATGCTACTGAACAGTGCTACCTGAAAAGTAAGAATTTAATAGTTTTTTGGTTTTAAGATGTGTTATTATTTTACATTGTAATGTTCTTTTCCTCTTTGTTTTTCCTAAATTCTCTATATATGAGTTTTTATTATATTTATAAGAATACATATTTTATAAGAAGATCTCTACTGAAGCAATAAAGTTATATGGCTTGAAAGTATTATTTCTTAATCTGATACAGTTACTACCAGTACTTTAGCTATGGGAGTAAATTTGCCTGCTCACCTAGTAGTTATAAAATCTACGATGCATTATGCTGGAGGAATGTTTGAAGAGTACAGTGAAACAGATATTCTACAGATGATTGGTAGAGCTGGTCGACCTCAAGTAAGTGACAATACTTTATTTTTGTAACTTGTTTTAAAATAAGGTAAAAAGCAAAAACTGTTTTTGTGTACTTTTTGTTAAACAGGAGATCAGCATTTCATATTCAGATTAGGTTTAAAAATAAGTGTAATAGAAAATCTGCTTTAATGGAGATATAGAAATAAAACAAATCTCACTGAAGGAGAGATGCTGCCTCTACTCCCTCTGAGTTTCCCTTGGCTATTGGTTGGGTTGATGAATGTGTATAGACCATCAAAAGGTTTTTTTTTTTGGTTTTGAGGGTTTTTTGGGTTTTGTTTTTTGTTCTGAATGAAGATGCTATTTGCATTTTAGATGGGACAGTTTTTCATTGTTTAGGACTGTCATACATTGCAGAATGTGTAGCATCCCCAGGTCTTAGCACAAAATGCCAATAGTTATCCCAGGTATTGTGACAATTAAAAATTAGCCCATATACATTAAGAAACATGTCCTACTCTAGCAAATACTTAAATAAAGAAGTCATTCATATAGTTAGTAAGGGAACATTTAGGAATAATATCAAAATATTATGTTATATAAATCATAGTTTTAAAAAGATAATTAGATTATATGTAAACTACACCAAATCTTATAACTTTTATCCAGTTGCCTAAGTTTGTTTTGATTTTACTATTACCAAAATTATGTTACATGAAACTAAAGTAATATTTTTACATCTATACTCTTAGAAGGTTTTAAATTAAATTTTCAGTGAACATTCAAATTCAGAAACATTTTTAAGGTGTTTTTGACCTGTTGTTTAAGACAGGGACTGCTTAAGATAAAATGAAATTCATGAGTTCTTGAAGAGGACTGGGTACCAACATGTACTCTTTTTTACTACATTTCTCTGTATGTGTGTGTGTTTATTTTTTTTTTTCCAGTTTGACACTACAGCTACTGCAGTTATTATGACTCGGTTAAGTACAAAAGAGAAGTATATTCAGATGTTAGCTTGTAGTGACACTATAGAAAGCAGGTAATACAGAAAATATTCTAAAAAGATGTTAATATTGCTAATATTTTTCCTTTTCACATATTAAAAGGACATTTGATTAGGAGATTTTCTAAGGCCATTGTCTGGAAACTTTTCAATAATCTAAGTAGAAAGTTTGTGTCCTTTTAAGAAACTCAGGAGTTAAAAAGGACAGTAATATTTTTATTCACTAGTTTCCTAGCATGTATTTTTGTTATAAAAGGCCAAATTTATAATAAGACTATAATTTTCACATCTTTTTACATCTTTAAAATTTGTTTAATAGGGGTGCCTATGTGGCTCAGTGGGTTAAAGCCTCTGCCTTCAGCTCAGGTCATGATCTCAACGTCCTGGGATCGAGCCCCGCATTGAGCCTGCATCGGGCTCTCTGCTTAGCGGGGAGCCTGCTTCCCCCTCTCTCTCTGCCTGCCTCTCTGCCTACTTGTGATCTCTCTCCTCTCTGTCAAATAAATAAAATCTTTAAAAAAAATTTTTTTTGTTTAATAATAGAGAGGCAATCTGGGACCTTTTAGTAAAGTATATGATTGTAATACTCTGAGAGAATATTACTCTCCACTCTTTTTAAGTAATGATATCTTCTGGAGCCAAGAGATAGAGAAAAATCTATAATTTTTAATAGTCGAACTGATTTTTTTATGGTTTTCTCTTATATTTTTGAAAATTAAGTTATTTTTCATGAATTATTAATATAGCAATGGGTATATTTCTCAATTATATTTAACTATTGAATTATTCAAAATATTATTGCAGTTTAAAAAGATAAGGTTATGGCATTGAAATACATATTACTAATATAAAGGTTTCTTTTTTCTATTAGTTTACACAGACATCTTATTGAACATTTAAATGCAGAGATAGTGTTACATACCATCACAGATGTGAATATTGCTTTGGAATGGATACGATCAACTTTGCTTTATATCAGAGCCTTGAAAAATCCATCTCATTATGGTTCGTTACTTTGATTTGAAAAAGTAGTAAATTTTTCAAGCCAGTTGAGTCTATATTTATAGTCACAGAATAGATTACAGACACTAATAGGTAACAGAAATAAAAAATAACAACATTCGGAAATACACTAGAGGCAAGAGTAGACAAATGTGAGAAATCTTTATCTGTTTTACTTCTAGTCTTTTAATAAGGTTTGAAATCGGCACTATTAAAAATAGACCTTTTAGAGAAAAATTAACTCGAATAAGAATAATAAAAATGCCTAAAATTATGTTTTAAAAGTTAAAGTAAAAAAAGTTCTTGAATTTTGTCTGAACTAGTGTTCAAATCAAAGTATAGAGTACGCTGTTGCTGCTGGAATTTTCATCCTGCTTCTAAAAGCTAACACACATGTGGTTATGTTGCTTCTAGAAGATTCTTTCATATGGTACAGGTTATAAAGTAAAAATACGTGGAATTACTGAATATCAAATTAAAACCTGATTTGTTGCAGTACTAATGCACACAGGTTCAAAACCTTAAGCTCTCCAAGGGAAAAAAATACAGTATGCACGGTCATGGTTATACAATAAAAAAACAAAAGATAACCAATTGTTTACAACAGTGGTTATTTTCTATAGATAAGCCTTGTTTTAACTCATTAAGCTATTTTCCCCCCTATTTAAGATTAATAAGCTACTTTTTTCTAATTAATTCTGGTATAAACTGAGCCTATAAAGATGAGTTAAGTCATTTCTATTTTAACTTTTTATGAATTTTCATAACTCTTATAGGTTTTGCATCTGGATTGAACAAAGATGGAATTGAAGCAAAATTACAAGGTTAGATGCATTTCCTTGTAAAAAATTATATTTTATAAGTTTTAATGAAAAAGTTCAGTTAGTGTGAAAGTAAGACTACTCTTTGGTAAATTATTTTTTTTTTTAAAGTAAACTTGTTTCCAAAAAAAAATATATGAAGTATTTCTTTTTCACATGCAAATAGAGTTAGTACATGTACTTTTTTTCTGAATTAATGAATTTATTGATTCTATCAGAATATCTTCCTTCATATAATGTTAACTTTGTTTTTATTTAAAAATAACCCTAATCTTTGAAAATATTGCCTATAGATATACAACTCTTCATTTTTCTAGTTTAATTTTAATTGAATATATAAGCCTACCTTGATTATGGGCTTCTTATCCTAACCTGTGCTAATGATGTATTCCCATTAAATCCAAGCTTAATTTTTCAGTTAATTAATACTTCATTGCCTGTCTTTTCAAATATCAAAAAATTGTTGAGCATTTATTAGGATTAGAAATTGTTAGCTCTTCTTTGTATTGAGATTCTCTTTCAGTGAAAGAAAAAATTTTAGGTCCACTAAAAATATTTAGCCAATTTTGGGGCACCTCACTGTCTCAATTGGTAGAGCCTGCAACTCTTGATCTTGGGGTTGTGAGTTTGAGCCCCAGAGCCTCACACTGGGTACAAAGATAATTTTAAGGGGAAAAAAAAATCAAGGAGTAGATGTCCATCTATAGAGCAGCACTCCTAGTGTAGACCCTCACTTGGTGTAGACTTGAAAATATTTAGCCAATTTTAATTTATTCTCTACTTGGATATATACATATGGCATATTAAGATGCAGAGATAAGGATGAAGCAGTAAAATTGTCTTGACAAAGAACAAATATATTGTTGAAACAAGGTGATAAGCAATAGCATATATTCGTAATGCTGCTATTGAGAAACATATATAAAATAGTTGTGTTAGTCTTTATTTACTGACCAATTTTGTAATGGAGTTTTTAAAACATATATTTTAATCATAATGATCAAATACACACAAGAAATCAGATAGTCCAAGATAGTCCAATATAGTCTTGCTATATTCTGATAATTGTAATGATTTAACTTTTGTTAAATTAGCAGAACCATAGTTCATATTTGCCTTATCTTTAGTCATTGTGGGGTAGCTAAGTTTTGCCTATAAAGAATAGCCCAGTTTATTATGTAACTGATTTTAATATTTTGGTATCCCTGGAGATCTGCCTTAAATCCCTTAGGAGGGATCCTTAGCATTCCTAAATTTGGTTATACTTTCTTGCTCAGGATCCTCCAGTAGTTCCCTCATCACTCTTAGAATAAAATGCAAACTTTCACCAGAGCTCACAAATCCTCTTTGATATCTGCCTGCCTGTTTCTCTGGCTTCATCTCTTGTCACTTTCCCCCTCTTTCACTCAACTGTTTGTAAATTGGATCTCTTGCTGTTCCTTAAACACACTAAGCTTGTTTCCACATCAGGTCCTTCCACTCTGTTCCTTATTCCTGGAACACTTCTCATATATTTTACTTGTCCTTGTCAATACCTTACTTGTCTCCACCTTCATTTCATTCAGATCTTTCATCAAATATCAACTCCTCAGAGAGGCCTTCCTGGATTACCTTAATTAAATCTACCTCTTCAGAGAGGATGGTAAAAAACAATTTCCATGATATTATTGCTGTTTTCCTTTTGTTGGAAAGATGATATGCTTATGTTGAAAATTAGGATAAACATATCTTTACTGAATCAGATATTATATAGCTTAATATCAGAAATACATAACAAGTTAAAACCTTAAAAAATTCTTATTTTCTAGGTCCTTTCTCTCTGCTTTATTTTCTTTCATAGTACATTTCAATGCCTGAAACTTTATTATTTATTATTAAATTCTGTACTGATTGTTTTCTTCCATAAAATGTAAGTTCTGTAGAGAAGGATCCTTGTCTTTCTTGCTGCTATAAACCCAGAGCTTAGAATAGTGCTCAGTATGTAATATAGTAAGAATTCTTTGACTGCTTAACTTCTTGCATGTTAATCATGGATAATTAAGAAAATTAGCAAAGACTTCAAAAGACTTATTTAACCAAATACTAAAAAGTTTATCAAGCTGCCTAAACAATTTGCTTAAACTGAAGTGTTTCTCAAAGAATTTTGCCTGTTAAGGGCTGTGTTTTTGTGAGTGGCTACCCTATTTAAGATTGTGCAGGTTGTGGCATTCCCACTCCCTGCTCTGAATTACCTCCAGTCTTCTGGGCTCCAGCCTTCAATCTTCTGGCTTCTCTGCTATAGCATGAAACAACGGGAACACTGTGGGCAGCAAGCTACTACAATTGCTCTGATCTTCAGTAGTCAGTGAGAGTTGAACTTGCATTACTTCGTGTTCAGAGGTTCCTTCTGGGTAGCAATAGTAACATGTTAGAGATGCTGAAGTAAGAACTAAAAGCATCAGCTGAAATAGTCATGAGTGGTTGCCTCATGACTATGGCAAACATAGAGGAGGAAAAAGACTGGTTTTTTTTTTAACAATCTTTGTGGATCTATTTGACTCTTTATATACTTTGTGTGTATATATCTTTGATAAAAGTTAAAAAAAAGAAAAAGAAAACCATGCCACACTGGAAGTCAGATAGCAGGGTGGTTACATAGACCTGGAGCAAGTAACCTAGCTTCCCTATTTCTTTGTTTTCTAACTTGTATATGAAATAATATTAGTACCTACCTTGTTATGTTAGTATGAAAATTAAATGAAGTAATGCAAATTTCCTCATTTAAAATTAAAAGTTCCAAGTTGTAAATGTTATTTCATCGCTTATTTGGTAATTTGTATTATTGTTACTATTAGAAAATCTTTTTAGCTTATTCACTGGCTCTTTAATGAGTTTGTCCTTACCACTTAAGTAGCGACTACATTTTCCCACAGCAAATATAGAGAAATAGACTTTTATCATATTCGATTATAAATTCTATTTTATGCTGTTCCCTTATTTTACTAAAATAAAAATATGTTTCTTATTATTGGACAGAATTATGTTTGAAGAATCTGAATGATTTATCATCTCTGGACTTGATAAGGATGGATGAAGATGTTAATTTCAAACCAACTGGTAATTTTTCTGTCAGTTAGTAAATTTAACAATTGCTTAACACCAAGTTTTAAAATATGTTCTACTAAAATTTAGATGATACTAAAATTAAATTGTAATCTCAGTTGTCTCAGCAGGGTATCATCATTATTAGCATGATATATTTATGTAAGAGTCCTACTTATAAAATTATAGAACTTCTTTTTTTTTAGAATTTTTTTCATTTATTTAATTGATAGAGACAGCTAGAGAGGGAACACAAGCAGGGGGGTGGGAGAAGGAGAAGCAGGCCTCCTGCTGAGCAGAGACCCCAATGCTGGGCTCCATCTCATGACCCTGAGATCATGACCCGAGTCAAAATCAAGAGTCAGATGCCAACTGAACCACCTAGGTGCCCCTTGTATATGTAAATATTATCATTAACTGGATTTTGTTCTCTAGTTCTGGCTATTTTGCATATGGTTATCTCTCTAGCCAACCTATAAAGTCTAGAAACTGTGTCTTCTAGATTTTCTTGTGTGTCTTTGTACCTGATGCTGTTAGAGGCGCAGAATAGAAATTAAGGAATGTTTGTTAAACTGATGAAAAAGCAAGTTGTTTCAACTGATGGAGTGAATGTTTCTTTTTTCACCTTTTTCCACAGAGGCAGGAAGGTTGATGGCTTGGTATTACATTACATTTGAGACAGTGAAGAAATTTTGTACCATCAGTGGAAAGGAGACTTTATTAGATCTGGTAAATTAGTTATCACTGGAAAATAAATATGTAATGATATAGTCTAAAATAATATTGGGAAAACAACTGATTTGCATATGTCATGCAATTTAAGAATGAGTGAGCAGACAAGAAAGCATTTCTAGTAGTGCTTACATCTCCATCTTATATACTTTTGATCATGAGATATGGAATATTATTCTTTATAATAAATTTTCAATTGTATCTCTGTATCGAGGCTAAGAAAATTTATGTACATACCCAAAGTAGGATGGCAACTATCTTTTAACTTAAATGATAATGCCATTTACCTTGGTAGTGGGTACCAAGTGTACTTTGTTGAGAAGACTAGGATGATGTGGCATGATATATTAGGCAAGTCTGCTGTGAGTAATGGACAATGTTGGACATGTGTGCCACGTACTTGCACTCTTTCTCTAAATTTTTTGCATCAGAATAATAGTAGAAATAGGATAGGATTGGTATGACCAGAAAAAAGCAGTGATTGCAGAGAAGTGGGAGTGAAAACAAGGTTATAACTAAGATATCAACAGTGAGGGCAGCTTTACAACTATAGCAGTAAGTCATGTTATTGTTACCTGAGAATTGTATTGGTCCTTTCTCCCTTTACAGGGGATATGAATATGCAATAAGATATTTATTCTTATTCTCAAATTTAACCATTAATTTTTATTTAAAATATCTAAGTTGATTTTTGTAATGAGATTATTATAAAAAATTGCACAAAAACTGTTGAAAACTAGAATGCTTGTATTTTTATGTAAATATTATTCTTAACTAAGGGAAATCAAGAGTAGAAAACCCCTAATATTAACATTAATCTCATTTTGAGTTCGGTAAGTAAGAGGATTAGAACAGATGTTAGTTTCATGTTACAAATGTGAGAAACCGAAGCACAGAAGTGCCTTGCTCAAAGTCATCTGGCAGAACTAGGCTCTGTGATACAAATTTCTTAATATCTAAAGCATTCTTTCCATTATAAAATTAGTCTCAATCAAGATAATGATTTGCAAACTACAGAAGGGTGAATAATAATATTAGTAGAAATAACAGCTACATTTATTGAGTGCTTACTAAGTGGTAGGCACAGGCTTGAATGTTATAAATTTTATTTTGTTAATCTTTATGATCTTATTGGTGTAGTCCCAGTGTCTAGCATAATGTCTGGCATATGTTAAGTGTTTGTAAACACTAATTAGTGAATGAATGAATCCTTAAAGAAGCAAAATGTATAAAGTGAATTTTTAATTCTGTTACACATTTTAAATCATAAAGCCGTGATATCCCAAGGCAGCATGGAAAATAAGTAAATATAGAGAAAGAAGATGGGAGGAAAGAAGTAAAGAAGGGACATAAGTAAATGGGCAAATGATGAAATTTTATAGGTCACAATGATAGCCAGCTGCAAGGAATTTGTAGATGTGCAGTTAAGGATAAATGAAAAGAAAACACTGAATACTTTGAACAAAGATCCAAATCGGGTAACTATCAGGTATGGAAATTAAATATGTTTTAAATAATTTTTTAAAGGTTCTTTTTAGTTAAAATAAGTAATAATAATAAAAGTTTTGCCCTGTGTTTTTATTTATAGATTTCCAATGGAAGGAAGAATTAAAACAAGAGAAATGAAAGTAAATTGGTAAAGATAATTGTTAAATGTCTTAAAATACTACCATTTGTGATTCATATTTCTGAAAATTTTTTTTGGTTTTAAAACTTATTTTACATTTGTTTTCCTTAATACCAAAAAGAACACATTTACATAAAAATAAGGTGTCAGAATATAGATGTGAAATTAATGTCCAAAAACTCTGACTTCAGTTAAAATAGATGATTTGTGATTTTTTTAAATCAACATTTTTTAAATATAATTTTATTTTTTCAGTGTTCCAAGATTCATTGTTTATGCACCACACCCAGAGTTCCATGCAATACATGCCCCCCTTATTACCCACCACCAGGCTCCTATCCTCCCACCCCTCCCTTCCAAAACCCTCAGTTTGTTTCTCAGAGTCCACAGTCTCATGGTTTGCCTCCCCCTCCAATTTCCCCCAATTCACTTTTCCTTTCCTTCCTCTAATGTCCTCCATATTATTCCTTATGCTCCACAAGTAAGTGAAACCATATGATAATTGACTTTCTCTGCTTGACTTATTTCACTCAGCATAATCTCTTCCAGTCCTGTCCATGTTGATACAAAAGTTGGGTATTCATCCTTTCTGATGGAAGCATAATATTCCATTGTATATATGGACCATATCTTCTTTATCCATTCATCTGTTGAAGGACATCTTGGCTTTTTCCACAGTTTGGCAATTGTGGCCACTGCTGCTAAAACGTTGGAGTACATATGGCTCTTCTTTTCACTGCATCTGTATCTTTGGGATAAATACCCCGTAGTGCAATTTCAGGGTCACAGGGTAGCTCTATTTTTAATTTCTTCAGGAATCTCCACGCTGTTTTCCAAAATGGCTGCACTAACTTGCATTCCCATCAACAGTGTAAGAGGGTTCCCCTTTCTCCACATCCTCTCCAACACTTGTTGTTTACTGTCTTCAACAAACATTTTTTGAAAGTGTGTTCTGCTGAAGCAAGGTAATGATAGAAAAGAAGATTAAGTTTGTCATCATTCGGAGCTTTCAAGTTAGCTTGAATGAGAACCGCGTGTATAAAGGTAATGGACAGTATAGAAACATATAATAAATGTATATTGAATGATAGTGGCATTCTAGGAGAGACAAATAGTAAAAGTAAAAACATAAGTGAGCGAATGCATATATGACAGTGGAATGTCTATTCTACCGAGAATGGGAAGTTTGTATAGAGGAATAGTAATTAGAAGAGTAAACTGAGACTACATTGTAAATTGTTTACAATCACGAATGCAATGATATTTTTTTCTGCTTGCCTAGTGGTTGATTTTCTGAGTATTTAGGTCTTACTGTTAAACTTTTTGATTTAGATGATGTGATTTCATGTGAAATGACTTTTTGTATGTACTTCAATAAAACCTGTTATCCAAAGAATTTGTTTTTCCTCCTTAGCTAGAGGAGGTCACTTTCTCTGGGATATGTCCTTACATTCCATTGAATTTTATCTCCCACATGCCTTGCCTTGAAGTCTCAGAAACAGTTTTATACAGCTTAACAGGCAGATTATAGCTTGGACAACAGAAGTTAATGTTCTGTTTCTTAGCTTTATTTTTCTAGAAATTCAAATACTCTTAGAGACCATATAGTCTAGTCCGTTCATTTTACAAATGAAGTAAATGATGCCCAGATAAACTATGACTTTCCCAAGATTTTATTGCAATATTAGAGACTGAGCTAGAACCAACCCGTGTCTCTTGCTTCTGTCAATTTTTTTCCCCCACTCTACTCTGTTGCATCAACTATTGGGTCAAATTAAATCAAGGTATTTTTCCACAAGCATCTTCTTAGGAACACTTTATTGGCAGCTTTAATGCTTCCATTTACCTTCCCTTAAATTGGGCCATACATTCTTTTGATTGGGGCTGTCCAATTTTAGAATTGATGATTTTATAATTTTTTATAACTATCATAATTTAGTTTCCTATTATAATTTCCCACCTTTCTTCATCTGCTTGAATGTGACCAGGAAGAGAGAACTATGTAGGATCTTTTCTTAATCCAAAATGTATGGTTTTTTGGTAGATAATGATGGCTAACAGCTACCACTTTCATGTGTCTGTCATATCCCTGTTACTGTGCTGAATTTCAGATCTGGTTTTTCTTTAAGTGGATGTTAATCTTCTTAATTTTAAACTTTTATCCTTCCAAGTTTCTGACCTTTAATTTAAGGCTATTTTTTTTTAATTTTTCAATAATTTAATTCCCAGATCTTTTGTACTCAGTACTAGCTCTGTTTGTTTTAACTGCTATTTTTCAATGAACTCATAAGATGTATTTTCAAATCAGTGATTTCTCTTCTTCATTTGTTTCTTGTTATTATGTAAGTAATTTTTAAAGTGTCAAAAATTTATAAATCAAAAAGTAAGGTCTGTCTTGGCCTCCCCATCTTTCTTCCCCAGAAGTAGCTATTATCAGTTTATTTTTTATTTTTATTTTTTCAAAAATAACCTTTTTATTTTTTTCCCAAATACTTTTATTTTATTTTTTCAGTGTTACAAGATTCATTGTTCATGTACCACACCCAGTGCTCCATGCAATATGTGCCCTCCTTCCTCAATACCCACCACCAGGCTCGCCCAACCCCCCACCCCTTCCCCTCCAAAACCTTCAGTTTGTTGCTCAGAGTCCACAGTCTCTCATGGTTCATCTCCCCCTCCAATTTCTCCCAATTCACCCTTCCTTTCCTTCTCCCAATGTCCTCCATGTTTTTCCTTATTCTCTACACGTAAGTGAAACCATATGATAACTGACTCTCTCTGCTTGACTTATTTCACTTAGCATAATCTCTTCCAATCCCATCCATATTGATAGAAAAGTTGGGTATTCATCATTTCTGACGGAGGCATAATATTCCATTTTATATATGGACCATATCTTCTTTATTCATATGTTGAAGGGCATCTTGGCTCTTTCCACAGTTTGGCGATTGTGGCCATTGCTGCTATGAACATTGGGGTACATGTGGCCCTTCTTTGCACTTCATCTGTATCTTTCGGGTAAATACCCAGTAGTGCAATTTCAGGGTCATAGGGTAGCTCTATTTTTAATTTCTTCAGGAATCTCCACACAGTTTTCCAAAGTGGCTGCACCAACTTGCATTCTCACCAACAGTGTAAGAGGGTTCCCCTTTCTCCACATCCTCTCCAACATTTGTTGTTTACTGTCTTGTTGATTTTATTTTCAGTAGTTTGCTGTGCATCCTTCCAATTTCCGATTTATTTAGCACAAATATGTGTGCAAATAAACATATGTATTGCCTATTACAAAAAAATCATAACTGTTGTTCTTGTGATGCTATGAGGACCATAGGGGAAGGGAGGGAAAACTGAATGGGAAGAAATCAGAGAGGGAGACAAACCATGAGAGACTCTGGACTCCATGAAACAAACAGGGTTTCAGGAGGGTTACAGAAGGGAGGGAGGTTAGGGGATGGGGTAACTAGGTGATGGGTATTAAGGAGGGCACGTGTTGTGATGAGCACTGGGTGTTATACTCGACTAATGAATTGTTGAACACTACATCAAAAACTAACAATGTAGCTAATTTATTTTAGTCATCTTCTTTAGAGTGTTCAGTATAATATAATTTGAATTTGATTTTGAAGTGTGCTTTCATAAATTAGATAGCTGGATGAATATCTGATTTGGGGGTTGGATAGCTTAGACTACTATATATTCAGACATATGTTTATTTTTGAGGAATTTAGGAAACATTAAGTAGATTTATTCTTATAGTAATGAGTACTTGAAAATGAAATACAAGTAATTAAGCCCAAGGAGGAAAAACAAACCAGAGGTAGTAAAGAGAATGAAAATATAAAGAAGCATTATAGTGTACAAATATGTTAGATGTGGGTTGCCTGGATTGCCCAGTCAGTTAAGCCACTGCCTTCGGCTCAGGTCATGATCCCAGAGTCCTGGGATCGAGCCCCAGCAGGCTCCCTCCTCAGGGGGGAGTCTGTTTCTCCCTCTGCCTCTCCCCCTGCTTGTGTGCGTGCGCGCAGGGGTGGGTATCTCTCTCTCTCTCTCTCTCTCTCTCTCTGTCGAATAAATAAATAAAATCTTAAAAAAAAACTAATGATGTACTATGTGTTGGCTAACTGAACATAATAATAAAAAATAAATAAAAAGATTCTATATCTGTACATATACACGTTAACCTTATTTATTTTAACAGCAACGTATACTTTAATAGCAGTGTATTCTATAAATATAATTTTTAACCACTCCTTTGTTGATGACGAATTAGATGGCTTACAAATTTTTACTATTACAAATAGTGCTGATATGAGCTTCCTGGTGTTTATATCACATTTTTCAAAGATTTCTGGGTGAAAGTGTATATACATGAGAAGATTTAAATATAATGCCAAATTGCCTTTGAAAAGGCTTCTCTGATTTACAATTCCCACTCATAGTATAAAAAGAGTGACTTTTTCCACACATCCTAGTACTTGTTTTGTATCTTTAAACTTTTGTCAATCTAATGGGTGAAAATTATATTTAAAAATTTGTACATCCCTGATTATTAGGAGGAAACACATGTATTATCTGGTTTTATGCAGAAGTTTTAAATTGTTATAAAATCATACATATTAATCTTTTCCTTATGAGTTCTAGGTTTCGTGTCTTTTAGGAAGTTTTTTCCCATCCTGTATTTCTTAGGATTAGAAAACCATATAATAAAATGAATTAACAATAACTTAAAAAAGGCTACTTTCTTTCACAGAAGAGATAGCTCGAAGTGGATACTCTAGGGTAGATAAGGTGGCTTCATGGTATCATCAGTACTTAGGTTTCTATCTTTCGGTTCTGTCATCCCACATAACTTCTATTTCAAGGTCACCCTATTGTCCAAAATGACTGCAAGGGCTTCAGCCATTACATTTGAGTATCTTCTCTCTTTTAGTAGACTTCTTGCAAGTCCCGATAACACTTTGCACCTAGTTATATGACTACCCCTAAGTGCAAAGGACACTGGGAAATATCTTGTTGATAGTTGCCTAGATTAAAACTGGGGTTCTGCTATTAAAAAGGAAAGCGGGTAAATGTTGGGTAGGCAAAGCAGTCTCTGCCACATATCCTAAGATTATAGGACTTCTATCATTTCTTCTAATACTTGCAAATCATTTTATTTTTACCTCTAGACTTCTTATAAGGCATCTGGAGTTAATTTTTTATATGGCATAAGTTAGGAATTTATATTTTGTCCCCAAAAGATAGAAGTATTTGATAAATATGTTGCTATTTTCTCTTTGCCTACTGATTTGAAATGCTGTCCTCTCATAAACTAAATTCCTAATGATCTGTTTCTGGACACTTAACTGTTAGTCTAGTCTATTTTGTTTCTGTGACAGTACGACGTTGTTTTACTTGCTATTCATTTATTGGAAGTTTTGTGATATGGTAAGTCAAGTTCCTCCTTTTTGTTCTTCTGAAAATGTTTTTGGCTAATCTTACATTTTTCCTCCCTATGAATTTTAGAATCAGTTCATCAAGATCTGTAAAAAGTCCTGTTGAATTTGGTTTTATAGATTAGTTTGGGGAAGATTCTTGTTTTTACAATTCCAATCTTTCTGTCTAGGAATATAGTATCTTTCTCCATCTATTCAGGTCTTTATGTCTTTCTGTGACATTTTGTAATTTACCATTTAGGTTTATATTTCTTGGTAGGTTTACTTCTTAGTATTTTATGGTTCACAATATATAATTGTGAACAGAGTCCTTTTAAAAATTGCATAACATTGTATTTTGTAATCAGGTATGGATGGTATATAAGAAGGCTACTGGGCTTTTGTTTTTGTTTTAAGGCTACTGGTTTTTGAATTTTGATTGTTTTATCTATCTTACTGAATTCTCTTAAGAGTACTGGAAGTCCTTCATTTGATTTGTAGGGATTTGCTAGATAGACAATCATATCTATAAAGAGGGATAGTTTTATCTCTTGATTTCCAATAGTTAAAACTCTTTTTTTTCTTAACTTGTTGCAGGTGAAACTTCTAATATACTGTCATTAGTTTCAGAGCAAGTATCCTTTGTCTCATTACTGTTTTTAGGGGTCAAGTATCCAGTGTCACACCACCAAGGAATTCCTCATACCTTTGGGATTAGGTTCTGGGATCCATTATCCTCCTTCTCACTTATACGTAAAAACAGGTTTGAGTTCAGGGTAGAGAGCAACCTATTTTGGCTTGTCATCATCATGAATCTGAAAGTGTCTTTTATGTTCTTTGTTTTTTGCAAGGTTTCTAACTTTTCATGAATACATTTTTGCTAATTTGTATGTTCCTGAGATAGCATTAATTTCATCCAGATTGTCTGTTCTTTGATGTGTTTTGATCTCTAATAAGTTAAAAATTTCTTCTGAAAATGTAATGTCCACTTTCTAATATCTAATATATTTGTGTCTTCTCTTCTTTTTCTTAATTGGATTTTCCAAAGGTTTCTATATTTTGATTTTTGCAAGCCATTTATTTATTTATTTCATTAATTTCTGATTTTATCTTTATTTTCTTCCTTTTACTTTCTTCATTTTGTAGTTTTTTTTAAACTATATGTTTGCTCCATTTATTTGTTTTTCTTATTTTCCGTAAAATATTTAAGACTGCAAATTTTCTAGTAAGTACCACCTCGGCATTGTTCTTTAGATTTTCTAAATGTATTTTTATTCTTTTTAAGGGTAATTTTAATTTCCTCTTTAAGAATTATTTAAAATTATTTTTTAAAATTCTTAAAGTCATTCTTTTATTGTTAATTTCTACTTTTACTGGGTTGTAATTAGAGAATGTGGCCTGTCAGTGTTCTGCTTTGTGACATATATTGTGATTTTACTTGTGGATTAATACATGGTTAATTTTAAAAATTTTTTATTTATTTTTTATTTACTTTTTATTTATTTTAATTTTTATTTTACTTATTATTTTTATTAACATATAATGTATTATTTGTTTCAGAGGTACAGGTCTGTGATTTATCAGTCTTACACAATTCATAGCGCTCACCATAGCACATACCTTCCCCAATGTCCACCACCCAGCCACCCTCTCTCTCCCACCTTCTTCCCCTCCAGCGACCCTCAGTTTGTTTCCTGAGATTAGGAGTCTGTTATGTTTTGTCTCCCTCTCTGGTTTCGTTTTGTTTCATTTTTCCCTCCTTTCCTGCATGATCCTCTGTCTTCTTTTTCAAATTCCTCATATTAGTGAGATTATATGATAATTGTCTTTCTCTGATTGAGTTACTTCACATAGCATAATACCCTCTAGTTCCATCCACGTTGTTGCAAATGGCAAGATTTCGGGG
>CM052900.1:97500979-97540542 GCA_028534135.1 Potos flavus | reverse complement strand
TGCTATTTGTGAGGGTTGATAAGACTGATGGCAAAAGCCAGGAGACTTTATAAAGCCCCACCCTCCAGTTGTCATCTGGAGACTGTTGGGTAGAGCTTATCAGAGAAGCTGGATTCCAACAATGAGGAGACATGTTTCAGAGCCGTAATGTGTTTTGTTGTCTTTGGGGGGGGGGGTGAGAGTTACATACTTTGTTACCTTGCTTTATCTAATTCAGATTAGTGACTCTTGAAAACACCAGTGTCACAACAAACTTTGCATACCATCCTACAGTTTGCAAACATCTATTCATTTAACTGATGGGGGAAATGTCTGAGAATTCATGCAAATGGTGTGTGTGCATGCCTGAGTGAAAGCGTAAGAGAGTAGATGCATTGCATGTGTGTGTTATGGGGAGGGGAGTGGAACCAAGTAGGTGGAAAATAAATTATATATTTAAGTGGAAGGAATAATATCCTACCCTAGTCAATAGAGACATGTGGGTTGAAACAAGTCCAAGTGAAACCATTCTGGCCAGGAACATACCCCAAAAGGTGAAGGATGTGGATTTAAAAAAATACATGGAGGCTGGGAAGGAAATTAAAACCCTCAGCTGAGGAAACACCAAGTCAGATAAGAGAGTGATAAATATGAAAGTGAAATGAGCTAACAGCTGTACTGTTAGAACTTTTTCAGATACCTGTGGAATAAAACAGCTGTCAAATTATAGTTCTTATTGAACAGTAGGAACTTTATTCACCTATCTTATGTATTTCCTGATTAGCAGAACACTTAAAACATGCTCTTCTAGGGGAAAAATATTACAGAAATAACTCCAAAGAAGTCCTGCCAAGCCCCACAGCCTGTGTTCACACTTTCTATTCCATCCACATGTGTAGAAATGGGCAAGTAACCAGTAGGAAATTTTTTTCCAGCAAGATGCTTCATATCACAAGTCATTTAAGGAAGTTTTGACTAAATAAGTTATTTTGTAGGCTATGACCTATAATACTGAAGAATTAGAAATTTTTTTCAAAAATTAAGAAATTATTTTTTCCTAGATAAAAATACTGTTTACACAATTTAGCTGAAAATTTCCCCAAATCAGGAAATACCTTAGAAATTAGTATTTGATATCTAACATGATGAAGTAATTTTGCCTGGATTTTCCTATATTTGGTCCCTGGCTCTTTCTACAAACCATACTATTTCCTCTGAACAGCAATTTTTGCTGATTTTTGTTGATGTTGTTGTTGTATAAATGTTGTAATTAGAAAATGTGTATTTTTTAAATCTCTGCCTTTGAACAGATTCCCATTTTATTTGCGACACCTATTGTAAACTAGAGCAGACTTAAAGAAGATATATCTTCCTTAGACTTCACTCCCAAATGGCATCTTTCTGAATATATTCAGATATGCAAATCACATAAAATATAGGTTTATAGCAATGCATCTTCTAAACAGCTCTGAAATTTTTAAATTTTTAATTTCTCCCAAGCTAACATCTGAGCTGCCATATGTTTTGAATTTTTCCAACTCACAGATATGACATAGCAAGTCACAAACCTGTATGATCTAAAGCACATGACTGGAAAATGTTTAACATCAGAAGTTAGGGGTCATTGATCCACAGGCAAATGGAAAAATGTACAAACCTCCAAAGACAAATCTGATACAAAACTAAACAATTCCTTTCAAGTCACAAAACATTTTTTTAAGCCTCAGTCATTTGTAAACAGAATGTCTCAGTTGATTTATATTTCCCCTAATTGAGAAAGTTTCTCAGAGATTTTTACCTGTGCTTTCATTTCTAGTTGCTAAAAATGAATACAAATCATAGACCAAATAAATAATTCCAGCTCCCTCATTATACTGAGAAATCTACAATGACTGCTTTGCTTAAGATCAAAATGCTAGTTGTTCACTGGCAGACCCAGAGAACTCATATTTCCCTGTCCCTGGTCCCCTGGTCTTTCCACAAAGCATATTTTCTCCCTTGAACAAGACAACAGATTATGCATAGTGTTGCATTCAGTTTTGGATGATTCGTTTCATTAGGAAAGTTGACAAACTAAATTTTGTTTAAAAATGGGAAAACAGAGAGGTTAAAAAGCCTAGGACTTAAAGAGTATCTAAAGAAACAGGTAAGGGGCAGAGGTTGGACAGGAATAGTATATATAACAAGAAAAAAAGACTAAGAGGAATACACAGGCTCTGTTCAAGTATTTGAGGGACTCCTGTAGTGGAATAAATAATTTCTTCACAATTTTCTAAGCATGGTGTCATTGGGCAGAACCAGGACAACAGAATTAGGGTAGAAGAATGATATAGAAAAGGCCTTTCCATTTTTTTATCAAATGTATTGCTAAATGACTTATATACAGTAAATTACATCCATTTAAAATACACAATTCAATGAGTTACAACAGTTGTATACATTTGTGAAATCACTATCTTAATAAAAATACAAAACATTCCAAAATCTCCCAGGATTCCTCCCCTTTATAGCCAATCTTTCCCTCTGCCTTTGGCCACAGACAACCACTGATATGCATTTTATCACTCTATAGTAGTTCATATTTTAGATAAATGGCATCATTTATCATGTACTCTTTTATGTCTGGTTTTTTTCACTCAGCCTAATAATTTTCAGATTCATCCTTACCGTTTTGTATATGAATAGTTCATTCTTCTTACGTGCTGAATAGTATTCCATCGTATGGATGCACCATACCTGTTTATCCATTCACCAGTTGATGAACATTTGGGTTGATTCCACTTTTAGATTATTGTGAATAAAGCTGCTATGAACAGTTACATAAAAGTTTTTATGTGGACATGTGTTTTCATTTCTCTTGAGTTATATGTAAAAGTAGAATAAATAGATTATATGGTAGATGTATGTTTAACTTTTTAAGAAAGTTCCATATTGTGTTCCAAAGTAGCTGTACCATTTTATGTTCCCACCAGCAGTGTATGAGAGTTCCAGTTAATCTACATCCTCACCAACGCTTGTTATTGTTAGTCTTTTTCATTTTCCCCTTATAATGGGTATAATTGTATATATAATAGGTATAATGGGTATAACCTTGCTATGGTTTTAATTTACATTTCCCTGATGACTATTAAGGCTGAGCATCTTTTCATGAACACAAAATATCTTCCATGAGGTGTTACTGAGTTGTTTATCTTCTTATCATTGAGTTGAAGAAGTCTTTATGCTAAATACCAGTCAGTCCTTTGTCAGATATTTGATAGAGAATATTTTCTCCCATTCTGTGCCTTGCTTTTTTGTTTTGTTAATAGTGTCTTTTAAAGAGAAAATATTTCATGTTGATAAAGCCCAATTTATAATTTTTTCTATTATGATTCATGCTTTTTGTGTCCTAAGAAATATTTGCCCACTCTAAGCCAGATAGTTTCACAGTTTTAACTTTAGGCCTCTGATGCATTTGAGTTAATTTGGAGAATTGTGGAGGTAAGAGTCGATGTTCTTTTTTTTCTCACATGGATATCCAGGTTTTCCAGCAATGTTTGTTGATTTTCCTTTCCCAGTTGAATTGCTTTGGAAATTTGCTGAAAATTGTTGATCAGATATATGTGTGGCTCTATTTCTGGATTCTCTAATTCCATTAATGTATTTATCTATGTTTCTAACTTATCTATACATTATTTTCAGTGAATCTTTATATTTAAAGTGCATGTCTTGTAGTTAGCAGATGGTTGGGTCTTCTTTATAAGCCATTCTGACAATCTTTGTTTCTTCATTGGAGTGTTTAGTAAACTTACATTTAATGTAATTATTATTATAGTTGGATTTAGGTTTACTATTTTATTAATAGTCTGTTGTCATGTCAATTTTTTGTTTCTCTGTGCTTCCTTTCCTACCTTCTTTTGGATTATTTGAATGTTTTTGAGATGTTCATTTTAACTTATCTCTTGGCTTTTTAACTATCCCTCTTAATTTTTTTAGTGGTTGCTTTAGGTATTACAATATACATTAAACTTTTCACAATCCACTTAGAGTTAACATAATACCCTGCAGCTATATAGGTCCGTTTACTCCTATCCCTACCATTCTTTATGTTATGATTGTTCTGTGTATTACTTCTACCTATATTTTAAACCTCTCAAAACAATATTCTAATTTTTGCTTTTATTATTATTTTCTAAAGATTTTATTTATTTATTCACTTATTTATTTATTTAGAAGAGTGAGCATGCAAGTGGGGGAAGGGGACAAACCATGAGACTTTTAATCTCAGGAAACAAACTGAGGGTTGCTAGGGGGTGGGGTGGGAGGGATAGGGTGGCTGTGTTATGGACATTGGGGAGGGTATGTGCTATGGTGAGTGCTGTGAATTGTGTGAGACGGATGATTCACCGACCTGTACCCCTGAAGCAAATAATACATTATATGTTAATAAAAATAAATAAAGAAATAAATAATTTTTCCCTTGGGGTACCTGGGTGCCTCAGTTGGTTAAGCGTCTGCCTTTGGCTCGGGTCATGATCTCAGGGTCCCGGGATGGAGCCCTACATTGGGCCCCCAGCTTGGCGGGGAGCCTGCTTCTCCCTCTCCCTCTCCCCCACTTGTGTTCCCTCTCTTGCTTATCTCTCTCTGTCAAATAAATAAATAAAATCTTTAAAATAAAATTTTTTCCCCCTTATCTTTGGTTTTCTGCAGTTTGACCATGATGTGCTTAGACTTAGATTTATTCAAACTTACCCTGTTTAGGGTTCACCAAACTCCCTGAATGTATAAATTCATGTCTTTCTTCACACTTGAGCAGTTTTCTGTTATTATTTCTTCAAATATAGTTTTCTGCCCCATTACATATCTCCTCTACTTCTGGACTCCAATTAATGTATATCAGAACTTTTATTTTTGTTCCACAGGTCCCTGAGATTCTGTTCAGTCTTTTTAAATCTTTTTTTCCTCTTTCTTTTCTTCAGATTCAATAATTTCTGTTGGCTTATCTCCTACTTTACTAACTCTTCTGCCATCTTCATTCTGATATATCTGTTGTGGTGGTTAATTTTATGTGTCAACTTGACTGGGATAAGGGATGCTCGGATAACTGGTAAAATTTATGTTAGTGTCTGTGAGAGTGTTTATGGAAGATTAGCATTTGATTCAGTAGTCTGAGTAAAGAAGAGCCATCCTCACCAATGTGGTGAGGCATCATTCAATCCACTGAAGACCCAAATAGAACAAGAGGTGAAGGAAGGCAAACAAATGAAAAATAGTAATTCTTATCAAAGAAATATAAGATAAAGAAGAAACAAAGAGAAATTTTAGAACTGGAAAATATAATAACTGAAATAAAAAACTCAATGGATGGTCTAAACAGCAAAATGAATGGAAAAATGAAAGAATCTGTGAACCGGAAGATAGAACAATAGAATTAAGCAACCAGAACAATGCAGAGAAAATATACTTTAAAAAAAAGAAAGAAGGAAGGAAGAAAAGAAGGAAATAAAGGAAGGAAGGAGGGAAGGAAGGAAGGAAGAAAGAAAGAAAGGAAGGAATAGTTCTTGTATTTAGGTCACCAGAAAGAGGTGAAAGTAGGCAGAGATGGAAAAATAGTCAAAGAAATATTGGCTGAAATATTCTCAAATTTAGCAAAAGACATAAACCTACATATTCCAGAAGCTGAGAAAATTCCAAATAGGATAAATTCCCTCCAAGACACATCATAATCAAACTTCTGAAAACTAAAGCAAACAAAACAAAACAAAACAAACAAACAAAAAAAAACTTGAAGGCAGCAAGAGAGGAACATCATATAATCAATAGATGGAAAACAATTGGAATGACAGCAGAGTTCTCATCAAAACCCATGGAGGCCAAAAATAAGTGTCATAAAATCTTTCAGGTGCTGAAAGGAAAGAACTAGAAGCTTGTAATTCTGTATCTAATAAGAATCTCCTTAAGTTGGCAGTAGATATGGTAGAGGATACAAGATGTAGCAATTTGTTTGTGAAGTGCAGTCTCATGCCTGTGACCTCTTTTTTCTCTACAATAGCTCTAGTTACCTCAGGATCCCTGCCCTGAATTCTCTAGCCAGAGAGATGGTGGATTTTCTAAGGAAGTTTTAGCCACCTCTATATCACCTGCCTCCACTGTGACGGCATGGGCCTTGAAACAAAGCATCAAAAATATGGAGACATTTATTCCAGTTATAAGATTAACACATTCTGGTGATTGTAGCTAATAACACTGTATTGTATAGTTGAATATTGCTTAAAAAGTAGATCTTAAACATTCTCACCACAAAAAAGAAATGATAATCATGTGACAGGATGGACTGTTAGCTAATGCCTTGGTGGTAATCACTTTCCAATATATAAATGTATCAAATCAACATGTCATACACCTTAAACTTACACAATGTTATACATCAATGGTATCTCAATAAAGCTGGGAATAAATAAATGAACGAATGAATGAAAAGTTTGTTCTAGTTGCATAGTCCAAGTTTTGCCTCCAAAATCTTTCTGCCTTTGTTCAGTCTCCAGAATCCTTAGGTAGTCATGCTTTTCTGTATCCCATCCAGTTTTACACTGTTACTCATGAGAGGATTGGTTCGTTAGATACTCAACTTCTCCATACCAGAAGCAAACCAGGACTTACCATCTTAAATCTTGCATATAACTAAAATATTGGGTCCAAAATGTTATTTCCTTATATACACTAAGATTTGTTTAAAACTTTCATAGGATATAGTTAATGACAACCCAAAACAAGATAGTAAGATTAATTTTCTGTAGTTACTCTATTCTAAATCACAAAAATCTCACATTCTATACAACACTCTTACACTTTTGGTATGTTAATATGAAGTTTCAAAACAAAATTTTCACGATGATTGCATTAGAGGGTTATCCTAAAAAGGAACTCCTACCTTCATTCTTTTAATAATAACTACACCTCTCATAACAGTCAAAGTGTTTGCTTATTTATGACTAACAATTTGAATTTAGAAAGGAAGGGACAAAAAAATTAATTAATTAAAGATATATATTTAGATATCTTGGCTATTTAAAGATAAGTCAAAAGTGGGAAGAAAACTCTGAAATTGTAGTGCACATTGGTAGTTTCAAAACAATTGTTATTTTCAGAATTTGAGGATATTTTAAAACAAATGGTATACATAACTCTGATATGAATAAAGTTCATATGTATGTTGTTTTAATAATATATATGAAATAATTGTATTGGTTCTGTTTTATTATCTTTACTCTCCCTGGTTGGATACAGTTTCATGCCTACCAAGATCCATTTTTCCTATCTTCCATACAAAGAAAGTTATAACTGAGCTTATCTAGCTAGGGACTACATTGGTGACTCCAGCTTGTAGTTAAGTGTAGCCACGTGACTGATATCCTGCCAATGAAATGTGATACAAGTGAAGTATGTCACTTCTGACTCAGACCTTAAGATACACTCTCTTTTCCCATCAGCTAGAACCTACAGTGACCCAGTTTTGACCATGCAGATGGCAACAATGCCCCAGGATGATAGCGCAGCATGGTGGGTAAAACACGGGTCCCTAAATGATCACAAGCAGAAGGCTGTCTGCCGACCTGAAACACTCAGCAGACTGTTATATGACAGAGGAGTAAACGTTTACCTTCTTTAAGAAAATGAATTAATGTTAGCTATCTTTGTTTCAATAGGTCAGCCTTTGCTTAATTAATATGCCCCGGGTTTGGTCTCAAATCTTCTAGGTAATAGTATAGGAAGGGAGAACAGTCTAAGCAGCAGTCTCTACAATTTCTCTACCCGTCTCTCTTTTACACAAGGCACCAGAAGAAAGAGCACCTGTCATTCCAAGTATGGGACTCCTTCCAGGCAGCTATGACAGCTGATTAGGCAGTGGAACAATGTAGCCAGAAGTTATTGTCTACAGAAACTTGACCAAGGTCAACAGAAGAATTAACAGACATGCTTCATTCCCAGAAGCTCTCTTAAATAAGAGAGCTAAAATTAACCATCTTAAAATAACTCACATTCTTCCCCTTCTGACCTCATTCTTTGTCTCCCGCATGTACCTGCCCAACCTCTCCTCCCCAGACTTCTCCCAAAGTAAAGCTAAGAGGCTCAGGACCTCCATTTTCAACAACCCCAGAAGCTGCCATTCACATCAAAATCTAACTACTATTTCCTACAAGTGTTTTTCCCTATTATAATGTTATTACCATGAAGTTCAGGTTCCAATGCCGAGAACATTAAAAGATGGCTGTAAGGGGCGCCTGGGTGGCTCAGTCAGTTAAGAGTCTGCCTTCGGCTCAGGTCATGATCCCGGAGTCCTGGGATCAAGCGCTGCTTGGGACTCTCAGCGGGGAGTCTGCTTCTCCCTCTGCCCCTCACCCCGTTGATGTTCTCTCTCACTCTGTCTCACAAATTAATACATAAAATCTTTTTTTTTATCCCCAAATACTTTTATTTTATTTTTTCAGTGTTACAAGATTCATTGTTTATGTACCACACCCAGTGCTCCATGCAATACGTGCCCTCCTCAATACCCACCACCAGGCTCGCCCACATAAAATCTTAAGGAAAAATAAGGGGGGGAGATGGCTGTAAGTTTCAGCTTTCCTTGTGAGAATTGAACTCTTCTTGATTAAATTCGTACCATGTTCTTGGCTTACTCTTAGTTTACTCTTAAGAACAAAAGAATGCAAAATATTCCATTATAGTGCCTGCTTTGTCTCCCTGTGTTGTCAGTCTCATCTTAAAGACCCACTGACCTGTACAATATCTTATAAACTTGACTGAACTCCCGGAGTCTGTTTCAAATATTTAACTTTGATACATACCTTCCTCCAATGCAATAGTTCTCTGTTTTAATTTTCCCTGTAATTAATATCTCTCTTAAAACAACCTCTTTCTCTCAAATCATGAAAAGGCATTTCTTTTTCCAATTTTATTTTTATATCCTTGAATGAAATAGCATTCCTGATTAAGATGCCACTTTGTAACTCTTCCTGTTAGAAGTCCCATTCCCCAGCAGCTCCTTTCTGAGCACTTCTATAGTGACCTTATGATCCATCTTGGGCTCCGGGACTGAGAGATGCCTGCAGGATAACTAAACTGGTTTCCTCTTCCTTAGCACAGAGCATGCTACACTTCCCAGCCGCACTGTATTTTGTAGAACCAAGTGACTAATTCTCATTGTGTAATTAGAAGGAATCTCTGGGCTAAGACAGTTAAAAAGAAAGTATGCCTTCTCTGCAGTCTTTGTCTTTGCTCCTTGGCTAGCCAGATGGAGCTCTGGTCCAGGAGAAACTCAAGATCTTAGAGGAAAGCAGAGCCAGTAGACAGAAGGAGCCTGGGTCCCTGAAATATCACCTGCCAAACATCTAATTAGATTCATAGAGCAAGAAACAAACTTTTGTTATTTTAAGCCACTGAGATTGCAGAGCATGGGACGGGGAGGAACATTGTTATTATGTCATAGCACAACCTATACTAATACACCAAGTAATTTTTCCTCAATTATACCTGAATATCCTCTGATTGAGACTTTAAAATCAAAATAATTATGTGAAAATAACTAAATCACACAACAAATAAATTTTAAGCACTTTTTATGAAATATTTAACTTTAGCAATTTCTACTACTACTTTTACTTGGTAGGTTGCTGTTCAGCTTGTAACCACCAATATTTTCTCAGTAAAGAGAAAAAGAGATTAGGATGTTTTTAATTCTTTAAGTAAACGTTTTAATTGAACTATAACATACATACACACATACAGAAAAATATAAAACTCCTAAATATACAGCTTCATGTTTTTTACAAAGTGAACATCTGTATTACCAATCCCTGATCAAGAAATTAAATAATTATCCCCCTTCAATTGTAACTTCTGTAGATTAGTGTTGCCTATACCCAAACTTCATATAAATTGAATCATATAAAATGCATTCTTATATGAATCATATAAAACAATGTAAAATTATGTGACTGACTTCTTTTGCCCAGTGTTAGGTTTATGAGATTCAATCATGTTGCATAGAGTAGATTTGTTACTTTTACTGCTGTCTAGTATTCCATTTTAAGACTACACCAAATCTAGGGGGCACCTGATTGGTTCAGTCAGTTAATAACTCTCAGTATTGGCTCAGATCATGATCTCAGGGTGGTGTGGTGAGATCGAGCCCTGCATCGGCTCCACTCTCAATGCAGAATCTGCTTGAGATTCTTTCCTCCTCTCTCTCCTCCCCTTTGCTCCTCCCCCCCCCATAGATAAATAAATAAATAAAATCTTAAAAAAAAAAAAAAAAAAGAAGAATACACCAAATCTATTTAAGTGTCTTTCTATTGATGGACATGGAACCAGGAAGTGGGTCTCACCCCCAGACATAAAATGTGTGCCAGCACCTAGATTTTGGTTTGCTATTTCTAAGCCACTCGATCTAAGGTATTTTGTTATAGTAGCCTGACAAGACTAACAGGCATTTTGTTTGTTTCTATTTGGGGCTGTTACAAATTGTATTTCTATGAACATGCATATACATGTCTCTTGATGCACTTATGAGTGTATCTCCATTTGGTACATAACTAAGAGTGGAATCTCTGGGCCATACAATATGCACATGTTCAGTTTTAGTAGGTGCGGTCAAGCCATTTTTCAAAGTGGTCGTACCAATTTACAATCCCACTAATTGTTCTACATACTAGATAATTTTTGGTATTGTTAATTTTTTTAAAGTCAACCATTCTGACAGGTGTAAAGTATTATCCCATTGTGGTTTTAACTTGTATTTCTCTTATTACTAAGGAGTGTCAGCATCTTTTCATATTTTTAATGGCCATTTATATGATCTTTTTGGGGGTGTTTTGTGTACATGAAATGCCTGTCCCAGGATTTTACCCACCTTCCGTACTGATGTGTAGGCATCCTTTATCTATTACAGACATGAGTCTTTTGTCAGTTATATATACTGCAAATATTTTCTCCCACTCTATGACTTATTTCACCTTTTAATGGTATCTCTTGATAAAGAGAAGTTCTTTAATGATGTTCAATTTATCAATAGTCCCCCTCTTGTTTAGTATCTGCTTTAAGGAATCTTGGCCTAGTTCAAGTTCATAAAGACATTCTCCTGTGTTATCTTTTAGGAGTGTTATTGCTCTGGTTTACACAAGAACTGATTTTTGTGTGTTGATATTTTATATAACTATTCAATTAACTTGTTACTCTTTATTGCAAAGAGCATCCTGCTCCCCACTACACAGCAGCAGGACCTTTGCCATATCTCCCAGATGAGAGTAGCTTAAATTCTGTTCTGTTCTATTAGTCTACTTGCCTATCATTGTGAAAATACTACACCAGCTCTTTATCACTTTACAGTAAGTCTTGGTATTCAGGAGTGAAAGTTTCCCAACTTTATTCTTCTTTAAGACTTTCCTTTTAGGGGCACCTGGCTGGCTCAATTGAGCATGTTACTCTAATCTCAGGGTTGTGAGTTTGAGCCCCACATTGGGTGTAAAGATTTTTTTTCTTTAAAAGTCTTTCCTTTTATATGTGTTTCCATATAAATTTTAGAATAGACTTGTCAAATTCTACCAGAAATTTTGCTGGGAGTTTGATTGGCCTTGCACTGAATCAATTGATGTGGAGAGAACTGAAATCTTACAATATTGTTATTTGTTTTTAAGATTTTATTTATTTGTGAGAGAGACAGAGAAAGCATGAGCAGAGGGAGGGGCAGAGGGAGAGGGACAAGCAGGCTCCCCACTGAGTGGGGAGCCTGACTCGACTCAGGGCTCGATCCCAGGACCCCGATATCATGACGCAGTCTGAAGTCAGATGCTTAACCGACTGAGCCACCCAAGTGCCCCACAATATTGCTATTATCAGATGACTTCCTGTTTATCAATTTATTTTTAAATGGTCTTTGTCTCATAAACTGGGATATAAACTCCATGAGAGTAGAAGCTTTGTCCATTTTGCTTACTGCAAATCCCAGAGTTTAGAAGAATACCTGGCACACTGTAGGTTCCCAACAAATATTTTTTGAAGGAAGCTAATTAATGTTCTACTGAGAATGTCTTTGTTAAACTCCTCTCTCCATTTTGGTTAATTCAACTTATCCTTCAGATCTGAAATCATATGCCTTTTCCTCAAGGGAATCTTCTCTGATCTCTCAGCGTGGATCAGGCTCCCCTGTTAACTGTTATGAAACCCCGCACTTCTTTTTTTAAAACTTACCTACTTACTATTATACAGTAATACTAGTTACTATGCAATATTATACATTATTTGATATCGGTCTCCCATTTAGCTCTGTGAAGACAAGAACCAAGCATATCTGAATTTCTTACTCACTTCAATTCCCCCAGTACCTGGCCTGGTACCGTGCACAAGGCCAGCATCATAAAAACTACTACATTATTTTCTAAAAGAGGTCTAAACCCTCTCCTCCGTTTCTTAAAAAAATAGAAGTTATTATCTTGGCAACACTTTGCTACCCTAACATCAAAAATCTCTGCAGATGTTTTCTGCTGCTTTTATCCTCTGGGTTGTTTGGTGGACTTTCTCCACCAGACTTCCTGGAGTTGTGAGGGGGGTCCTTCGTGGTCCCCTGTCCCAGATTGGCTGAATCAGAAGACTCCTAAATGGGAACTGGAGAAGCTGCATTACTAACAAATTCTGCAAGTAAATGTTGCACTGGTGAGTTTGGGGCCCACTCCCTTGGACGACATTCATGACATGGCTGCTTTATCTCTTTGCACTCCACAATTTTCTTCACACTGCTCTGGGTCCAGTTACTCTTATCATCTCTGCCCATGCTGTGTTCTGCTTTTGCTCTCAAGGCCATATTTTCTCTTTGGCCATCTGCCCTCCAAGGACCACTGGAAGGCCGCCCTGGCTGCCTAATTAAGAATCTCATTAATCTCATCTTTATCTTTCTGGTCATGCTGACCACCCCAGCTGCAGGGGCCACACACTGTCACAGCTCTCTGATCCAACTTCAGAGACAGTGAAAAGGAAATAGCCAAAGATTTAGGGAATTTTGAACTGGGAAACCAAAATTTGCTATCTGTGTGACATTAAAAATATCCTTTAACTTCTCACTTCATGTATAATAATAATACCTGCCCTCCCTACCTCAGAAATGTTGTGAGAATCAAACGACACAATGTATCATGTCAGAACTTTGTGAACTATAAATGGATGTATGCATATTAACTATAATTGATAACCTCAATCATCCAACTCTTTTTTTTTTTAGGATTTTATTTTTAAGTAATTTCTACATCCAATGTGGGGCTCGAGCAACCCTGAGATCAAGAATCTCATGCTCCACCCACTGAGCCAGCCGGGTGCCCATCATCCCACTCTTTGCAAGACGGGGGCACAATCTGCACCCTGAGGTGTTTAATGAGAAAGGACATCCTTCCTAGTGCTGTTTTGTTCCTTCTAAGAAATAAACCAACTGGCTAACTATTGTCTTCTCTAACTTCAAAATGTCACATACATTGTACTTCTGGCTGCGGGGTAAAATCTTTTAACATTTTTGAGCTTTTCTGTGCAAACCTTGTAGCATAATACATGAGGAACTTCTAGGGGCGCCTGGGTGGCTCAGTGGGTTAAAGCCTCTGCCTTTGGCTCAGGTCATGGTCTCAGGGTCCTGGGATCGAGCCCCGCATCGGGCTCCCTGCTCAGCGGGGAGCCTGCTTCCCCCTGCCTCTCTGCCTACTTGTGATCTTTCTCTCTTTCTCTGTCAAATAGATAAATAAAAAAAAAAATCTTTAAAAAATAAAAATAAAAAAAAAATACAGGAGGAACTTAACTAATCCCGCCTACTTCCCCAGCTGCATATGGCCTACTTTTCCTCTTTCTTTCCTCCTCCTTTTTTAAAATAAACTTTTAGTTTTAGAATATTTTTAGATTTACCGAATAACTACAAAGATAGTATAGTGGGCTCCCACATACTCTGATCCCAGTGAAAACTTATTCTCTTATTTATTGACATTTTACATTAGTATGGTACAGTAATCACAGTTCACAAATCAATACTGATACATTATTTTTTAAAAGATTTATTTATCGAGGTGCCTGGGTGGCTCAGTCAGTTAAGGTCTGCCTTCAGTTCAGGTCATGATCCCCAGGTCCTCAGATGGAGCCCTGCTTCCGGCTCCCTGCTCAGCAGGGAGTCTGCTTCACCCACTTCCTCTGCTGCTCCCCCTGTTCATGCTCGAGAGAGAGAGAGAGAGAGAGAGAGAGAGAGTACAAGCAGGGGAAGGGGCAGAGGGAGAGAATCTCAAGCAGATTCCCTGCTGAGCAATGAGCCCAACACAGGGCTTAATCCCACAACCCTGAGATCAAGACCTGAGCCAAAATCAAGAGTCATTGCTTAACCAACTGAACCACTCAGGTGCGCTGATACATTTTTATCAGCCGAAGCTCATTCTTTATTTGGATTTCCTGTTTTTACCTATTTTCTGTCCCAGGATTTCACTCAGCATACCATATTACATTTAGTCACCCTCAATCTTGTTTTTATCTCTTTCCCTTTCTTTTCCTTTTCCTTTCTTCTTTCCTTATTTATGTGTTTATTTCTTCTCTGTGCTAAACACTAAGCATATAAATAAGCATGGCTTTTCCTTAAAAAATCTAGTGAGAAAAACTAAAAGTGAAAAGTGTAACTAATTAATCACTTAAGATAATTCAGATAAATGTTAAGAAGAACACAAACAATAGACCAACAGAAGCCACATTTAACAGATCCAGAGTAAGAAGTAATTCCATCTGATTTTTTTAAGATTATTCTTAGTGGGAGTAAAAGTTGTGGCAGAAACTCTTGTTAGGGAAGCTACTGTAACAGTCCTGGTTGGAGGTGAGAGTGGCTTGGATTGAGCTGGAGCAGTACTCCAAGATATTTTTGAGGTATAAACCAAACATTGTTGGGGCACCGGGGTAGCTCAGTGGGTTAAAGCCTCTGCCTTCAGCTCAGGTCATGATCTCGGGGTCCTGGGATCGAGCCCTGCATCAGGCTCTCTGCTCAGCAGGGAGCCTGCTTCCCCCTCTTTCTCTGCCTGCCTCTCTGCCTATTTGTGATCTCTCTCTCTCTGTCAAATAAATAAATAAAATCTTAAAAAAAAAAAACATTGTTGATACATGTTGATACATTTGTTGATAAATGTAGATGTGGAGGATGAGGGACAAAATGGAATTGATCACCAACTTCTCAGTATAGAGCTTCTATACCCCAGCCATACTCATCACTTAATCTTCATACTCAACATGAAAGCTAAGGTCCCAAGCTCTTACATTTAACTGAATACTCTGACTAAATGCCCCTTTCTCCCCCAGTTATTGGTAAATAATTTCTCCTTAATATTCTTTCCTCTTTAATATTCTTCACCATTTCTGGGAAGGTTTCCTCTGCAACGCCTCCCACAACTCTACCTTCCTGAGTTAAGGGGCTTTCCCTCCTTTCTGTTCCTCTAGCAGCCTGCACCTACTTCTATGCTAGCTTGTAGCATCCCATATTGTATCATTATTATTTGCTTATATATCTGTCCCTTGAAGGAATTGTGTTATTTCATAGTACAGTCCCTGGCACAGAGAGGAGTAAATGAATATTTAAATGAGTGACTCTTTACTATAATTTTACAGAAACAGAAAAAAATATTACTTCTAATTTTCATATAAGAAAACCATTATCAAAGCAATCACTAGTAACTCTAAAATATAGCTAATGTCATCTACATTGTACTTCGAACTTCTGATCTTTTGCAAGCACATTGCTTTTTAAAACTTGCAATCTGAATGTCTCTTTTATTCTAAAATATATTTCATAGAACTCTTTAGAGGGACATCTGCAGCAGAGCCACATTATTTGTAAAGTTTCAGCCAACATTTCTTAATTCTATTACTCTTGGTTTCATGTAAAAACTCTAGCCTCCATTTCTAAAGAATCATTCATGTAAGTCAAAGAACTAAAGCTCCAAACTTTGATTCATTGAAAATTTATTATGAACATTACTTAGAGTGTGAATGTGTGTGTGTTTCGATTCCTCTTCTTTTAGAATACTGTCTTCTGTTTCATTTCCACGAAATGAGAGCATGGTTATGTAGCTTATTTAATTATCTTGATTTATAAATTTAATTGGCATGATCATAAGGATGTTTTCCTTCTTATAAATAAAGATATTTGCCTTGTATTTATTTTCGTATGAGAAATATGACTCCAAGTTTATCATACTTTTATAATAGACAATGCATTTCCTAAAATCAAGAGCAACTTTTTTTTCCTTTTAAACTATGCAATCCATTATGTATTCAGTCTTTGGAAATGCCAAGCTACATGAGGTGGTTATACAACAGCATCCCCACCAGAACTCCTTCCTCAACGCCCCTCTTCTCTGACCTCCCTGTCCTAACGCCAGCCGACCCCTTATGTAATATGGTTGTTCCATGCAGGAGCCCAGCCACAGAACTCGAGGGGAAGACTGAATAGGTAAAGTAAGAATTCTGCATGGAGTACAGGTGGTCGATAGGGTTTTCCACTCTGAACCGCAGGGGCCCGGCTTCTGAGGTTGCTAGGAATCAGTCACCCAGGTTACTGAGGGAGGTGTTGTCACTATCTGGGTCATGGAAGAGGGGCTCAGCACCTTATGGATGCATGTGGTCTGCCAGTTTCTAGGAGAGCAACTTTCAACAAGTACAGTTTATTCAACTTTTTATAGGTACCTTTCAAGAGTTTTTCTTAGGGGGGTGGGGGGAAAGTTCTGTTTAGTCCTATTTTCTTGTCTAATGCAACATATTGTAGTATAAAATACTCAGAAATCTTAGAGTTGAGGTTATACAAATGTAGCTATTTTTTAAAGCTTTTAAGACATCACAGTCTTAAAAATACTAGCTAATTCTCTGTGAAGAGACTCCAGCATGGGAGTCAGAAAATTATGGCTTATTTCCAGACCACAAAGACTCAAAGTCGTCCATTGAACTTATGCAAACTATAAATATTTTGCCATTTATACTGATAATGTGCAGGATAATCTTTTTTATGTTTACTTGTTAGTTTGAGTCAATAATACCGTTGTCGACATTTAAATTCCTAGAAGGCAGAATCTATTTCTGTTGAACACACTCTATTTTGTATTTTGGATATGTGTACATGTGGATGTTTCTAAAGTCATATTTGATGAAAATATGATTGTTTTCCTTCTGGGAAAACACTTCCTTTCCCCAACATCATCAAATATAGATAAGATAGTCAGAGGGGCTATTCAATTGAAAATTTTCTTTTAGGGGTGCTTGGTGGCTCAGTTTGGTTGGGCATTCGATTCTATTTCGGCTCAGGTCATGGTCTCAAGGTCGAGAGATGGAGCCCCAAGTCAGGCTCTCTGTTCAGCAGGGAGTTTGCTTGAGATTCTCTCTCTCCCTCTGCCCCTCCCACTGTTCTCTCTCTCTCTCTCTCTCTCTCTCTCTCTCTCTCGCTAAAATAAATAAATAAATAAATCCTTTTAAAGAAGTTTTCTTTTAAATTATCTTTCACTATTAAAGAATTCTGACTTCTGACCCCGTTTTATTTTTAAGAAAAGTTGACCCTTATCTATGGGGGAGTCCTATCTTTCTAAAAATGAGTGTCTCGTTTCCATTAGAAACCATTAAGCTATAGTCCGGACTCCTCTTTGGGTAAAGTTTCCCTGTTGCCACTATCTCCAGAACTTAGATGGAAAGTCTTTTATTTGTATTTCATACTGACCCTCTTTATATTTTACTAAATCAACGATCCCTAAGCCAACTCAATCAAAATGCTGTTGAGCTTCTGTGAAAGATTTTCAGGGTAGGATAATTCACATCCCCGGTGATAACTGTTAGTATTGGGAAGAAGAAGGAGAAAGAGGAGAAAAAAGAGGTGGGGAGGAAAAGAGAGAAATCCTTAGAGGAGCCTTGAAAACAATGACCCTTCTTATTAAAACATTTTCCCACTCTCATCAGGATTTGAGCAGATGAGAATAGCAGAATATCAGGGTATGCTCTAATGGCCACTTGAGTTTCCTTAGTGCCACACCATGCCCAGATTTCATGCACCTTAGAAACTGGGCTTTCGCGGAAACATGAACAATAGCCACATCCTTTTCCTGTTTTCCCTAAACACAACTGAGAGCCCCAAATCTGATTTACATTGACCCTGAAGATGAAACTGCTTAGAAATGATCCAGAACGACTTCATCAATATGAAGTAGAAGTATTTTGGTTACCAATGCCTAGAAACATGCAACTAAGGCTGTGTGGTAGAGACTTGTTATCCAGTATCCGTTCTCCCCTTCTTCACTTTGTAATGAAACCTTTGAGGACACCTGGGTGGCTCAGTTGGTTAAGCGACTGCCTTTAGCTCAGGTAATGATCCCAGGGTCCTGGTATCGAGTCCCACATCGGGCTCCCCCTGCTCTGTGGGGAGCCTGATTCTCCCTCTCCCTCTGCCTGCCACTCCCCTTGCTTGTGCTCTCTCTCTCTTTGTCAAATAAATAAATAAAATCTAAAAAAAAAATAAAATAAACCTTTGAATTTTAGCAACTCACAATAAAATCTACATTTCTTTTTTTTTTTTTTAAGATTTTATTTATTTATTTATTTGACAGAGAGAGAGAGATCACAAGTAGGCAGACAGTCAGGCAGAGAGAGAGGGGGAAGTAGGCTCCCTGCTGAGCAGAAAGCCCGACACGAGGCTTGATCCCAGGACCCTGAGATCATGACCTGAGCCAAAGGCAGAGGCTTAACCCACTGCACTACCCAGGCGCCCCCAAATCTACATTTCTACATCTAACACAGACCAGTATGCCAATGAGTTAGATAGAAAAATAACCACAATATCTTAAGACTAGAAAAGTAAAAATGATGCTCAAAAGGATACAAAGGAACTAAATGTAATCAAAACACATCACAGGTGAAATGCTGAAATTTAAATTTTTTTTTAAGATTTTTATTTATATGAGTGAGAGAGAGAGAGAAGGAGCAGGGGGAGAGGGAGAAGTAGACTCCCCGCTGAGCAGAGAGCCTGATGCAGGGCTCCATCCCAGGACTCCAGTATCATGACCTGAGCTGAAGGCAGACTTTTAACCTACTGAGCCACCCAGATGCTCTGAAATTTAAATTTAAATATTTTTAAAAGTCTGATATGTCATTTGAGGATTGATGACAGAATACTGAAATTGGTTAAAGTTTGACAAATAGCAAAGGATATTCAAAAGCTTAACAAACATGTCAGAAGAAATCAAAACAATTTTATGACAGATGAAAGGCTACATTTCATTTTAAACAAGGAACAATCAGTATTTTGAATTGATAACAGTTTGCAGAAAGATTTGATATCCCTTCTGCTCAAACCAGTGGAAAGGAAATGGGGATGTCTGGAAAAGATTATTACTATGAACTGTATATTTAATATCTCAAATAATATTCATTTTTTCACCAATAAAATAGTATAAGGGAAGTATTAAGGATCAAAAAATTGACTCAACAACCTTAAAATGCTAAAAGACGGGTGAAGTGAGAAATGACGGATCAAACACATAATAAATCTCACTACTGATTTCTAGCAATAAACCAAGTTCAAAAATTCTGTTTGAAAAATTGGTGAAAGAATCCTAGAGAATCCTATTGGTAAAATAGAAATGTCATCCAAAAGGGGCGCCTGGGTGGCTCAGTCGATTAAGCATCATGATCCTAGGATCCAGCCCCCCATCTGGCTCCCTGGTCAGCGGGGAGTCTGCTTATCCCTCTCCTTCTGCCCCTCCGTCCCTCCCAAACCCCCCAAGTATGTGCACTCTCTCTCAAATAAATAAATCAAATCTTAAAAAAAAAAGAAATTTCATTGAAGAAGTTTGAGAAGAAATTGGTATATACTGATATTTAAAATTAGTATTATTGATATGGGAGAAAGAGGGTGAAAGTGAGGTGCAGATATAGATAAGAATGAGGGGCACTGAAAGTGGGTAGCAGTATGAATTGTAATTTCAACTTCATATGAACTTTGCCCTTGATTGGGAATGTGTGCAAAACTGACCAGATTTCTTACATTTTATTCTTGTTCAGCACATAGCGGAAGGTTTTCAAGATCGATAGTTTCCAAGCTTTTTAAAAAAGTGACACTAATCTGTTTTCAAAGATAATCTTGTGTAAAAGCCCAGAGTACTTAGCAAGCAGTAAACAGTGGCTCTAAGGCTAAAGCAGAAGCAATTGCCAGGGCCCAGGACTCTAGCTGCCAAGACCGTGTGCCTTTTCTGTATCTCTGTTCTCATGCTCCAGAGGATTTTTCAGAGGTACGGATTCCTTGGAGTCTTAGAGGTTCCATGAAGACTCATTTAAATGCCATATTTATATTTTTACCAGTTTGCTGCTCTGATCAGTGATACCATTCACATCTATTTGCCAGGATAGCAAATATTGGTTTCCTAGTGGGAGGAAATGGTAATCCCTTTACCCAATATTTAGTACCCTTCATTTTGGTAAATATCAAGTTAAATTAGGTCCTGTTTTTTCCACGGTAGGTGAGTTAACAGCTGGGCATTATTTATTACCCTTTCCTGAATGCAGGTATAGAATGTTTCCCCACCATTTGAGAAACAGTGTTCAATAGTAGCAAGTATTTCCTCAGGTTCTGAATAAGAAGTTGTTTAAAAGTTTTTGGTTCTGGTTTTTAAGAGAGGACAAAAAAAATCTGGACATCTTTCTTTTAGTGCTTTTTACAAAGATGTCTCTCTTTTTCTCACCCAGTTTTAAAAAGTGACTGATGATCTATTGGAAGTTAAGTTCTGAGTCACACTATGTATTTCAACCACTCATCCTGAGCCATCACTGATGTCTTGGGTTCTGTGCTCCGAGGACATTTTGAAGATGAAACTGAACACTGAGTTCTGAACTTCCTGCTACTCCTGGCCTGACCCAGAGCCACAGCGGATATTACACTACAAGAGGGAAGAATACAATGCCTTTCCAAAAGTGTGTTTATTAATTCCTGGTAGAAGATATCCACTTCTTTAAATATGAAAAGTAAGCATATCTTTTTTATAATTTTGTAATCTGAAATTAATATGAAATCTTCTATTCATTAAGAAAAAAAGAGTAAACATAATTCCAATGCTGAACAATAGAAAAGAAAAACAAGCCACATCATATCCATCAACTAAATGTTTCATAATAATGTGTTGGTAAATTACCATCATTATTTAGTATAATTAAGAATTCTATAATAATGTGCTTGCTTTGGCAGCACATATACTAAAAAAAAGAATTCTATAATAACACTTGTTTAATATATTCAATTCAAAATAAAAAACCAGCAAAAGGGGCATCATTAATGCTGCAAAAGTTTTGTTTTGTTTTGTTTTGCCTGGCCATAGTATATTGTGATGCTCACTGGAAATAGAACTTCAAGGGTTAAGAGAAATAAACAGGGTCCGAAGTTTTCTCTGATTCTGTAGCCCTTTAATCATAGTGCTCCTGGAACAGAAGAAGAGTAGGGATAGACCAGAACAGCTTCAGGGAACTAGCTACTTTGGAACACTAAACCACAGTCCCCGAGCAAATTCCATTTTAACAATAGCCACAGAGTCCTTTCTAAAGTATTGCCTCATCTTTAATATTTTAAACTCAATGCCTTAAGTGATATACTGGTTATTTTCCTCTCTCTCGATGATTCTTGCTTTGACGAGTTACTTTATGTCTCAGGGTTTCAGCACATGGTCTGCTGGGTACAGCAAAAACATTTCACATTTGCCTGCTGAGATTTCTGTGTACTTCTGACAAGCTGTTGGATTTAGGGGTAAAGCAGATTTTCTCTGAATGTGCTTCTTTGTTCTATCTCGGGTTTTAAAATAATTTTCTTATAAATCCTCAACCTTTTTTTCTTATTGAAAGTGAATGACAAATAAGCAGAAACCTTATTATAGCTTAGTTTGGGCCTAAGCAATACAATAGAAAAGCTTTGAAAATCCATAATCTTCATGACTGAAAAGTTCATAGTTTTTGGTTTCTTACAAATTAAAGTTAAATAGACTCAGCTATGTTGTGGAAAAACTATAACTTGAAGTAGTGTTTTCCCAGGTTTGACCATAGTAGGTGTTTACCAGATTCACATCAATTACTTTCTTTTGAGGCCATCAGAAGGTTCTTCCTTCTTCTACCCACAGAATTATTATTATGCCAGAGTAATCCCTGAAACTCTCACAGACCCAAAATAATTCTGCTTAATGAGTGTCTGATTTCTTTACTTACTATACTCTGAAATTGGACTTTCAGACTCATCATTGTATTTCTTATTGGGAGGGGGGTAGCGGGGAGCACAGGATGTGGCTAGGAGCATGGGCTTTGGAGTTACCCAGATCTGTGTGGGAGCCAAGGGCACCCAGAAGAGCACTGCACTTCTCTGTGCCTCTGTCTCCTCATCCACAAAATGGAAGAACACCCACCTCTAAAAGTGTCAGGGAAGAAATGAGATTACCAACATAGAGCTTGGTTCAGTAACTTGCAGTGGGAAAGCTCAGTAACTGAGTATTGTTATTATTGTTGCCATTATTTTCAAGTGTCTGAAGTGTCAGAAAAGAAAAACAAACAAAACTTAAGTATTAATATATTTATAAAGGTATATCTTCTGTATCTGTACTACATCAGCACTTTTTACATGAGATAGGAAGAACTTGAGAAACCTGTCATTTTCTAGAGAATATACAGAAGCATCAGATTTCAACATTAAATTATCAAAAATAATTTATTGTATATTTACATGTATATAGAACCAGGACTAGGACTGGGAGGGGAAATGCAAAATAAAAAAAAAAAAAATCCTGAGACTTTATGTAATATCCACTCAATCCTTTTAAGGTTCTAGGTTAAAAAACAATAGTTTAATTTTTCCTCTGGCTTTTAAATTTTACCCTGTAATACATTTTGCTGTCATCGGAGGTAATAAGTTATCTACTGGAAAGAGCCAAATGAAGCTCATATCACATTTTTCAATACTCTTTATTTTAATAATAGCCTATAAATTTCATAATTAAATGAAATGAATTAGCCTAATGAGGCTATAAAACCAGAGTAAAGCAAAGGACAAGTAGGAAAAAAAGTCTTCCTAAAACTTACGTATCAATGATAAGCACTATCCCAGCTTACCCTTATAACATCATCTAGAAATTTTAATATACTGACTCTTGGCTTTTTCTTTCTTACTTGTAATTAAACTTACCCCATCCCAAATTATCTTTTTTAGAAAACTTAATCCTCACCCCTTCCCCTTTTTCTTGCACCATTCTGCAGCTGCCTTGCTTTTAACTTCTGCCCTGTTTTCTCCATTTCTAACATCCAACCCAGCACATCATTGCTTAAAATCTTCTCTAATTTTCTTCCTCACTTAGATAACTGGCTTAATTCAATCCTTCCTTATTTTTTCCTCGCAGGATACGCATCAGAAAATCACCATATTATTTAAGATTCTGTCATAACAAGGAAAAAATTACAATGTAATTATTGATATAAGATTCAAATCTATCATCTTGCTATTTGTTTTCTATTTTTTCCGTCTATTTTTTTGTTCCCTTTATCCTCCTCTCCTGCCTTCTTTTGTATTAATTGCACAGGTTATATTATTATAATTTACCTGTTTTATCAACTAATTAGCTGTCTTTTGTCTTCTTATTTTAGGATTGTTTTGGGGTTTATACTGTACATCTTTAACATGTCCCAGTCTGCGTTCAAGCAATATTTTGGCATTTCACATATAGTGTAAGAGACTTAGAATATTATATTTCTGGGGCGCCTGGGCGGCTCAGTGGGTTAAAGCCTCTGCCTTCGGCTCAGGTCATGATCTTAGGGTCCTGGGATCGAGCCCCATATCAGGCTCTCTGCTCGGCAGGGAGCCTGCTTCCCCCTCTCTCTCTGCCTGCCTCTCTGCCTACTTGTGATCTCTCTCTCTGTCAAATAAATAAATAAAATCTTAAAAAAAAAAAAGAATATTATATTTCTGACTTCTCCCCTCCCAGCCTTTGTGCTTTTGCTGTCATCATTTTACTACTGCTTATTTTATAGTTATCATAATATATTATTATTTTTGTATAGCAGTTATCTTTTAAAGAGATCAAATAATAAAGAAAAAAACATATATTTTCCAGTGGAGATGCTCTTTCTACCTGTTCTACATTCTTTTGTGCAAATCTGTATTTCCCAGTTGTGTCATTGTCTTTCTGCATGAAGAACTTCCTTGAGCAGTGAAGGTCTGCTGGTGATGAATTCTTCCAGCTTTGGTATGTCTACAAAAGTTCTTATTTTGCCTTCGTGTTTGAAAGATATTTTCACTGGGTATAGAATTCTGGATCGCAGTTTTTCCCCCCTTTACAGATGTTGCTCCAACATGTTCTCTTTTGCACTCTTTCCAGTGAGAAATCTGCTGTAATCTTGTCTTTGTTTCTTTGTATATAAGGTATCTTTTTTCTTTTGCCTTTGGCTCTTTTTTTATTTTTCTCTTTATCACTGGGGTTGAGCAGTTTGAATATGATGCTCCTCTGTGTAACTTTCTTTGTTACTTGTACTTTGGCTTCATTGAGCTCCTTGGTTCTGTTGGTTAATATTTTTCATCAAATTTGACATTTTTTGGCCATTATTTCTTCAAATATTTCCTCTGTTCCTCACTCTCTTATCCTTCAGAGACTCTATGTGTATATTAGACTTCTTGATTGACTTTTTAAAATTCTCTTTTCTCTTTGTTTCATTTCAGATGGTCTCTATGACTATCTTTGAGTTCGCTAATTTTTTCCTCTGCAATGACTGTCTAATCCTCTGTAACTCCATCCAGTATATTTTTATTTTACGTATTGTTTCATCTCCAGAAGTCAGAATTGGGTCTTTTGTATCTTCGATGTCTCCATTTCACTTTCTGATGATGTGGAATATAATTATAACAATTGTTCTAATGTCTCTGTCTGCTAATTCTAATTTTGTCAGCTCTGGGTCAGTTTCAATTGATTACTTTTCTCCCTGTATAGGTTATATCTTCCTGCTTCTCTATATAGCTGGTAATATTAGATTGGGTGTATTGTGAATTTTAACTTTTTAGATGCTAGATATTTTTGTATTTCCATAATATTGTTGGGCTTTGTTCTAGGACACAGGCTAAGTTAGTTGGAAACAATTTAATCTTTTCGTGTCCTGCTTATAAGATTGGTAGACAGAAGCAGAGTGGCGCTGAGTTTAGAGTGAATTATGCCCCACTATTAAGGCAAATAGCTTTTATATATTCTCTAGTCCCCTTTAAACCTTGAGATTTTCCTGTTTTATTGGTGGGGCATGGGCCTTATTCCTAGCTCTGTTACTTTGAATCCATTTGAGTGGTTCCTTCCCAGACCAAGGCACATGCTTCCTGGCCAAAGGTAAAATTTTCTCCTTTCTTGGCTGTGCTTGTCAGTACACAGTTGGATATTCGAGAGGATCCTCTGCAGGTCTCTGGGGTTTTCTCTGTGTATCTCTCTTCTCTCTAATCCTCTTTCCTGTGAACTCTAGCTGCCATGGTTCCTTGGACTCTCAGTTCTATCTACTTTCTCAACTCAGGGAATCTTCCGGATTCCATCTGAGTTCCCCCTTCCTGTGCCGTGGCCTGGAAATTCTCTGAGCATACCATACCCCAAAGCCATGAATGGATCAATAATAATAATAATAACGACAATAATTATAATAACTTTTGGAGTTAATAACTTATGAACTCTGTAACTTACAAATACACAGAGAGACCGGAATCTCATTCTCCAAGTGGGCATCTCTTTAGGTTGTGGTATTCTTGATTGTATATGATCCTACATGAGCAGGAAAAAGCAATTGGAGGGGAATGGAGAGAAAGGGTTTTGAGGAAGTAGGCATAGCAATAATGCATGAGTTCCCCATGGGTCATATATCATGAGAGTAAGACTTTAGCCATCTTGTTTGTACACGAGATAGATGGAAAGTCTGCTGGTTAAAGTGATCCCAGCAGCAAGAAGCAATGGTGTACACCATTCTTGAGGGTGTCAAGGAAGTGGTTCCTTTGAGACCTATCACAAATGGCCCTACTGGAACCAGCAGGTGGACATCTGTCAGATAGAAGGCACAAATGCCCAGTCAACATTAACCAGAGAAGCAGTGATGTACCACAATTTTAGTAATGAGTTCAACTAAATAAAAAGACTGATGGCCTTTTCCTCTCCTCCCTGCCCTCAAGCCCAAGAGAGTTTTAAAGGGAGAGGAAAGGAAGAGCAGTAAAAAGGTAGCTCTTAACCCCTGTCCTTGTCCTTTGAGCCATAATCAAGCAAGGGGGGTGATTGGAGGGAGATGAGATTAGAGTTTTTAACTGAAGTTGGCTGGAAAGTTATGTATTTGCCTAAGAGTGTATTGAGAGATCAGTGATTAGAGAAAGGTAAAAACATGTTTATTTTCCAGTGACTTCAAACTGCTAGATAAATTGGTTACATTTTTATTCCTAGCACATAAAAACTATTTGCTAAATTAATCAATAAACCTTGGTTATTTGGAATTGTAATTTTTAGATGATATGAGTAAATAATGCAAATAAAACTATGTCAGGACTAAATTTTAGCATTAGGCAGCTACCCGATGCTCCACCATTTATTTTGATCAAAAGAACTCGGTCATATGAAACTGATTCTTGAATATGAAAGTAATTATTTTTAAATTTTCTTTCTTCTATCGAGTTGGATATTACTTCTGTGTTGTTTTCAATATTTGTGATGAATTTCTCCCTTTTTCGACATTAGAAAAAACAAGATGGTTTTACAAATATCTGTGTGGCAGTTCTTTGCTGTAAAAAGATAAGTGACCCACTCAAAATAACTCACACCCTCATTTAGCCTCGAATGTTAACCCGTGAATTTACTCTCCCTTGTGATAGGTAGACTCCTTACCACTAGATGGCCTGATCCTCTCAAAAAAAAGAATAAGAGCACTTTAACATTGGAGCTTCTGACACTAATTGCCTTGTAAGGAAAGAGAACTAAGTTCAAGTAAGTGTATGAGACTGATGTATTTTCATTGTAATAGATAAGCTTTAATTGACTTTTCTTGATATTTTTTAAAAGATTATTCCCACTTCTAATATATTTTAATTAATCACTCTCCATTTCATCTTTTTCCCACACGGTATTTTTTTCCTATTGCTTTTTAAAATCCTTAGAATATCTTGCTATGGTAACCATGAGAAATAAACTGTCTAATTCCAATTATCACACATTTTTCCAAAACACATAGTTATAGTTTCATCAGGAAGATACTCACTGTCTATGAAACATTTCATATGGGGGAAAAAAAAAAAGAGGCTTCATGGCTAAAAAAAAAAAAAAGTGCCCATTGTTCTTCCATAAAAATCCTTTGGAGTTCATAAAGCATTAAAATTCTTTAATAAATAAATACTTTTGATAAAATTTTCTTTTACATTCATAGAACTTGCAATTATTCAGGGCTGAGCATTAATTCTGTAGCTAATTTGGAGACCTCAAATCCCTGTTCCTCTCTTAGTGCAAGCTGCCTTTAGGTTATTTCCCTGCTCATTAGTACCTCGACCACAGGATGGACAAGGAAAACAAAAGCTCTGCTCTTTTCGAAATGCACTCCTAGAATATAAATGACTGGGTCTGCAATAACTCATGTCCTTTATTTAGAAAGGAAATAGATAGAAAAGAATTAAAGATGAGATGTGTCAGGCACAGTTTTCTGTACCAAGCCCCACAGGCATAGCAAGGCTGAGACAAGTTCAGCTTTTAAAAAGCCGGAATATAAGATCTCTTGTCCAGGTTCTTGGAATTTCCCTCCATTCATATTTGTGAGCATGATTGAAACTGCCTGCCTTTCAGTGCCTTCCATGATCGTGCCATTTTGTAAGCCCAGAAAGGTAGCACCACCTGTGCAAAACGATATACATACGTGTTTCTATGAAACCTCCACTTTATTATATGTTCATGTACAGATTGGGTACTTCTTATCTTTGCCGGGATTCCAGAAATGGAGCCCTGAAGGGATGCTGAGCTTAGAGCTAGGGCAAATGACCTCTCCTTTGATTACTGGACTTGACAATGGTATGACAGAGCTTGCACATCTGAAGTGAAATTCCTCTGCTATTCCTGAATAAACTCATTTTGCTGGTAAAATAACTAGTTGTTTTACTTAGAAGTTCAACATTATAAAAAGACCTCAGGATACAATTTAGGAACAGGCAGATGGCAGAGATATACAGGACAAAGTAAACAGAGGGCACAGAACTTCTGTGACCTCTCTGAGCGCACCACTCTCCCCGAGTCTCCACATGTTGACCAACCTGGAAGCTCTCTGAACCCTATTCTTTTGGGGGTTTGTGGAGGCTTCATTTCACAGACATGACTGATCAACTCAGTGGTCACCAGGGACCGATTCAATCTCTAGCCCCCACCCTTCCTTGCAGGTGGGAACAGGGGGCACTGAAAGTTCCAACCCTCTAATCAAATGGTTAGTTCTCCTGGCAACCAGCCCCTATCTTTAGGTAGGGTCCAAAAGTGCTGCCATCAACATTTTTATTTTTATGCAGCCAACGTAGCTTTCAAATTAATACCATCTTTCTTTATGGGAAGATTTCAAACTTCCCAGACGTCTCAATCCAAATTGCAAATTCTCAGGAAAGGATATGATTGGCCCTGTCTAGGTCAAGTGTCCACCTTGGTGCAATCAGCTATGGACAAGAAACAGACTCATGTAGTGCAAATATAGCAATCCAGGTTCACTCTTATGTTCTCAGACAAGAAATGTGTCATCCGATACCCTGAATGGTGTCTTCTTTATTGTATCTCTGCCATTTTCCCCTTATTTTCTGTTATCGCGTTACCATTCCTGGCCCTTCCAGACAAGTAGACTTGCCCATTCTCTGCTCCCCAACACTTTCCTTTCCTTTTTTTTTCCACCTCTGACTTCTTTCATTCACTTTCACCTCTCTCATTTTAACTTCTTGGTTCATACCTCAGCTTCTGTTTCTGTTCCTGGTCTGTCCCTGATTTTATACCCCTTGATCACTTACCTGGCACATTGAACTTCAACTTTCTTCTATGATTTGTGACTTGGCCTACTTCTCTTGAGCCAGCAAATCCACCGACCACCTCAGATGAAGGATCCTGTTAATAATCACTAAACTCCCTTGGGGCAACTGGGTGGCTCAGTCGGTTAAGCGGCTGCCTTTGGTTAGGGTCATGATCCCAGGGTCCTGGGGTCAAATCCCACAGTGGGCTCCTTGCTCAGCAGGGGAGCTGCTCGCCGTTCCCCCTGCTTGTACGTTCTCTCTCTTTCTCTCTCTCTCTATCAAATAAATAAATAAAATCTTTAAAAAAAACCATAATCACTAAGCTCCCAGAACACCACACTCTGGTCCTTCGCCCATTTCAGCAATGGTTCCATGTAAGGGGAGAGGAAGAACATAAGTCTGTTACTGCTTCCAAATGAGTACAATATTCCTAGAACATTGCTTTGATCATATCATTCCTTGCCTCAAAAATTCTTCCACGATTATTTAGCCTGATAGTCAAAGGTCTTTCAGAGTTAGGTTCCAATCTATTTCCCCAACCTTTTCTCTCATTATTTCTTTACATGAAGGTTCTAATCCATGCACGTTCCCTAAATGCTTTGCACTAAATTGTATTGTGAGTCTATTGTATACCTGCCACAGGGAGCTCAATATATACTTGCTGCCTGTGTAAATAAATGCACAGTAAATGTTCGTCTGGTATAGTTTGATTTATTTGACCCTGAGCAGTTTTCAGTGTGAGATGTGAGAAATTACACTGAATTGGTACTGACACTGTGGCATACACTGGTTTTGATATTTTTCTTTTTTCATTGTTTTTTTTGTTTTGTTTTTGTGTTTTGGGGTTTCTTTTGTTTTGTTTTATTTTGATTTTAAACCAAAATTCTGGATAACATATTTCCTATTTGTCTTTTTTTTTTTTTCCATAAAAATAGAGTGTAGAATAAGAAGGGAAAGTATCCTAGCTATTTGCATATGTTGGTTGTTTGAATTCCAAGATAAACAAAAATTTACTGTATTCCTAAATCCGTCCTTTACTAAATGCCAGGAACTTAAGCTGTATTGTGAAGCCATCTGTAATTTTTTGCCTGTAGGATCTTTTGGCCTCTGGACAATACTGTTGCTTATCCTCTTTATCACCCTTAGCCAAGTAAGCGAAGACAAAGCCTGTTTTATATGCAATAAGAGCAACCACTTCAAGTTAAATTCTTTGGAGTCTGTTCTCACATTATTTTCTGTCACAGATATAAAATACCTTGACCTTCATTCTCTAAAATCTGCCTTTTGGAGGTCGTAATGAATCACAAACACTAAAATGATTTAAGTATTAACTTTTTTTTGCTAATGTATAAAGATACTCTATTGTCAAAGAGAAGCTTTACTATTAAACACTGTTTTAGCTCACCACATAAACCAAGTAAGTGTTAGTGTGTGGCTATCAATAAATATTTGTTAAATGAATGAATAAATGAATGAAAATAGAAAGAGAATTGTGCATTTCTAGTCAATGGCAGCCACATTATTTTTTTTTTAAGATTTATTTATTTATTTGAGAGAGGGAGAGAGAGAACAGGGGAAGGGGCAGAGGGAGAGGCAGCGAGAGAATCCCAAGCAGACTCCCCACTGAACTCAGAGCCGCACCCGGGGCTTGATCCTAGGACCCTGAGATCATGACCAGAGCTGAAATCAAGAGTCGGCTGCTTAACTGACTGAGCCACCAAGGGGCCCCAATGGCGGCTACATTAAATGGAGTTAGATACAGGTCAAATTTTAAAAGGAATTAAAGAAAATAAACTATCTAATAGAGTTAACTAAATTCGTTCTTCTATTTCCTTCATTTCATAACTATCTTTCTCCTCTTTTCTTTAAAAGTTAAAATTGTATTTTAAAAATTTTGATCTTAAGAATTTTCAACATTTAGATCACCATAAAAATTTATATGCTATTTATTGCTTCTGTACTGGATTTTTAAAATGCCTTTTATCATAGCATATTGATCTTTAAATTATTTTATTCAAATTGATAACTATCCTGTATGCAAAGTGGGGTTGGGGCAGGGTTGGCATGGTGTCTCAGCCTGAGTTCCTAAAATTGATGCTGCAATAATTTTTGGATGAAGGTTTCTTGGATTCATTTTGTAGTGGTAAAAGCCGGTCTTATTAAACGGCCACTCAATCCTTGCTTTTTTAAAAATCATAACCAAAGTTTCCTTAAAGATTTTTTAAATTCTAGAAAATTTTTACTATATATGGGACTCATTCATGAAAGCTGCATTCCAATAACTTTTCACTTAAAATATTAGAAATCATACAGCCAATTATTTTTAATCTATGATATATTTTTGAGCACTTTTAATATATATACTAATACTAATAGCCTAATAATAGACTCAGGTCCTTACTCTATGTCAGATATTATGTTGGGGATTTTATATAAATTATCTCACTGAATCCTCACAATAACCCTATTTGTGCCCATTATGCAAAAAACAGGAATTGAGAAGCAAAGCTCTCAATATCATACAGCTGACAAATGACAGGACGAGGATTTGAAGCCAGATCTGTCTGATGACAAAGCCTCTGGCCTTCAAATCTGCAACATGACAGTGGGGTCCTCTGCTTTTTCAGAAAAGCAAAGTATTGAGGCAGACCTTTCCTTTGGCATACCTTCAGGCCTTCAGTACAGATTAGTATTTGCCTGCTTGCCCAGAGACAAATGGAAACCGTACAACATGAAAACTAGTTAGTAGCTATTGCATTTTTAGGGTTTGTGCACGGCAGTAGCTACTACAGCCTGGTATACGAGACCCTTTGTCCTTTGGGAAACGGGTTAAAAACAGCCGTCCTTGATTATGGAAAGAAAAGATGAAAGAGAATGTGAAGTCTGGAGAGCTGCTTTAAATTGTGTGTGAGGAGGAGAGGATGACTGTTTAAGGAAAAATAAAGGGACCCTCTCCATCCCAAGAGGAGAAAATATCTACTACCCGACTGCTCATGGAAGCATCTGGATTTTCCTCTTCACCTGGTCCTGCATGAATCTGACACCTCGGGGAGTTTTTCAAAGTTAACTTGTTCCCAAACGGAATGCAAAGGAACAGCATGCTTTTATATTTCTGTTTGCTGGTTTAAGCCAAGAATGATGCTTCTAGATAGGAGTGGGAGTTGGGTATGTGGCTGAGTGCAGCACGTGGTCCCTTAATTTTATTAAAGTTCCATCCCACAGACTGAGGTTGTTAGAGGTCATCCAAAGTGTATGTTCAATATTTCTCAGTTGTGAACTTCAACCTTGATTTAATCTAGACAGGCCATATGTACCTACTCACTCTTAAGCACTGACACCAACATTCCTCTTGTGTCAGTGTTTCAGGTCATAGTCCTTGGGCATCAAATATTCCCAGAAACAGTCTAGCATTTCCAAACATTTTTTTTAAAGACATCACTGATGGCTCTTGGAAAGAAAGACCAAACTAGCATGCTAAAGTGCAATCTCTAAAGCCGAGAATTACAATAGCTTTTTTTCCCCAAGTTTTTATTTAAATTCCAGTTAGTTAAGACACATTATAATATTAGTTTCAGGTATACAGTTTAGTGATTCAACACTTCCATGCAATGCCCAGTGCTGTCATCACAACAAGCCTACTCCTTAATCCCCATCACCGATTTCACCCATCCCCCACCAACCTCCCCTCTCTGGTAAACATCAGTTTGTTCTCTATAGTTAAGAGTATAAGAACACAATAGCTTTTTAAAGGGTATTTTGCAGTACTCTGATCCAGTTTTCCCCTCACATTAAGTTACAGAAATTTGCATTTCACACACACTCTCTCTCTCATCCTCTCTCTTCTGGGAATGAGCCTCTCATACCAACCCTATCACTACGCTGAAACTGCTTTGTTAATGTCACCAGAAAACATTATATTGCTAAATTCCAATGTCTCTTTTCAGTTCTTTTGTTGTTGTTAATCCAATTAAATTCCCCATCCCCTTTTTATAGAGCAAAGCATACAACGATTTAGTCCAAACGAATGTTGCCTCCCACCCACTCTTGGGGGACAGATGCAGTGTGATGCAGAGGGTTTTTCCAGGACTCCTCAAAGTCCCTAACAGGACATGCTGCTGCCAGGGACCATGTCTGCACCAGGTGGAATGTTGCTAAATCCAAGACACTTCACTGAGCAATGCTGAGCCATTTTATACTTGGAACTTACATCACCATTCAAAGCACCTACATGCTTTTCTTTAAATAGTTTCTGGTTTTGGTTTCCATGTAAGCACACTCCTGATTTTCTTTCAGCTTTTCTTTGCAATTCTTTCTTAGTCTCATATGTCAGCTTCTCAACCTCTACCCAACAATTGAATGTTGGTGCTCCTCAGAATTCTGTCCTAGGCCCTCCACTCTTTGTTCTCTATACTTTTCCCTGAGAAAATATCATCAATTCCCATGACTTCAGTTATTAATACACTGAAAAAACCCACATTTTTACCTCTGGCACAGATCACACATCTGAGTAACAGATCTGAATAGGTCACTGCCTACAAGACATTTCAAATCGAATGTCTCAAAGGCACTCTCCAATTCTCTAGTACGTCCAAGAGTCAACTCAGGATCTACTGTTCTTTCCCTCAGTATGTGGCTCCATTATTCATCCAGTTACTCAAGTCATAAACCTCAGGGTCATCTTTGATTCCTACTTTGCCCTCATACCTCACATCCAAGCAGTCAACTTTTTAGATATGATTTACCATTGTCATTATCCAATGGAGAGAGCACCCCTGACTCCAGATGCAAGCATCCTAATCCTTGGGATGGGTATATCTCCTTTATGGATCAGTATTATCAAACACTGAGCCGAAGAAGACCACATCTGTGAAAAAACATCCCTCAGCACCTCCAGTAATGGTGGTTGACCGCCAGCTGGCCCAGCAATAATACCAGCTGCAGGTTATGTGCTGCTCCTGACACCAACGCCAACTCCATCCATTTCCCTCTCACAGATGTATGACACATGAAACTCTGCTTACTCTAACCCTTACTCGGATTTCATATTCTAAGCAAGTATTCCAGTGTTTGGGACAGTTACGAATATATAAATGTTCTGGCTTTTTCCATCAGTCTTTGTGGGCTGATGAATGGGAGCCACTAATGACAAATAGATCTATGTCGTAAGTGTGGATAAAATCCAGTTTCTAAATCTACAGGGCTGAGAGCCAGATCATAGGCTGTGGTAAACTCACCAAGATAATCCATCCTGTGGGGCCTCTTGAAAGGTAGCCAATTGATCTTGCCTGGAGATACCCACGTGCTTTCCACTTGAAATATCTCTGAGGTCTTCTTGGGAAGATGCCTAAAGCCCATGAAACATTAGTTTAAAAAAAAAATACAAAACTCCTTGACTTAGTATAAGACATGCACAGACTTCCTTTAGTGATGGGGATTATTTACAAAAATATGCTGAAGTCTGAGGTAGCAAAGGGAGCTGCTTTACCAGCCATTTAGAGCACCTGGATCTGGTGTTCCTCCTATACTATTAAATGTAGTGGGGCATCTTGGTGGCTCAGTTGGTTAAGCAACTGCCTTTGGCTCAGGTCATGATCCTAGAGTCCTAGGATTGAGTCCTGCATCAGGCTCTCAGCTCAGGAGGGAGTCTGCTTCTCCCTCTGACTCCTCCCTGTCTCGTGCACTCTCTCTCATTCTCTCTCTCAAAAAAATAAATAAAATCTTTTTAAAAAATGAAAAAAACAAACATAGTGGCTACACAGAGAATTAAGAATGTGGTGTTTCTCGTAATAGTAGCCTAAATATAAATGCCTTTGTTGGGGTGCCTGGGTGGCTCAGTCAGTTAAGCATCTGACTCTTGATTTTGGCTCAGGTCATGATCTCAGGGTTGTGAGATTGAGCCCCATGCTGGATGTGGAGCCTGCTTAAGGTTCTCTCTCTCCCTCATCCTCTGCCCCTCCCCCCCACCCTACCCCCCCCCCCCACTCTCTCTCTGAAAGAAAGAAAAAGAAAGGAAGGAAGAAAGGGAGGAAGGGAAGGAGGGAGGAAGGAAGGAAGAAGATATAAAGAAATCATCTAAAATCTTGTCCTTCCCCAAAAAAGGGAATAACCGCCCAATGAAACATGCTTTTGGAGTCAGGTCTGTGACAAGTCACCTCAGAGATGACCCAACCCAAATACAGTTACCTCTGGCACATGCAGTGCCTATCCAGTCCAGTCCACCATGGCTAGGACACCAATTTAGGCTCACAGAAAGCATCCTGCTAGAATCCTTGCAGCTTACACAGGAAAGAATTAGTCATTCTCTGTGTATAGCAGGCATTTGAAGGTTTCAGGGACACCTCCAGTGGCTCATCCAGCAGAGAATACAAACAGCTTTAGGAATTTAGAAAGATGAGAAACAATGAGGCCAAAATAGACAGAGGACTTCAGCCTTCCCTGATTGCAAGAGTTGAGAAGGTAGGGCATTACCTTACCAGAAGGAGACAAGGCTTGATAGCATCAATGAGCTTTAAAGAGACCGGCCTGCAGAGGGCAGAGTGTGCCAATCAGGCCCTAGTTAGGAATACAATTCAAACAGAGGGTTAGTACCAGATGGTGCAGGGCCTTGAGAGCCAGAAAGAGGAGTTTAACCTGGAAAGAGAACGAGAGTCAGGAAGACCAACCAGGTGACTGTTGTAATAACCAGGACCTGAGGATGTGAACTAAATTGATTGCTGTAAAAAAGAGAGGCATTCTGAAAGGAAGACGGTGTAGTGGGAAATAACGCAATGCACAGTTATAACCAGCTGTCATGCAGAAGAGATAGTGCAGGCCCAGCACCATGAATATCTTGGTAGGGTCCATAAAACACATTCATAAACACCTGCCTTGGTTTCATTTCATCACACAAGCCTTGATTCTGGAACATTTTGCTGTTCCCTATCTGAGTTACAGAACTTTTTGCTAAAGAAAGATTTCTGGGCTTCTGCCAGAAAATTGTTGGCCCATTGGGCAAGGAAATTACCCTGGCTCCTCTTCTCTCTTTGTCATTCACATTTAATCAGTCACCAAGTCCTGCAGATCCCAAACCTTCCTTGTGTCTTCCCTTCACTCCCCCTCCACTGCTTCTGTTTTCATTGCCACATTTGGTTTCCTACCATAGACATCTAGAAAGTCATCCATCTTCCAGTCTTGCCCCTTTCCAATCCATCCACCATACTTCTATCAATGAACTGATAATCTTCGTAAAACGCAACTCTTATCATGGCAATTCCCACTTCAAAACATTCAGTAATTCCCTACTAAGTGTGTTTAGGAGGAAGTTTCATCTCTTTATCTTAATATACAAGGGTTATCATAATTTGGCCCAGATGTTGCAAGCAAACGTATTTTGTTTGGCCACATACTATTTAATACATTTGGGAAAATTCACATCAAAATTTGGGCTTCTCCCAAAAAATTAAAAAATATCTGGCAACATAGGGGTCTGCATTCACAGTGGCAATATCAGGCTACGGTAAGGAATAATTGCCCATTTGGACACTGCCCGTGCTCTCTGATTTGTCACAGTCTCCACTCTCCATATTGTATTTTACCCACCTGCTTCACTCACTGACCTCATCTGCGTAGCCTCTGCAACCATTTTTGTTTGTGACCTGTGGATACCCTCATAATATTCCTGTTACTTCTTTTCACATACACTTAATATACTGAACCACTTCCAGTCCCTGCAATAGGTACTGCAGCTTCAGGATTGTGTGATCTTGTAAATATTGCTCCCTCCCTCCCTTTAGAACATTCGACTTTTACCTCAACCCATCCTTCACCTATCTAACACCAACTTTTCCTTCAAGATTCAGTAGAAGGGCTCCTTCTCTAACTTTCCGTTGGTTTCCAGGTTCATTACTTTGCCCCTTCTCTGTAATTTTTAACGTTTATAATCTGACTTCTTCGCCCCCATCATCCCTATGTCTGCCCTTTCACAGTACCTATTGTACTGTGCTATAGGTAATGATTAACATATTTCCCACCCTAGATGATAAATTCCTTGATAGATTTGCATTTACATTGCTTAGCATAATGTCTGCTGTATAATAAGAGCTAAATAAATATTTGTTAAGTAAATGCTGTTGAAAAAGTTTGTTTAGAGGTCATAGGCAAAACTAGACCATATAAAGGAGAGTGTAAAGAAAAGGAAAGAGGGGGCGCCTGGATGGCTCAGTTGGTTAAGCAACTGCCTTCTGTTCAGGTCATGATCCTGGAGTCCCAGGATCAAGTCTCACATCAGGCTCCCAGCTCCACGGGGAGTTTGCTTCTCCCTCTGACCTTCTCCCCTCTCATGCTCTCCCTCTCTCTCACTCACTCTCTCTCTCTCTCTCAAATAAATAAATAAATAAATAAATAAATAAAATTTTTAAAAAAGAAAAGAAAACGAAAGAGTGTGAGTACTGAACAATTAACAGGTGAGAGAAGGACCTGCGGAAGGAAACAGAACGAATCTGGAGGAGAATTTGCAATATATACAGTCTTGAGGCGAAGAGAAGAGAGAGTTTCAAGTTCCAAAGAAGGGACACTCAGGACCATCAGATGCCCTAGAAAAACCAGAGATGGTGGAGCAGCATGGTGTGTTGAGAAAGCCTAGGCTTCAAGCAAACGGAAAAACCCTCCGTTCCACCAGCAAGTCACCACAACTACCAAGCTGGGATTCTAGCAAGTCGCTTATTCAAGTTACTTCGCTCTTTGAGACTCAGTTTCCTAATTTGTCAAATGGAACCTACTGGGGCAAGAAGAAAGCAGAGACAGGAAGCCAAAAACAGAGATTTATTCTCCTTTAAAATGTTACAACATATTGGAACCCTTTTATCAATGTGTAGCCAATGCGTTCTTATCAATTTCCCACAGAACATCATGTAACTTGGAAACCCTCAAGACTCAGGCAGTCAGTTGGCAGTGGTAGCCAATGGAATTGATAGTGATACCCAGGACAGTCAGTGGTTGTTAGTAGAAGCAGCCATGGAGGACAATGACAAGGCTCTCACCAAAGCCCTGAGGAGGCAGGACGAGCACTCAGCACTCTGCAGCAGCATGTGCATGGCCGGCTGGGCTCCTCTGGGAATGCATGTACAGCCCCATTTAAGAACTCCCAGAAATACTTCGGGGGAAAGAGGGGGCTTTGAAGAACATTAGTAGGTAAGACCAAGAGCCAGAAAACCTCCGGTTACATTATCATGGACAGTTGTGAGGATTCAAGTTATGAGGATTTAATGCATGAAAAAGCACCTTGCAGAGTGCCTGGTACTTTGTAGGTGCTTTATAGGCCCTCTATAGGGACTCAGAAAAGATGACTAGTATTGCTGTCACCAGTGTGTTGTCATTATGATTAAAGCTAATCATCACAAAGACATTGTCACATAATCTTCCTTCCACTCGTTTTTTACAAGCAGTAGGCTTTACCTTTTCTTCACTGATGTTTACCTCATTCTACATAATTCAGCCAAAAGGCCAGGCTTCTTTTGCCTACCAGCCCATCTGTTGATTCCATGTGCTCCCTACTTTATTCTTTCTACTGTCCCAGATTCCAATGTTGCAAAGCATCAGAGAAGTCCAACAGAACTTCACTTCACTTAGCCTATAAAACAACTCTTCCGGTCTTTTTTGCAATGGAAAATATGCCATCTATTCTAATTTCTCACCCTTTCCCCCCAGAATCTTCTATCTCCTGAGAGTTTCCCCCAAACCTTTAAAACTCTGGCAACAATCATTTAATGAGGGCCTCATCAGATCTTCACTTTTCCTGTCTCTTCAGTAAGAAATCGAAGTATTTTATTTACTCCACACATGACCTGCGGGAATAATTGAATTCCTTCATATTTCTAATGGCCTCTAGTGATAACTTAATAACCAAACGATAAAAAAGTACTAGAGTATACTTCATTTAAAAAAAATCGCTCATATTATTTTTATATGTTTGTCCTGATAACAGTTTGATTATAAGTTACATTATCCAGTTTCATTATATTATTCACAATTTTAAAATACTTATCAACTTGGCCGTGTTCTACAAGTTCCCCAAAGCAAAGAACAATTACATTTTATTTTTGAAATGCTTTGAAATAAATTATGAAAAAATAAATTATTTCACAGTGTTTACAGAATCTCTTAAAATTATTTGGCTATTAGGCCTATATAAATTTGACAGAAATAGGGTCAGTATATTTTTCCATCAAGAGCGATCTTTCCTCTACGTACAAAACCCAAAGACTTCACCAAAAAATTGCTAGAACTGATACAGGAATTTGGCAAAGTCACAGGATTTAAAATCAATGCACAGAAGTCAGTTGCATTTCTATACACTAACAATGAAGCAGAAGAAAGAGAAATCAAGGAATCGGTACCATTTACAACTGCACCATAAGATACCTAGGAATAAACCTAACAAAGAGGTAAAGGATCTGTACTCTGAAAACTATAGAACATTTATGAAGAAATTGAGGAAGACACAAAGAAATGGAAAAGCATTCCATGCTCATGGATTGGAAGAACAAATATTGTTAAA
>CM052900.1:97369010-97500479 GCA_028534135.1 Potos flavus | reverse complement strand
TGTTTATTTGGGATATTATGCTTTATACGTCACATGTAAGAAGGCACCGATCATTTTAATTCCTGAGCCTCTGTTTTTCCTTCTCTTTTATTTTTTGGTTGCCACGCTCAGCCACTATCTCAGCATGTAGCTCACTATCTTCGGCGATGGCTAGTAGGCAAGGGTTCCTCTTCAGCAACCTATAGCATATTCTGAGATCACCGTTACCCTTTTGAAGAACTTCTAGGTTTCCAAAGAGGTGCCATAAAAATCATTTTTAAAAGTTTATGATGTAACTTATTTTAAAGACTTTATATTTTTGAGAGAGAGAGAGAGCGCATGCGCGAGTGAGCACAAAGTGGGAAGGGAAGCAGAGGGAGAGGGAGCAGGGAGCCCAACACAGGGCTCAATCTCGGGACTTTGAGATCATGATCTGAGTTGAAGGCAGATGCTTAACTGACTGAGCCACCCAGGTGCCCCTGATGTAACTTATTTTAATTCACTCCAAATTTTAAGACACTCTATTCTTTTCATGTGGTTAAGGGGAGAAAATGTATTAGAATGCATTTGTAACTACATAATAAGACTTAAAACTGTTAAGAAGGATTACAATCACTGCTATTGAAGAATATTGAAGTAATTTTACTGGCTTTACCATAATTCCCAGAGATGCAAGAACAGGAAGAAAAGACTCAGTGGGGTCTTTTACCTTCATTTCAAAAAGGCACTGAGTAAAAAAAAAAAAAAAAAAGGCACTGAGTAAAAAAAAAAAGGCACTGAGTATTTGCTGGCTTCTCCACTCCGGTGTCAACATTAAACACCCAAGTCAGTGTCCATCCATAGTCACGCTGGTAATATTCAGTGTGTGGATTTACACCATATATCCTCCATCTCTGCCTTTTGTATTTTTCTCAAATGAAGAGGGTAAATTGAGGCTCTCCTGTCAAGAAAAACAAGCTACCATTAGAAAGTACTAGGCATAAATCTTAACTGTTGTAATTAACAACACTAAAGTATTTGTGTCCTTTTTTTCCCCTACATTAAATAGTTGATTTAATGTATGGTAAAAATTTGTCCTGCTCTCCTTAGTGACATTTGTTTAATTTGTATATCCATGCTACAATACAAGCTGCTTTTCTGATAATCCAGGAGTTGACAAACTTTTTCCATAAAAAGCCAGATAGTAAATATTTTAGATTTCACTCAGCTTTGTGGCAACTATTCAGCCCTGCCATGGTAAGGCAAAAGTAGCCACAGACAATACATAAACACATGAGCGTGGCTGTGTACCAATAAAACTTTATTTATCAACACTGAAATTTTTTTCTACAATTTCATGTGTCACAAAATATTTAAATTTTTTCTCAATAATTTAAAGATGTAAAAATACATTCTTGTTATGTGCATAAAAACAGGCAGCAAACTAGATTTGGCACAGAGTATAATTCACAGAACACTGATGCTCCGATATCAGACTTTATTAAAGTTTATCATTGTGGTTAAAGCTTAAGAGTAAATTCTGCCTGTGGCTCCCATTTTAAATTACATTTTAGCACTTTGGGGGAGGGGCAGGGATTTACAACCTAACTGTAAAATTCTCTTTTGGGATAAAATTTGGTATTCAAAACCGAAAGCAAAGAAAAAAAATTATTCTACATCTGAAAATCACTAGCACTGAACTCAATTGACATTACTGTATTAAACTATATCTTGAAAAACTATTTTAAAATTAATGGGCATTTATCACTTTGAGTTTTTTTTAAATAAGACTTGAGTAATTATAATCTTATTCTGGAATTTTAAAACGTACAGGGATATTAAAAGTTCTATACAGTATTGATATATCATTTTAAGAATTTAACTCTCTAGTGTATTTCTTTTCCAGAGATAGGACACTAAGGCAAAGGCCCTGAACTTGAAATTTCTAGGAATTTTTTAAAAATGTAAATCATCTTTTTTGAAGATAACAAGCAGTTTGGAAGTCAAACCATTATGACTTCACTGGAGTGAATATTCTTCCCATTAATGGGTAAACTGAAATTGTCAGCCTACTTCAGAGTGGTACCAGATTCTAGAGTTTCAGTGTCTGGAGATGAAACTTGATACATCACAGGATTTGCTCCTTGACCTCTCAGTCCTACTAGTATTTTACTTTATAATGGAGGCCAGTGAATTAAAATAGAAACAAAATAAAACTCAACTTTCATAAGTTTGCTTTTAAATTTTAAAAATATGAATTTGGTCCTATGATTCTCTGAATTTAGTAATAATGACAAGAGTTATTCCAGAGTGTTTGAAATCTATGTTTTAAGGGGAAAATGTTTTTTTCTTTGTATGCAGCAGTCACCTTCAAGTACAGCATGTTTATTTTATCCTATAAATATTTTTTCTTCCTTGTTAGGTATCGAGATATTTCTTACAGACCTTCCCATTCTTCATATTTTTATTTTTATTTATTTATTTTTTAAGATTTTATTTTTTAAAGCAATCTCTACCCCCAACATGGGGCTCAAACTCACGACCCCAAGCTCAAGGGTCACATGTTCCTCCGAGGCAGCCAGGCACATCTTAATATTTTTAATTTTGAAACTGGGTTCGGCTAGGCACAACAAGTATGAGAAGGTATTTATTGAATTAATAAATTAGTTAAAATGTTAGGTGTCTTTTATGAGCTCTACCAAAAGCTTTAAATGTGTTATTTAATCTGTGTTAATTCCTGCAAGGCAGTTGTCTTTCCCTCTTTCGTTACTAGACAAACTGAACTTCGGTTCATTCATTTAAATATTTCAAAAATCCTTGCTGTTCCACTGCAGTTTCAAGATTGACTCACAGATAGCTCTTTAACTTTAAAATCATTTATAGTTTTTTTTAAAAGATTTTATTTATTTATTTGAGAGAGAGAGCCAGAGAGAGAACACAAGCAGAGGGGAGGCACACAGACAGAAGCAGACTCCCCACTAAGCAGGGAGCTCCGTTGTGGGGCTCAATCCAGGACCCTGGGATCGTGACCTGAGCTGTATGCAGATGCTCAACTGACTGAGTTACCCAGGTGCCCTATAGTTTTATTTTTGAAATAGTATTTCCCCATGAAATGCTAAGTGTTTTGTCCCATGTATATTTTACAACGAATGTGTAGAATTTTATTTTATAATATGGAGATTTATTTCATGTACCTATTTTGTCTTAGTCCATTCAGGCTGCTATAACAAAGCTACTGCAGATTGGTGGCTTGAACAACAGACATTTATTTCTCATATTTCTGGAGGCTGGCAAGTCCAGAATCAAGGACCAGACAGATGAGAACATTTTCCTGGTGTTGTTGTGCCTTCATTGGGCGAGGGGGAGGAGAGAGCTCCGTGGGGGGTCTCTCTCTCTCTCTTTTTTAAGATTTTATTTATTTGTCAGAGAGAGAGCACAAACAGGGGGAGGGGCAGAGCGAGACGGAGAAGCAGGCTCTCCGCTGAGCAGGGATCCCAATGCGGGACTCGATCCCAGAACCCCGGGATCATGACCTGAGCTAAGGCAGATGCTTAGTTAACCGACTGAGCCACCAGGCGCCCCTGTGGGGTCTTTTTATAAGGACACTAATTCCAATCACAGTTCTCACTCCCAGGATCTCATCACCTCTCAAAGGCACCACCTCTTTACACCATCACAATGGGGATTAGGTTTCAAAATCAACATATGAAAGGGGGGCTCCCAGAAACATTAAATCTGTAACTATTGCCCTAAAAGAAAATTTCCGTTCATATTCAAAGCTGTGTATTTGTTTTATCTTTATCCTAGGTTATCGATCTTTGAGGATTTCCTGAGTGCCTTTGCTTCATAGTGGAGGTACAAAAAAAAAAAAAAAAAAAAGTGGGAAGGGGATAACACTTCCAATAACTTTTCCTGTTAGTAGGTGCCTCCACGAGGAGAAAGAAAGATGAACAGAAATCTCTGAAAGTTGTGCTGGGAACTTATTCTGAGTTGACCATACAACCGACAGGGACTCCCTACTTTTCTGAGAGGGAGAGGTTGCACCCAACTCAAATTTCCACCAGCCCCAAGATCTCCACTGGCTAGGTATCAGGTTTTCCCAGATAAGTTGTCTGTAATCACTTAGCATCTATCTAAACACAGATCGCCTGATGCGCAAGTAGTTTGAATCCCACTAAGATTGTCCCCAGGTGTTCCCTATGAGAAATGAGAACAACAGGAGGTCAGGATAACCTTTGCGGTGATACAGACCCACAATCTCACTAGTAACGAGAGGCCTGTGGCTTCTCTTGCTCACCATTAGCTAATAACTTTTCCTAGTAAAGTTTATTCCTTTTTCCAGACCATGTGACTCTCACACTATAGAATTTACTCTTAGCCCTCTTAGCCACCTTGGAGGACAGCCCTAAACGATTCCTTATTTGTCAAATAAAAATTTCTGCTTTATTTAGCACTCAGGAGTAAAAGGTTTTGAGAGGGAGCTGTGTTAAGGGGTAGAGGGTGAGAAGAGGTCTGCTGACAGGGAAAGATTTTTAACACAAGTGGATAAACACAGCAGGATTTGGGGCCATATGGTATCCCATGCCACAGCCCAGGTAGACAATGACTTAATTGTCCCTCTAACTTGCTCACTCCCCAATGGAAAATGCACAAGCTTTGGGACATGAAGAGTAGAATTCTAAGTCCTGACTTACCTGCTATTGTGTGAACTTATGAAGCAAGTTCGACTTTGAACTCAGCTGTTCAAAAAACTGCTGCATTTATTTATCTGAATCCAATTTAATTTGCCTCTGAGACATCGTTCTGCTGAGATGGTAGGAAATTCATTCTCTGCATCCCCCTCTAACCCTGGCAGGAATTATGCAAAGATTCCAGGGGGGTGTCTTATGGCACACCAAAGCACTGGGGAAACCACCTCTTAGTGATGAGGTACCCGTTGTCCCATTGTCCAGCCCACCTGGTCCCTCCCTGCTCCTGTCAACAGGGATGGGCATCTTGCCAGGCCTGGGAAGCAGTCTTCCTACAAGCACTGCTCAGTCATTTCTCCACTCAAGTCTTCCACCTCCCTCTTCAGTGAATAGGACCTACCAACATGGTTGTCCCCCTCTGAAGGACCCTCACCCTCTTCCCCATTTACTTTTTTCCATTCTTACAGGACATCTAGAATAGTAAGATTAAAGCCAGCACAGTGGTCTGTACTTTCATTGGTTAATTCCCTTTCCTACTTCCACTTTCTTTCTTACTTCCTCTTTGCATTCCCTATCTCTTATCTTTGAAGATGAAGAATTCAAAACAGTTATTTTACATAGTCATTGTCTTTTCTGTGACACAGTTTAGAACCATAGAAGGATCTACGTAAAAAGCCCTGTTCTTGGGCGCCTGGGTGGCTCAGTCATTGGGTTCTGCCTTCGGCTCAGGTCATGATCCCAGGGTGGGATGGAGCCCCACGTTGGGCTCCCTTCTCTGTGGGAAGCCTGCTTCTCCCTCTCCCATTCCCACTCCCCCTGCTTGTGTTCCCTCTTTCTCTGTCTCTCTGTCAAATAAAAAAGTCTTAAAAAAAAAAAGTCCTGTTCTGATATCAGTTGTCTAAAATCATTGCAGAGCTTTCTCATGCCTTTGAAATAAAACTACCTCCAGATTGCTATTCCAATGGTTTCTGCTTCTGTCTCTTTTAAATCTCAGTCCCCAGCCCTGTTTCCCCTTCTTGGTAATCCTTAACTGTCTCCTATGGAAGTGGAGGAAAGACAGAACGATCTACTGTTACGGGATTGCTTTTCCTTTAGTGCCCACAGTTCTTGATCTCGATGCTTCAGAGAATGAAGAGGTAGACTAGAGGAAGAGTGGTGGGCAGCAAAGCAGAGTTTAATGAGCAATAGTATCAAGCGACAGTACAAAGCTCCTGAAGAGGGATGGGACCTGAGAGGGTTTCCACGGGAGTTTCTGAGTCTAGGGGTTTTATGGGCTTATTGGTGGCCTGTTTTAATCTAATTAATGCTCCGTGTGCCTGTCACCCAATCAGGTTGTTATCATTTACCTATCATGTGGGAAAGGGTGTGTGTGGGGGGTTCCAGCTAGGGTGGTATAAAATCCCTTTAAGGCTGGTTCCTTCTTAGGGCAGGGGGCGGGGTGGAGAGGGGTTAGTCCCTGCCTGACTTTCTTCTGACTATCCTTCACTACTATTGGATAAACAAACTTCCTCAGAAAAGGATCAAAAACACACTACATATATTGTACACCGTAAACTAATATAACACTGTATGTTAACTAATTGGAATTAAAATAAAAACTTTAAAAACTCAGTACATGTTGATGATGACTGCAAAAAACATTAGAAAAACACCTACCATGTGGCTAGTTTGGAATTAAGTGCCGTTAAAAATAAAGGAGATCCGGGCGCCTGGGTGGCTCAGTTGGTTAAGCGACTGCCTTCAGCTCAGGTCATGATCCTGGAGTCCCAGGATCGAGTCCCGCATCGGGCTCCCAGGTCCATGGGGAGTCTGCTTCTCTCTCTGACCTTCTCTCCTCTCATACTGTCTCTCACTCTCTCTCTCTCTCTCTCTCTCTCTAATAAATAAATAAAATCTTAAAAAAAAAAATAAAGGAGATCCTTAGAAGACATGGTCCTTCTCCACAAGATTGCAGTCAAGTTGGAACATGAAATACACAGAAGAGCAGTGTACTTTGGAGAACATGAAAGTGTATTTATTTAATAAGGAACTAAATTGTTCAACAGGTAATTAGAAAACAAAACAGCACATAGTTTACTTGTAGATGGTCCATAAGGAGTTAACCATGAATTAGGAAAGGGACAGATCCTGAGCTGGGATATCTGGAGAAATGGAACCTTCAAACTTTAGAGGATGCATAGATACACACAAAAGATAAAAATGTGCATGCGCGCGCACACACACACACACACCTATGGAGGCTGAATAAACATGCTGTGAAGGAAATTTAGTGAAGGCATTGGTCTGACCCTAAAGACAACTTTGTGTTACATAGTTATCAACATCCCTAAGTAACAACTATTAATTCAAACCACAAGTCAACAATTATTAAATTTTTATTTAATAATTACATGTCAATTATATGCCTGCCCATTTGCATTATTAAACTGAATTTTATAATTAAAATTCAACAATCATTAAATCAACCCATCTTCTATTTGCTCCTGGAAATAAAAATGCAACCAGCCATTTGAAACCTAAGCTCTAGGGGCACCTGGGTGTCTCAGTCAGTTAAGTGTCCAATTCTTGATTTTGGCTCAGTTCATGATCCCAGAGTTGTTAGATCAAGCCCTGCATTGGGCTCTGTTCTGGATATGAAGCCTGCTAAGATTCCTTCTCTCTGCCTCTGCCCCTCCATCTCCACTCTCTGTCTCTCTCCCTCTCTAAACAAAGTAAAAAATTAAAAAAAATAATAAAACCTAAACTCCAATTGTTCATTAATTTCATAGCCATTAATTGTGTCTCTACTTTGTGGACAGCACTGGAGATAGTACATAGGGAAAGAGGAAAAAATACCAAATATAAATTAAATGAGCTAACATGGGTTTACTAGGCTAAGCACTTTACATGTCTTATCTCACTTTATCTAACTCAATCCCTCCAGCAAAACCAAGCAAGCATTTTGTCCTTTTTGCATTTTTGAAATAGAGACTGAGCATCTCTTACTCAGATATTGAGGAACTCATGCAGGCTATACACCTAGTATAAAGCTTATAAACAATTTGAGACACAAGATACAGTCATTCAAGTAAGTAGTTACTGTGCGCTTAGTGTGAAAGATACAAAAGAGAGGTTAAAGACCACAGAGGTAATTATATGATTAAAATGAGGGGAAATAACTTTGGCAAGGATTATGATAACAAGCTTTACAGATTAAGGTGACCAAATCTAAATTAGTGGTTTTCACCCTGTTGCACATTGGAGTCAAATGGGGGAGCTTTAAAGGAATTTGATGTTTGGATCCCACCCCCAGAAATTCTGATGTAATTGATCTGAGGTATAGTCTGGGCTTCAGAATTTTAACAGCTTCTTAGGTGATTCTAATGTGCAGGCAAGGTTGAGAACCAGTGTTCTAGAACAGCACTTCCGAGGCTTTAGAGATCATACAAATAACCTGGGGAGCCTGTTTGAAGATTCTGATTCCATAGGTCTGTGGTAGGGCCCAGATTCCTCATGTCTTTCCTATGCCTATGTGCTGAAATGGCAGCATGCATAAAATACTAGTGGAACCCACAGGAGGGGATATTACTTACTGCTTGGGGAGAAAGTGGATTAGGCAAATAACTGATATCTCTCTGGCCTGAGCATGGGTTTTGGACTCAGGATAATACAATCTTTTTCCACCAAAACATCTTTTTCTCCAGCAAAGTTTACTACCCTCTCGAGCGCTATTATCTCTGAAATCCAAATTTTCACCGTTCTGTGCACCATCTACTAGCTCTATCCTTTTAGTTCAACCTTATACTTTAATCACACCAATTCTTACACTACAGAGAGAGTTCCAATCCATAGTTCCCAGCACTTTTTATTTATGTATCGCTCTGTCAATCTATGTATCGGTATCTATCACCTTCCTATAACCTTTCCTTCTTGCCTCCCAAAAATTCCATGATGCATCATTACAATCACTTCCTTATAAACACCTGCACTTGCTCCTCTGTGTGATATTCATCCTCAGTTAAATCCAACCATTCTTTTCCATGTCTGCTTTCTCTTGACTGAAGGTTAATTGAGAAAATCATACCACTATGCCATCTGGATTCACTTTAAATTGAAAATAGGCACTCAAACCAGCTGGCAATATCACAATCTTTCCACAGTTCACCTTCTCCCTCTCAAAATATATCTCTGGTCTTCTCACACCTCCATCCACTTACCTCCCTTTTGCCTCACTCTCAGCTGAAGACCTCATCTCATTTTATTAAGAAAATGCACCTGAACTACTTTATCTTCCCATCCATATACAAACCATCTGCATCTGAATTCGTCTTCTGTTTTTCCCTCCTGTTAGAAGGATGGGAATCTAGGTTCTTTTATTTTTTTTTAAATCTAGGTTCTTTTCAAAGGCCCACTTATGTTTTAGATCCATTCCTTCATTCTCCCCTATAATTTCATTCCTGTAAGTATTCCCTTTTTCTCCAACATCAACAATTTCTCTGTACTACATCATTCCCACCATAAATAAGCATTTGTCTGCCAATACAACAACAACAATAAACTTCTCTTGCTCTATTTAACCCACTCTAGCCACCATCCTATTCCTCTGATCTTTATCCCCCCCACCTCTGCCCCACCAAAAAAACTCCAAGAAACCAGTCAAAGAAAAAAAACCTTAAGACTTGTCCACACTTGTTCACATTTTGTTCTTTAGTACACTTCAGTCTTTGTGCCTCACACCCTGAAACTATTCTTGCCGGAGAGTCTAGTGATTGCTATGTTGCCAGATCCATTGTTTATTTTTGTTTCCTCGCTACATGACTTCTGTGCAGCATTTGTTATAGTTGCCACTTCCTTTCAATTGTAAAGCTTCCTTCTCTTGACTTCTATGACATCTTCTTACCTCACAGGTTGTTCCTTCTCAGTCTCTCGCTAGCTCTTCTTCCTCTGCCCAACTTTGAAATGTTGGAGGTTCTCATAGCTCAGTTCTCTGTCTAGTCTGCCTAGATAATCTCAAGTAGCCCAAGGTTTTAGGGTTCATGTATAAACTCATAACTACCAATTCTATGTCTCCAGCCTAGACTCAGACCAATATATCCATCTGTTTATTTGACGTTATCATTTGGATATCTAATAGGCCTCTCAGACTTGATTATTGTCAATGCCCACTGACCAAAGACCACTGGGAATAAAACCATAGTTGAACAAGCTGGGTTTATTGTTTTAGTAGGTGAGAATACACACCATGGAGAACCTTGGGGATCTTAGTAAGAGTGTGTTAGAAATTTGGACTTGTGAGGTGATTTAGGGGAGGGTTCAAGGAAGAAGGACTTTGCTCTGGATTGGAAGCTGTAGGAGGCAGGAGTAATTTTATAATTGGATATTTTAATAAGTATTATCCACTGGGCTGAGGCTAAAACTGTAATTGGTAAAGCAGCAGCAGTCGCTCATATTAGCCAGGATAGGAAAATGTTTGCTCATTTTTGTGGCTCAGACAATGTTTATGTTTTGCCTATGTTCAGATATGGTTACAGATATAATTACAAAAATAACTTTTATTTTTGTCTTGATTTATCATGGTCATAGAGTGGTTTTGTCAGATGTTGATTTTTTGTGAATTTACACACCCCCCCCCCTCCTCCAACGTATCAAGTTCATTCCTACCCCTGCACTGGCTCTATCCCTTGCCTGGTAGTCTCTTTCTCTATTGGGTCCCATCATGGCGCTTCTTTTCTAGTCACTAACACATCCTTCCACTTTATTTCCTTCAAAGCCGTAATCAATATCTGGAAGAAATTTGTTCATTTGTTCGTTTCTTTATTGTCCTCTCCATACTGGAATTTTGCTTCATACAGGGTTGATGTTTTTCTGTGGTGTTCACGGGTGTAACCTCAGCCTCTAGAAACCTGTCTCACAGCCACGGGCTCAATATGAATGAACGAATGTTTGAATGTCGCTGGGCTCATTTCTGCAATAAAATCATAAACAACCAGCAGTTGCATTTTTTGTTTGTTTTAATTTAGTGGGGCACTCAACAAAAAGAAGTGAAAAGCAGGGCGTGAGGAAAGTGACCATCTTTTATCCATAGAGTGCCCAGTGTCTTGTGTACAGGCCACGGTATGTCAGGATGTGCTAGAACTTGTAGAAACTGAGACCTTTCTGTCTCTGAATTATCTTTCCTGAAAATAGTGCTGGATCCTTAACCTTACGTTTCACTATTTTTTTTTAAGGAAAGAATTATTCCCGGGCTTTATTTCTGTAACCGCTCTTTTAGCCAACCACCGCCTAGGGGAAGAAACCCAACCCTCTTGCGCAAGCGCCCAGTAGCAGATTCCGCGACTCCGAGGACTTTGCAGTGCGCATGAGCAACCAGAAGCGGCGAGGCGGGAAGTGTTGCGCAGGCGCGTTTGGCAGACTCGCTAGGTGGGGAGCTCTTGGAGGCGGCGACCCAGGCGTCTGGGGAGCCAGAGAAGTCGTATTCCCTTAAACCGTGAGTTTCCGACTGTTTGTTTCACGGCGCGGGATTGTGAGGGATTAGAAACGAATTCTGGATCGTGACTTCGGTTTTGTAGCAGCGCAGTAAAGCCCCCACCCCTTTCGGACCCCGCTGACCCACGGCGGGAAAGTCCTGCGCCTGCGCACTAAGCATCCCGTTCTCTCTCGCGTCTGAGGGAGGAAAGTCCTTCCCCGCTGGGCTCGCGGTCGGTGCTCCTAGAAAGATCCCATTCATTCCCTTTTCTCTTTCTTTGCCCGGCGCTCGTGGTCTGTATCGGGTCCATTCTCTGTCAGCTTGCATGGGGCCTTGGACGAGCCTTCTGGCGCTCCCTTTGAGTAGTCAAGCGATTTCCTCCCTTAGGTCAAACCGCTCTCCCCACCCAGGCCTACCCCAACCCAGTCCCTGCTTCCCCATTCTCCCAGCTGGCTCGTGCCGGGGCTGGCTGCCGTCCCAGTTCCCACCAACACCCTTTCCTCCACCGCCGGCCGCCGAGGCGTCTCCCCCTAACTAGGACGTTTTCCCCTCGTTCCCTTTGCTTTGTGTTTCTGGAAGGTGAAAGCGAAGCAAATGGAATCCTTATAAATGGCCCACAGGTTTCCCACCTTTGGGTATTTAGACATATGGTGCACTTTTAAATGTTTGCCCCTTTGGGACAGTGGCATTTTTTAGTGCTTGGTTCAGTGAGTGATTTAAACTTCTCATCTTCTGCAGTATTCTAATTTTCACAGCTGCTTTGTTCCCTCTGTGGACATGACCCCTTAGCTGGCATTTTGCATCCCAGTTGTTTTGTGATGGAGGCGTCTTTGGGGATTCAGATGGATGAACCAATGGCTTTTTCTCCCCAGCGTGACCAGGTTCAGGCGGATGGCTCGTTAAAAAAACATGAGCAGAATTTTAAACTACCAGGTATGTGTTTAATTCCAAGAATGTGCAGGCAACAATTCTGTGATTTCGATTATTTTTTTAAAAGGGAACTTCCTGAATGGTAAAGTGAGTTGTATATTTATATGGGAACATTTTATAAATCAGTAAAGCATCCTAAGATCCAGATTTAGGATTGGATTGCTATTTAGGATTATAGACCATCCATGTCATTTTACAGATGAAGTTGCTAAGGTCTAAAATTGGTGGTTATCCAAGAACACAGTTTGTTGATATCCAAACTAGAATTTCTTTTCTCCAAGGCCTGTGTTCTTATCTCTACTCACCATATTGCATTAAACTTGGATTTAGAAGTCAACATTGGATTTTCAGTTAAAGTATTGAAAAGGAGAATTCACTGACGAAAATAAGTGGTTTAGTAATAGTAAAGCACTGTTTCTCCGTGTACATTGTGAAGTGTTGTTTGGCCCTGACCCAGACCCTGAAGTGAGAAGGAGGAGAACAAACAATACTTGATCTTGTACACTAAAATGTGCACCTTCATTCCTGCTCTAGCAGTGCCTGGGACATAATAGGCATTTAATAAATATTTGTTAAATAGGGGAGTTCCAGTTGACCATTTTTCTTTTTCCTAAAAGGTAGAGAAATAATCTTTTCCATCTTTGTTTTAAGCATATTTAGTACTTGTCCGAAAGATACTAGTTTTGACTTTCTATTCGTGATATATACGTATCCACTACAAAATAGACTTTAACAATACTCTAGAAGAATGACATCACTTGCTTTTTGACTGAAACTAAACTCTTTTTTGGTGTCAAAATGAGTACCTTTTCTGATGTCCCTGTTTTTGGTGATGAAAGCCACTATTACTCCAGTTACCTGTACTTAAAACTTTAAAGATGTCTTCACTTGTGATTTGTATTTGCTCCCCATATCCGGTTACCCAGCTTTATCTTCTTTTAATATACATGGCATTGCTTCTTTCCATTCCCATTTCCACCACAGTAATTTGTTCCCTTACACTTTGCTCCTGAATTGCAATGAAGTTTCTTACCTAAACTGCCTGCTTTCACTTCTTTTCCATCCTCCAGTTCATCTGGTACACTGCTACAAGAATAATCTTAAAATTCCACTTCATCCAGTTTCATCGATGCTGTCTCTCTCCCATTTTTCCTGTTCACAATTCAGGTTTCTTCTATGTCATTGGCTACATAATACAATAACAGAGTCATTGTATTATAATTTTTGTATTTTTTAGCACTGTGTGTTTTGTCTTTTTAGTTATACTGTAAGCTCCTTGAAAGCAATATCTTATACAGCTCCTGGTATATGTTGTACATTAGGCAGAGTGTATGAACAGATGAATCTGACTTGGTTCTAGTATTATGTTCAAGTGAAAGCTACTAATACTCTGAAAATCTGGGAAATAAAGAGATGAATTTTATTCTAAATTTCTAAAGTTTTGTGGCTTTTATATCTCAAAACATTGAACCTTATAAGCAGTACCTTTGATAATTCATAAAACATGCTGAAATTTTAGTCATACCTTTTTTCTAATGACTCAGTAAAAGCTAAGATTATATCAAAAACAACTTCAGTCAGGAGTAAAGCTGATGAGATCTAGGCCCATAACTGTCTCATGATCTAATATAATTTACTTTCCCTTGATGGAATAACTTTTGAAAAAGTGGGAACTTTTTGTGTATCTTTGTATTCCCAGAACCTAATAGTGTCTAGCACATAGTAGGTGCTTGAAAATACTTGAATGAATGGTTTATTTTCTTTTAAAGATTTTATTTATTCATCTGAGAGAGTGAGAGCGCACAAGCAGGAGAGGGGCAGAGGGAGAAGCAGACTCCCCACTGAGCAGGGACCCAGACTTGGGGTTCTATCCCAGGACCCTGAGATCATGACCTGAGCCGAAGACAGATGCCCAGGCGCCCCACAGCCACCCACATGCCCCCAGCGAGTGGCTTAATGCAAGGATATAAAGTAGAATACGTAGTGTAATGGGCGAATAACATGATCCTTTGTTTTGGGATATTTGTCAGCTTTTTGTAGCTTTTTTTTTGGTAAAAAATTATACATGCTTATTGAAGAAAATTTAGAAAGTATAGAAAGCCAAAAATAAGGAAATCGTATCCCACTATACAAATATTGCCACTGTAGACATTTTGTTACAGTCCTTTAGTCTTCCTGTGCGTACGGAGGTACATTTAAGAAGAAAATAAATTAGGAATGTAACCAACTTATTTCTAATCTTTATTTTTTTACTTAGCAATATGTAACTTGAACATCCTTATGTTATTAAATCTATAGCTTGATTTAAGTTGACTGCCTAATGTTTCATTGCATAGTATGCTGTAATTTAATTACCTTTTTAATTGAAGTTTGGGATTTTTTTCCATTTTTACCTATTAAGAAAAATGCTCCAGTGAACAAAGTACTGGGCATAATATTGTATCAAATGTTTATTTTCCTCTGTATTGTTGAACTGTACCGTAAGGCATGCGTTTGGTGTGTTATGTGGATGCTCTTAGCTCATACCACTAAAATGGATTATAGGTGACATGTGATTTGCCTGGGACAGATCCAGTTTATACCTGTTGTCACACTGTCATTATTATTAGTGGCCCTTTTCACTCTCAAGAGTGCCTCAGTTTGGGCTAAATTATATGATCTTCCTAGTTTAAGAGATGTAAGTCAGGCAATACCTGAAGCTCCAGAATAAGCATGACATATATTCCTAGAGTGTCAGTTTTACTCCTTGGTAAGTAATTGAAAACATTTCATTTATACGATGAATATTAAATGTTTATTATGTGCAATTACTTCTCTAAGGTGCTGGGATAATCAATGCATAAAACAGACAAAAATCAATGCCGTCAGTCTAGGGGAAAGATAGACAATAAAAGCAATATTCAAAAGTGGTTAGTACTGTGAAGAAAATATAGAAGGGAAGTGGAGATAGGGAGTGTTGGAGGTGGAGATTGTGATTTTAATAAGTGTAATTGGTCAGAGAGGACTTCAGTGTGATAACATTTGAACTAAGACTTGAAGGTGGTAAAGGAGTGAACTATGTAGATATCTGGGGGAGAGCATTCCTGGCAGAGGAGACAGCCCTTGAGATGGGAGTGTGCCTAGCATTTAGGAGGAGCAAGGAGGTCCTTGTGACTGGGAGCTGGAGGAGTGGTAGGAGTGGTGGCAGAGAGGTGTGAGGAGAGGAGGTATTCCTTGGCTTTTATATGAAGCAAGTTGTGAAACTATTAGTGAGTTTGAGCAAAATAGTGACATGGTGACTTAGATTTCACAGGATCACTCTATGTTACAAATAGATTATACACGCCAGCAATGATGAAAACAGTGAGTATAGTGGGTGTATTAAAGCCACTTGGATATATTACGTAGCAGGAAAAAAAAATTTACTTCAAATTTCAAAACAGAAGCTAGACCTTTATGTTTAAAATATAGGCATTTAATTTTTTTGGCTTGTAGACTTTTCACAGTCTTACTCTAATCCTCAAAGTATATATTCACTCATCTCTGCCTTTAGTAGTATTTTCTATTGTTTAACATTAATGCTCTGTTCTGCTGTTTACTCTCATCTCCACTTTAGAATTGAGGATTTTGCATTCAGTTTGGTTGTCAGAAAGTTTTACTGTTGTGTAGTGACAGGAAATTAAGCATATTCTGAGTTTTGTAAAGATAGGTAAGTACATAGCAAGTTAGTAGTGAGTGGTATGAAAGCACATTGAGCTTACATAGTCATTCGCATGGCTTGTGCATTACAGTAGTTCCTTATTTTTTTCTCGTGATTTTTTTAAATTTTTTTAAATTTTTATTTTTTTAAGATTTTATCCATTTATTTGACAGAGAGAGAACACAAGTAGGCAGAGAGGCAGGCAGAGAGAAAGAGATGGAAGCAGGCTCGCTGCCGAGCAGAGAGCTCGATGCGGGGCTCGATCGCAGGACCCTGAGATCATGACCTGAGCAGATGGCAGAGGCTTTAACCCACTGAGCCACCCAGGCACCCCACTCTCGTGATTTTTTTAAAAGATTTTTTATTTATATATTTGACACAGAAAGAGAGACAGTGAGAGGGAGAGCGATAGAGGGAGATGCAGGCTTCCCGCCAAGCAGGGAGCCCAATGCAGGACTTGATCCCAGAAGCCTGGGATCAAGACCTGAGCCGAAGGCAGATGCTTAACGACTGACCCACCCAAGTGCCCCTCTCTGTTGATTTCTAATAGTTAACCAGCATCTCTACTACCGAGTGCCCGCTCAAGCTGCTACAGAAGGAAGTTCCAAAATATGGGACTCATAGACTTGGAAGTAAAGTTTGTCTAATCTGACCCCTTTGATTTGCAAGTTAAGAAACTGGACATTAATGTGGTTCAGTGATAAAAGGTGAATTTAGGCTTTCTTCTATATCAGCACTCCAATAGTACCTTCTGTGATAATGGAAATGTTTCTGTTGTCACCTGTGGCTAGTGTGAGGAAATTTTTAATTTTTTAAAATTTTAGCTTAAATTTAAATAGTCACATGAAACTAGTAGACAGTACAACTCTGTATCATACTACTACAAAGCTTTTGGTGTTATCAATTATATATACACAAACAAAACATACACACACTTTAATACACTTAGTAATAAAAAGACTACAAACAGGCTTTTTTTTTTTTTAAGATTTTATTTATTTGAGAGAGAGAGCAGGGGGAGGGACAGAGAGATAGGGAGAGGGAGAAGCAAACGCCACACTGAGCAGGGAGTCTAACGTGGGGTTCGAACCCAGAACCCTGGGATCATGACCCAAGCCAAAGGCAGACGCCCAACCGACTGAGCCACCCAGGCACCCCTACATTTCATCATATATAAATATCATATTTCATCATATATAAATCATATTTCATCATATATAAATATCATCGATTGTCAGATACACCTTTTTATATACTGCTCAGAAATGCTGCCAGTTATACTATGACACGATGCTTTCTTACCACCTAGAATTTTTATTTTGTACTTTTTGAGAGTTCTTTTAGATCTAATTAGACAAGAACTATATATCTCTGGTACATAATTAAAAAGGGAAACAAACTTTTCACATCTTTCTCTTCTGAATCAATTTTAGTACTCAGACTCACTGACATCCTATTTCCCCCCTCACAATATTGTCCTCTATACATTAGTGCTGCAGAATTTCTTTGAAGAGTATTTTTTTTAAAGCCATTGTTAATGGACTCATAAGAGCCCACTTATGGAGTTGGCTTACATTTGATTTCTCTTTCACCACCTTTACCACTTCTCCCTACGACCATTCGTGCTTAAGGGTTAAATGTGAATGCTCCTTTATGATTTCTTAGATTTTCTTTAAGGTACTGATACCTGTTCTGTTGATGCTGGCTGACAATTGTAGGTTGCATCCCAATTTTTTCAGAGTTTTAAAAATTGTGTTTCAGAATCAAGGAAATGTAATATAAAATTGAACGTATCATTTTAGTACCTGTCATGGTACCTTTCCTGTAACACTGGAATTTGAAGCTGGTTGGAATTGACACTCATTAGGAAAGACTGTAATTGACTGTGGCACCGATGATGCTAGAAAGCTGGCTTTTCCCCCCAGGCCTTGGTTTTGGTTTTTAGAGTGAAGTAGTGTGGTAGCTGATAGTGAAGTAGCTGCTACTGTCTTTGGCTTCACTCTTTTGTAACTTGTAAACTTTCATTTTTGTTTTTGTTTTGTTTTTAAAGATTTTATTTATTTATTTGACAGAGAGAGAGATCACAAGTAGGCAGAGAGGCAGGCAGAGAGAGAGGGAAGCAGGCTCTCGCTGAGCAGAGAGCCCGATGCAGAGCTCGATCCCAGGACCCTCAGATCACGACCTGAGCCGAAGGCAGAGGCTTTAACCAAACACTGAGCCACCCAGGCACCCCAAACTTTCGTTTTTGTTTTTGTTTTTCTTACAGCTATCTCTGAATGCCCATAATGATAGTAATAATTCATTCATTGAACAAACATGCCAGGCACTTCTAACTAGGAGCTAAATGTACTGTGGTAAATTATACAAATAGGGAACTGTACTGGTGGAGCTTATATTGTAGTGGGAGGAGGCAGACAGCAAACAAACAGGATGATTTTATAGTGGATAAGTACTCTAAAGACAATAAGCAGGGTAATGTGAGTAATAAGAGGAATGCTATTTTAAATAGGGTGTCAGAGAAGACTGACCATTGAGCCAGCCATGTGAAATTATATGGGGAAAAGATTTCAAGTAGAGGGAATAATAAAAGCAAAAGTGCTAAAGAAATAATGTTAATAACAATAATTACAGCAATAAGAATTACCACTGTCTTTTACTTAATATTTACTATGTGCCAGGCATTGTGTTAAAAAGTTTCTCATATATATTATTTCATTTAATCCTCACAGTATCTCGGTGGCATGGGTACAGTTATTACCCCTTTTCTGTAGATGGGGAGACTCAAAGCGATAAGCTGTGTGCTCAAGGAAGGTCATACTGCCTGTTAAATATTGGAGCTAGGATTTTAATTTGGGCTTCCCATCTCCAAAACTGGTACACATAATTATGGTTACATTCTTGCCTCTTCTATTGAAACCCATGAAGCTTCTCCATTTCACCTATGAAGTAGATGGGAAAGTAATCCTTATATGGATTGATACAGTGGAAAGAATACTGGACTAGATCTTCTTGGCCTGTTAAATACTTCCAGCTGTATTTTTTTTTTAAATTCATTTGAGAGAGTGTGTGTGTGCGTGTCACACACATACACAAGAGAGCACGTGGTGGGGGAGGGGACTCGGAGAGGGAGAAGCAGAATCCCCGCTGACCAGGGAGCCCCATGTGCAACCCGATCCCAAGATCGGGATCATGACCTAAGCCAATGCAGCCATTTAACCAACTGAGCCATCCAGGCACCCCTAGTTTCCGAAAGCTCTTAATGTTGTTCTTCCTCCCCCTCAAATTCGTCCTCTACTTATCATCTTCCTGCTTAAAAACTTTCCATGGCTTTCACTTGCATTCTCTGTCTTTCCCTTCTTTAGCCACATTGAATTTCATTACTTCCCTTACCCACCTATTCCCCCAAAATAATCCATGTCTTTTTCTTTTTCCATGTCTTTACATACATAGTTCCTTCGTCCTAAAATGCCTCATCCACTTTTTCTACTTGGTGAGCGCTTCAAAACACAGCTTAACTGTCACCTGGAGCTTCCTGGTACCTTCAGATGTGTTCCTTCCCCTCCCCCTCCTTCTATTTAGTAATATATGTATTCCTGTATTATTACAATTACTGTCTTATATTCAGAGTGAGCTTTTAAAATCTGTTCTTTCTACTAGACTAGCTCCTAGAGAACAGGGCTGCACCAAATTTTAACTACACATCGCTGAGCATTTTTACAGTGTTAAATGGACAGATGATTTCACTTCCATGAGTAGGGTTTTCTTATCTGAAAATCAGGATAATTCCTGTTCTGCCAATATCTCAGTGCTGTTTTGAAGATCTGAAAACATTATACATGTGAAAACAGTTTGAAAATGTCTTAAACCATTATATACACTATTCAATTCTTATAACTGAAAAAGTAGCTAATAGTTGGCTTAGATATCGTAATAAAATCCAGTGACTCTTAAGTATGTAGTTTTCGTTTATATCCAGTAGTTTATCACAACTGGTATTACTGTCTCTCCTTATTTTAACCATGTATGTTTGCAGAGAGCTTATATTTATTTAAAAGTAGCAATGTACCATATTTGCTCTCAAGAATAGAGGATACTATTGATATTGGGACAATTCTTTAAAAATATTTCTAACATTCCTGAGAGCTTTAGTAGATGTTTTTCTCTGAAGGTACACCGTGAATATTCAATATATAAAACTTTCCCAGGTGTGTTAAGATTTTGTGTCTTTGGGGGAGAGAAATAGTTTTCAAGAAGATTGCATTGTGTCCTTGTCGTGCCATCTAGTGATCGAAGGACAGATTGTTTAGTTATTTTTTTAATTTAGCTTCTTTATTGTGTTGTACTCTATGCAGTGACAATGTATCTGCTAGTGTATAATTCCAGAGTAATACAAATTTGATGTGTGTGATTCTGGGACTTAGCAGTTTTATCTGTTTGTGCAAGAGGTGTGTGTGTTATAGCAATCTAACAGGGTTTTAAATATTTTTATCATGATTTTGAGATTTATCGTAGCTATTTTTTAATTTGTAATTTAATTTTGTTTTAGGATTTATTTCATTGAGTTTATTTTAACTTAAAAGTATAAAATATACTCTCATTAATTATAACTATAAATTCTTCTTCCTTGATAGGTGTTAAAAAAGATATTGAGAAGCTTTATGAAGCTGTACCGCAGCTTGGTAATCTGTTTAAGATTAAGGACAAAATTGGAGAAGGTAAAGTAGAGGTCTACTTTATAAGTTTCTTTTCTGTACATTTTCCTTTGTATAATCTTAATTTTCATTGGTATTTCCTATTGAAAAGTATATCCTTTTTAAAATATTAAGACCATAGTCATATTACTAATTATGACATCAGGTTTTCTTTTTCCCTGGAAAGAGTGAAAGAATATTTACAGTAAAATGAACAGTCCTCTATTTTAATCTTTATGCTGTTATACCATTAAAAGTATTGATATACTAATAATTATTAAAAGTGAGAAATTATAAGTTCATATGAAGGAATTTGATCAAGGGACGTCAGCTGCTTTTCCTTTCTCCATTTTAGTTAGGTAGAACTGTACATTGAAACATGTATGAAATCTAAGGTGGTAAAATAGATGAAAATAAAGTAGTATGATATTTCTAAAAGTCAGTATTGGGGTGCCTTGGTAGCTCAGTTTATTAAGTGTCCGACTCTTGGTTTAGGCTCAGGTCACGATGATCTCGGGGTTGAGGGATTGAGCCCTGCATCAGGCTCCATGCTCAGTGGGGAGTCTGCTTGAGACTCTCTTTTCCTCCCCCCCACCAAATAAGTTTAAAAAAAAAGATGGTCAGTATTAACATAAATGTCATTGAGAGACTAGCAGTCTTGTTGACTGAAGAGTGAACTTAACAGATGTGAAGTGAATGAGAAGGTAAAAGATAATAGAAGTTTTTGATGGCTATATTGAGAAATACCTAAATAGTTAAAAACAAAAAAAAACTTCCATTTACTTCATTGTTTGCTTTTCACAATGAAAAGTGTCAGACAAGAAAAGGCTGGGTCATTGGGGGCAGAAGAATTAGAAAATGAGATGATTTGTGCTGTAAGAAGTAGATCTTTACATCTTTTCCTTACTTTTGTTTTTTTTAGAAATTTTTAAAAAAGATTTTATTTATTTGAGAGAGAAAGAGCATGAGCAGGGGGAGGGGCAGAGGAAGAGGGAGAAGCAGACTCCCCCACCCTGAGCAGGGAAGGGAGCCTGATCCGGGACTGAATCCCAGTGCGTTCTGCCTTAGTGTTCAAAACTCTGTTCCAGGGGCGCCTGGGTGGCTCAGTTGGTTAAGTGTCTGCCTTCGGCTCAGGTCATGATCCCAGGGTCCTGGGATCAAGCCCTGCATCGGGCTCCCTGCTCAGTGGAGAGCCTCCTTCTCCTTCTCTGCCAGCTGCTCCCCCTGCTTGTGCTTTCTCTCTCAAGTAAATAGAATCTTGAAAAACAAAAAACAAAAAACTCTGTTCTGGAATCTACTGGTGTCCTCCTGACAAACTGATAGCTATTCTTGGAGAGGGGGAGGGTGTTCCAAGGCTAAATAAGTTTGGAAAATGTAGTATATATAAGCTCCCTTTTGGTTATTCATGATGTACTTAAAACACATTAAAGCTCTGGAAAATTTTGTAGTAAAGAAATATATCAGTTTGTTTTAACTCAGTATTTCTCAAATTTAACTGGCCACCAACTCTTTTATGTTTTCTGTTTAGTTTAATGATGAATTTAAAAGCCTAGGTGTTTTTGTAGGTTTTTTTCCCCTGAAGACTATTAACATTTCTAACAGACCTGTTGTAAGAAAGTAATTTCATATGACAGTATTAATAGAAAAATACTCATTAGACTGGATTGTGACCATAGAAATATTTTATTTTAACCCAGGCAAACAGATTTACTGTAGATCTTTGGTAAATTAATATACCCTGTAAAGAACTGAGAATAGTTAAGAATTTATTAAAAATTGAAAGTTATATTTATAAATGTTGTTACTCTTAATGTTTAATATCATTAAATATATTGATGATAGATTAGGATAATTTTATGGGTTCCAGTTTCTAAGTCTATTTTAGCATCGTTTCATTGACATTTTAAAAAACCAAATATTGAAAAACCTAATAAATTCTTTTACAGGCACTTTTAGCTCTGTTTATTTGGCCACAGCACAGTTACAAATAGGACCTGAAGAGAAAATTGCTCTAAAACACTTAATTCCAACAAGTCATCCTATAAGAATTGCAGCTGAACTTCAGTGCCTAACAGTGGCTGGGTAGGTAACTTAAAGATATTTTAATTGAGCTGGCTGTATATAATTTTTAAGATTTTTAAAGGGATATCTAACAGAGATGATGAGATTATCCATGAATTGAACATTTTTCAGTCAGGTGTTTCCAGTTTGGTAGCATTTTTCCTCTAATGTTAGGATGCTTAATTGAATTTGTATTTTTAGAGTGGATTACCCTTGAGGCTTAGCTTGATTTCCTGTTCTCTTATCACTTTTTCTAATCTTCCTGCCAAATCATAAACCATGGTCTAGATACTTTTTAAAATGTAGGGAATTCATATTTCATATCTCCTCAGCTATTGACAGCCTCATTTCATACTTTTATTTTGAACAACAGAAACATCTGGCATGTCTTTCTCATTGATCTCTCTCTTCTGGGTCATTGCTATCAAAAAAGATACATGTTCTAGTATCTCATCTGCCCCTGTACTGCCATCCCTCTTCCAGCTGCTCTGTCATGTCTTTGCTGCTCTTCCCAACCAGACTTCCTCAAAATGACCTACATATACTGTTTTCACTCTCACACCCTACCTTCACTACTCAGTCTGCTGTCCTCTATGTTAAACTGAAGCTACTTTAGTCTTCCATGACTTCCGTTTTGCCAGTTTTCTTTTTCTGTTCACGTGAATGTAGGCAGTGTTTAACATATTTGATTCAAACCATTGTCTTTTGACTTCTGTACTGCCACATGCTCCTCGTTTTCCTGCTTTATTTGGCTTTTCATTTTCACTATCCTTTTGCCAGTTCTTCCTCTTCTACCTGACATCTAAATGTTGGAGTGCCTGATCTTGGGCTTTCTTGCTCTGGGGTCCCTTCTCTAGGTAGCATGTATTTCCATGTGGCTTTAAGTTTAGGGTAATGATTCCCATAAGTATGTATCTTGCCTCAGACCTCTTACCTGCAGATTTGTATATACCCACCTGCTGATTTGACATATCCACTGGAGTACCTAATAAATATCTCAAACCTAATATTCTGTAAATTTTAATACTCTTTTGCCTGCCCCAAAACCCCTGTTACAACAGTCTGTTTTCATCTGCTCATCTCAGAATCCATCATCTGGTCTTGGCCATTTTACCTCCAAAATATATCTAAAAACCCGTATTTTCCCGGCTTCTCAACCACTACCTCAGACCAAGCCTAGATTGCTAAAATAGCCTGCTTCTTCTCTTTCCCTCTGAATCCCATTGTTACAAAACAGCCAGAGTGATCTTTAAAATATAAAAATTTGTGTTATATATATATAATATAAATTATATACTGTTAGTTCCATCACTTAAAATCCTTCAGTGGTTTTCCTTTGGGAAAAAAAAAAAATTCAGCCTTATCACATGCCATTCTTCCCACCTCCCTCTTTGTGCTCTAGTTTCTTCAGTTCCTCAAATTTGTCTCAAGCTTTCTCATCTTAGTGTCACTGCCCATACTGTTCCCCAGTAAGACCTCTCTTCTTTATGATCTGAGCAAGAGTGGCACTACTTCAAAGATGTCTTCTGAGGGGCACCTAAGTGGCTCAGCTAAACGTCCAACTCTTGATTTCTCCTCAGGTCTTGATCTCAGGGTCCTGAGTTCAAGCCTTGCATTGGGCTCCACTCTAGGCCTGGAGCCTTAAAAACAAACAAACAAAAACAAAGATGTCTTCTGAATTAAATTAGATTCACTTATGTGTTATTGTCACAGCACCTTTCGATCTCTTTCAAATCCCTTGTAATCTATCATGTTATTTTATTATCTGTTATTGTTCATTCGATAATAAACTCCATGAGGGCAGAAATCATGTTAATTTTAATTCGCCTTCCCATTCCTAGTATCTGACATAGTGTCTGCCAAATAACTATGCCCACTAAATATTTTTTGGATGAATGGAGAAGCGTTTCTTTGTTTCACCCCTCTTTATTAGAGAAAACAGGAGGATGAGATGGCCTAAGGTGTAATTACATACGTTCTAGTCACTTGAATAAAGTTGTTCCTTTTTTCATATTTTCAATATTTTCTCTACCATTTTTCCTTTCCATGTACTTCAAAAAAGTGCATGCTAAAAGTCTTTATCTGATCTTGCTTCCTTTCTAGCTCCCACACTGGTTTTTCTTCTTTTCTTTGCCAGATATTTCAGGCAAATTTTATATTCTGCTTCCATTATATCCTGTTTTCCCTCCTTAAGTCCTGTTTGGCCTCTTCCCTTCTACTTAAATTGCTCTCTGAAAAATTACCAGTTAATTCCTCTTTGCCAAACTAAAAGACCTCCCGCAGTCCTTATTCTCATGACCGTCATACTGATTACTACTTCCTTTAAAACTCCTAATGTGGATGATATCCCTTTGTGGGCTTTCTGCCCCTTCTTCCTTATTTTGCCCTCCAACTTGAGACTTTTCCAAGACTCAAGTTTTCTCTTCTCTCAAATCATTTTCAGAGCTTTAGGTATCAGTTCTCCACAAGTACTGTCACTGACCTCTCACTTCTCACATAAGATGTAATTTCGTATCTAGAAATTTTTATCAAAATGATGTCTTGTTTTTCAATGCTGCTTTTCCTGATTTCTCCACATATTTTGTTGATATCCATGTTGTTTCACTATTTGGGCTGAGAACCATGGAAGTCAACTTCACCCTATTTTCCTCATCTTTTATGATGCAATTTAGCATAGCAGTTAAGAGCATAGATCTAGAACAGACTGTCTGGATTCAAATCCTGTCTCCATGACTTACTAGTTTAGTGTCCTTCAGAACGTTCCTGAACCTCCCTGTGCCTCAATTTCCTTATCTGTACAAAAGGCGGAGGAAATAATAGCATTGTCCTGATAGAGCTGTTGTGAGGATTAAGTGAATTAGTTAATAAACGTAAAATGCTTACTTAGACCAATGTTTGACATATAGTGAAGGCTCAATAAATGTTAGCTATATTTTAACTTATTTATTACTATTATCATTTTATTGGCTACTAAGGCTTGTTAATTCATTCTTGCTATTTATGTTGTCCTTCTCATTCTGTCACTTCCCCAATTAAAGCTATAATTATCTCATGTTTGAACTATGATAGTAACCTCATAACTGGTGTTTTTTTAAACTTTATCTTGTAGAAGTCAGTTAAACATGTATACTATCCTACAAGTTGTTGGTTTTAAGTAGTTTTCTAGCATTATTTATGCATAGCTAAAACTTCATTTTTAAAGAAACTGAGCATAAAGTTTCAATTCATTTGACCTTTCCTCTAAAGTTCATTATGCATTTTTCCACTAGGGGGCAAGACAATGTCATGGGAGTTAAATACTGCTTTAGGAAAAATGATCATGTGGTTATTGCTATGCCATATCTGGAGCATGAGTCCTTTTTGGTAGGTTTTAATACTAACTGAATTTTTATTGGCTAAGTATTGAATTAAAAACAATTTTATGACCTTATTCATAACTTTATCTTAGGATATTCTGAATTCTCTTTCCTTTCAAGAAGTACGGGAATATATGTTTAACCTGTTCAAAGCTTTGAAACGCATTCATCAGTTTGGTATTGTTCACCGTGATGTTAAACCCAGCAATTTTTTATATAATAGGCACCTGAAAAAGTAAGTATGTAAAGTTACCAGAAAATAATTATATTTGAATGAATTTGTGCTATGGGGTTCATCTCGGATATACAGAATATACTGCATACACAGATTTTTTTTTTTTGTTTCAAATTTTCATTGTGGTTGGGGAATGGAAATACAGCAAAAGAAAGGACAAAGTTGTATTGGTAAAGCAATGTATATCATTAGATATAGCACTTAATGAAAAGAAATAGATTGCCCAATGATAGCTAATTTCCTGTTTCAATACTAAAGTTGTGTTTTTATGTATAGTTATATATGTATACGTGTGTGTGTATGTTTTTTACACTGAAAACCTAACTTTAATACTGTTCAGTATATAATGGGTCATACTGAGTATGGTAGGAAGTATAGAACTGTAACTTCTTTTCTTGAATTTTATACTTCTGACTTTTCTCTTTTTCTTTAATTAAATCAAATTTTAAACCCCTGATTTTAATTCATTTTTTAAGCTTATTTAAACATTATCTGCTGTGATGCCATCTCTGCCATCATAAGAGAACAAAGGATTGGGCTTCTGTCCTGCAGTCCTTGTCTGCCTTGTTAGCATAGGCCATTCAAAAAAGGGGAGAAAGATTTTGTGTGTATGGGATATATCATTCCTTAATTTTCAAGCCTAGTTAGGGGCTAAATCATTACCTTGTCTATAAATTTTTCTTGACTAACTTTTTGTATGAATATGACTTGAGTGTATTATGCAGTTATTAAGCTTTGATTGTTACAAAGAAGTAAAAATGCTTACTTTTGTCTTAGGTACGCGTTGGTAGACTTTGGTTTGGCCCAAGGAACCCATGATACGAAAATAGAGCTTCTTAAATTTGTCCAGTCTGAAGCTCAGCAGGAAAGCTGTTCACAAAATAAATGCCATGTAATCACAGGAAACAAGATTTCATTGAGTGGCCCAGCAGCACCTAAGGAGTTGAATCAGCAGCCCACCATGAAAACTTCTGTTAAAAGGCCCTACACAAATGCACAAAGTCAGATTAAACAAGGAAAAGATGGAAAGGTTCTACCTCTTTTACTTCTTAAATACTAGTAAGGTTTTAGAAATGTACTTCTTCATCCAACAGAGGGAGATATAATACCAAGACAATACTTGCAATTAAAAAAATTATTTTTACATTTGTTACATATTAAATTGATTAGATTCCACTAAGATTTATAATGGATTGTTTTACCATTTCAAAACTGAAATTACTTGGTAGATTTATAATGTCTCTGTCATTACGTTATATAACAAATATGGAAAATAACAAATTTTCCCTGCATGTTATAAAGTTCAGATTATCCTTTTTAAAAGAAAACATTAGTTATAGGGGAAAAATTCTGAAGTGTCTATCTCCATTTTAGCTGCACAGCAAAAATGTAACATCCATGCAGGTGGTTTTTAAGTTTTTTAGTTCTATATATTTGTGGATTATGATAACATTGTATGGGTGTTAAGAGTTCTGTCTAGACTATTTTCTCCTTTCACAGAAGTGTTTTGGTGCCTGAGAATGACTTGGATGCAGCTGTTTTTGTTTCATGTCACTTAACTCTTTCAAAACTGGCAGAGTACAGCTGGCAGAAAGTGTTACAGATATAATCCTTATTTTCCTTGTTTTTGTTGGTATTGTAGGAGGGATCTGTAGGCCTTTCTGTCCAGCGCTCTGTTTTTGGAGAAAGAAATTTCAATATACACAGCTCCATTTCACATGAGAGCCCTGCAGTGAAAGTAAGTAATGTAGCTTAATAGTGTAATCATCAGTCAGTCGTACACTGAAGAGAATTTAGGGATTGGTAGATTAGTATTTATTATCACTAAGTTTTTAAAAGTAGAGTTTTGCTGTGGCAGACAGTATTATGCTTTGAGCATCTTGTCAACACTTTTATTTTCTCCATTTTTTTTTTCCTGAACTTTTCTGGTGGAATTTTTTATCATTTTTGGTTAGCTGACTGTTGTTGCTCTTTTCTAAAGGAACATTTTAGAACATTAGGCCTTTTCTCTCATTGGCTAGAATGTGAGCTCCTAATAACACATTTCTGACACACAGTTGATAATGTAAAGATGTTTGTAAAGTTTATGAAATTGTAATCAACGTTAAATGGTTTTAAATTGACTTACGATATCCTGTAACAGCTAGATGGCATGAGCAACAAATTAAAACTCTGATTTTAGCCAATGTAATTGTGCGGTTTACAGTTCTGAAATGGAGTTAGACACTAGAACGTAACTATGTTATACTATTGTAACATCAGGAAAAGTTGTGATAAAGTATTTACCAATTGAGGACTATTTAGTAAATTTTAATGTGTTTATTCAGCAGGAAAACCTAAAAAGATCTTAAATACTTTAATAGACAACTGTTTACTTAAAATCCAACAGCCCACTTGGCAGTTTTAAAAGTTACGTTTCTTCTGTTAACGTTTTGTCATACTAGCATTTGAAGGTACATGTTAAATATGAAAATAGGAAATACGACTTTTCTTTTACAGCTTATGAAGCAGTCAAAGACTGCGGATGTACTATCTAGAAAGTTAGCAACAAAAAAGAAGGCTGTTTCTACAAAAGTTATGAATAGTGGTGTGATGAGGAAAACTGCCAGTTCTTGCCCAGCTAGCCTGACCTGTGACTGTTATGCAACAGATAAAGTTTGCAGTATTTGCCTTTCAAGGTAATGTGTTTTGATGGTGCTATAAAATCACCAGCATGCTGCCAGACAGGATTAGAAATCGCATTGATTTTGGTGGGCAATTGATTTAGTGTGAGGAAAGGAACAACACAGACACTGATGGGGAGAGTTACCTTGAAGAGCAAATGATAACTTGTTATGTATTGTTCATTTGACATTTATATGCTCTTTGAAAAACACATTTGCTCTTATAGGCAAATAATTTTGGTGGGGGCAGGGGTAGTTTTTGTTTGGAACCTTAGAATCACACATTTTGCTTGCTGATTTAATCTTTTGTTTTCTTTCCTTATTCCCACCTATGTGGAATAACCAGAAGCAAATAGAGTCTCTCTCTCACTCCCACTTCCTACTCTTAGCCCCATAAATTCCTCCCTTCCTTTCAAAAGTTGCATGAGCTTTCATGAACCTCTCCTAACTCAAGTATATAAGAGAGTAAGTATATCAGAAATTAACTTTCTGATATCACTCCAAACAGAAATGAATTTTAAACCTCTGAATTTCGTTGTATTCAATTCTGTTGTATTATGTTTTTCTGTTATGGTCCTTATCATCTACTATCTATTTTTATACCTGGAAGTTACCTTAAAATTTTCTGGAATAAGGCCTGGTAATTTGTGGGGTAGAAGGGAGAGGGACCAATAGAAACAAAATCTAGGATTTTCATCACACTGGATTATTACTTGCTTTATAAATAACTTATTTATATAGATATCAAGGCAGAATTTACTGTAACATAAATGTTAACTTTTTGGTCTTAAATAATTAAACTTGTAACATAACTAGAAAAATCTTATTTCATCATCATAAGGCGGCAACAGGTTGCCCCTAGGGCAGGTACACCGGGATTCAGAGCACCAGAGGTTTTGACAAAGTGCCCCAACCAAACTACAGGTATGTTGCATTAGAAATGAAGAACCCAATTAAGAATTGGTTATCCCAGGTATATTTTATTTTACGATCTTTGTTTTACTAATGTTTTTTTTGCTTTTAATTATATAAGTGGTTCTAATAGTGTGGTAGTCCCATTTTTGAAATCATGCTGTTAATGAAAATTTCTACTCCTATTTTTTTTTTTTGGTAACCTTCTTTCCTATAGATTACATCTTGCTTGTCTATTTACAAGATGATTTTTGCCAGGAATTTTGTTTTGGAAGAAAAACTGTGTTTAGTAGTCTTTGCTAACTTGAGACTTGGCTGCATTTTATCTGTTTGCCCAATACCCCAAAAGTCTTCTGTGATGCACTTGATTGTGTGTTTGATTAAAATTATTTTTTTGTTATTGTGAAAATAATACAGTAGCATTAAAGAGTTTTGAAAAAGGAAAAGTTTTATAATCTACAAAAGTTATCATGGAGCCCAAAACCCAGGAAAAATCTTTAGTAAATGAATCCTGCCCACTGGCTTAGATTATGGACTTTAAAGAAATACGTTCAACTGTTGTATGCTACACTTGCTAATGATACAAAAAAATGAAGTATCTTACTCTCAAATAATAACCTGTAGAGGATGGTAATAAATCTTTATACAAGGTATTTGAGGGATACCTAACTATTCCTATCTGAAGGGAGTATGGAAGGAAATTTATGGAAGAGGGAATCTCTGAAAAGAGATGTAAATTGGAGTGGGTGGTTGGCATTGATACATGAGCAGAGGATCTCAAGAAACAGAGGTCTAGTCATAGAGGAAACAGTAAGTTTAGTGTTGCTAGAATGTAAGATGGAAGTGAAGGAATGGTGAGAAATAAACCTGATAATAGGTAGACAAGTCAAATCACACATGTTAAAACAGCTTGGACTGATTCCTTTAAGTGTTGGAAAATTATTCAAGGGAAAGACATGGTATTAATTTGTTCTAACTGGATCATTCTGGCAGGTGTACAGAAAGGATAGGTTTTGGAGAGTGGTGGCTTAACGGTGGTTCAAGTGAGAGATGCTGAAAGCCTGAATGGAGGGCATCATTAATGGGAATGAAAAGAAAGGTTAAGGATTGGAAAGGTAGAACTTGGTAGATAATTGGATGAGGGATTTGGGTTTGAGGTGGTAAAAGAAAAGGCACCCAGAATGTTTATCAGATTTGTAGCTTAGGGGACTTGAATGGGTATCAGTAACAAAGGTGGAGAATAAGTAACTGGTTTACAAAAAAAGATAAGGTGGATTGGGGCATAATTGGCTTTAGATATTTGTGAGACACAGAGATGTCCAACAGAATAAAAGTCAAGCTCAGGGAAGTCTGGGCTGGAAATACAGCTGAGTGTCATCAGTACAGAAACGATGGTTAAAGCCATGAGGGAGATGGAGCCAATCAGGGAGAGACACAGGGGAAGAAGAGATTGGAACTCTGGGGAACCTCAGTCTTAAGGCTTGGAGAGAATGTTGGAGGAGGAGGCAGAGGTACAGAAGAAATAAAGAAAGGCAAGTGATACAACAGCCAAGAGAATAGAGAACAAATAACTTTGTGATACTAGAAGGTCAACAATTAGGAGAAAGGATGTCCCTAAAAGAAACAATTAGTTTAACATGAGCCTGGGCTGGTCAATATTAACTGCCAGAATTCTAGAGATTAAAGTTTCTATAGCAGAAGTTAGGGCTAACACCTGGCTGAAGAAAAGCTGATGTTCAATATTTTTCACTAAAATGAACCACTTTCACTATGATATGTAATTCTTGAGGAGCATCCAGATTTTTCCCACATAGCTATTTTGGATTTCTTTTGATCTTATAAATATATAAGATACATATATATATTAGATATATAACATATCTACCTATTGTTTTCTAATGATGAAATATCCTTTAAACTTACTAACATGTTGCTCAAGAAAGAATACATTATATTTTGTATTAAGGATATTGGACCAGAATTTCTCAGTCCTGGTAGCACACTATTGCATCTGAGGAACTTAAAAAAATACTGATGCCTGAGCCCTACTCCAGAACAATTAAATCAGAGTCTCTAAGGGAATGTGCCTGGGCATCAGAATTTTTGTAAGGCTCAAGATAATTTGCACAGCAAAAGTTGAGAACTGTGGATGTAACACTGATGTAAACTGACTACTGGTGATAAAATTACAGATTTGGGATTTTTTTTAAAGTTTGTTTTCTGTTACAGCAATTGACATGTGGTCTGCAGGTGTCATATTCCTTTCTTTGCTTAGTGGGCGATATCCATTTTATAAAGCAAGTGATGATTTAACTGCTTTGGCTCAAATTATGACAATTCGTGGATCCAGGGAAACTATCCAAGCTGCTAAAACTTTTGGTAAGCAGTTTTATATTCTAGAACAAAACAAATGGCCTTTATTATCTCCTATAAATCAAATTATTATGAAATTCTCTTTACAAATAAACATTCTGTGTTTGTAAAATTCTCTAATGTTAGGTACAAAATTTCGCTGTTGCTCTAAAATTAATTGCATTGTGTAAAAAATTCATCACTTCTATATAATCATTTAATCTTACAAGCACAGAGTGCTACTTAAATATTTAAAATTCAACTTCATAATTTTTTTAAGATTTTATTTATTTATTTGACAGAGATCACAAGTAGGCAGAGAGGCAGGCAGAGGCAGAGGGAGAAGCAGGCTCCCTGCCGAGCAAGGAGCCTGATGCGGGACTCGATCCCAGGACCCTGGGATCATGACTTGAGCTGAAGGCAGCCGCTTAACCAACTGAGCCACCCAGGCATCCCTCAACTTTATAATCTTAAAACAATAAGGAATAACTCCCTGTGATTATGGTTTGACATATAAATATTTTTAGTATGTTTTAATTTGTTTATTATATATTTATTAAGCATCACGTGTTCTTGGGCCTGACTTAAGTGATCTTAGTCTGTACTAACAAGTAAGTAGTTAATTATGATATAGCATAATAAAAACCATAGGGAAGATAATAAAATAAGTTAGTTGTTAGGTTCCTTAGGGCTAGGGTAGCAAGGAAGAGAAATGAGCAGAACACCTTTGCTGATGGAGTTATTATTGTAACAAGCCTATATTGGACATGGGAAATCATCTCCTTAGTTATCTAAGTTCTTACACTTCCAAAGATGGGGATATGCAGTGTACTTCATAGGGCACCTGAGAATTATCTCAGCCTTGTTCTGGCCAATGACTTGAACTCAAATGCTCACCTTGTATTTTTTCTGCATGTACAATTACAGTTAATGTTTTCCAAAGTGGGTGGCTGTGATTGAATCAACATGCTACCACAAGATCTAGAACATCCGTGTGGGACAAAATTTCAGGCAGCCCACTTCAAAAGTAGCTGGGCTGCTTTGTGCCCAGCCCCAGGATCAGTGGGTCTAACATCAGGAGTCCAGATCAGAATTATCGGAGAAACTTAAAAAAAAATATATGCCTATTTCACCCCACTCCTTTCTGGAAAATAAGATTCAGAAAATATCACGTAGAAAGGTCCAGGCTTGTTTGAAAAAACAAGTGATTTTGACCAAGAACAGCTTCTAAGAACCACTGCAAAAATGACTGCCTCTTACTTAGACACCATTGCTATGGTCTAATCCCATCAGAAAAACATTTGGTGGTGGTTGTGAAGAAAGCTTCATGATAGAGGCTTATGAAAAAGTGTTTCTGCAGCAAAGTCAATCTACAACCTGTAGCTTTCTTGCACCTATTCTAAGAAAATTTTATCTGAGGTAATAGGGCGAAATATTACACATATATAAAGGGAAAGTGACCATAAACGGAAGGCAAAATTGAGACCTTGGAAATTATATTCTTACATATTCGTACACGTTTATTCTCAACTGATTGAGAAAACTTTTCATCTACTGTTGAATAACTTCATGAGAACTTTATAAACATGAAGTTTATCAGAGAGCGAACACCAAAACATTTTTGTTGAAGAGCTGAAATCTCTCGTCTGTAGTCAAAGTTATAGTGAGGATCAACAAAAGAAACACAACATGCGACACAGAAACACTCCGGGGTGTTAGGATAGCAGGCAAGGGCTTTTAAAGATTTATCATTGTAATGCTTGTTCTCATGTTAGAAAAATAATACTGCCATGTAGTACTTGTCTCAGTTTTATTAGTAGGACTCCCGCAGCTGTTTCAGTCATATCTTACTATAACTTTGGGCTGAATACAGGATTCAAAACTTCAGTAGTCACAGTTCGCCTTTAACACTCAAAGAAATGACCTGCTTGGGATTAGCAGTGGGAGTACTTTTACTTCTATTGTGTATAACTTACCTCGCTGTCCTCAACTCCTACTAGAGGTGGCCCCATGTGGATTGTCATCAAGGACTTGTTAAGTTCTGTGAAAGAAATTCAGAAGAAAAACCTTGAGCTAAAATAAGTGCCTAACACATAGTCTGTACAAAATATATTTTTTAAAGATTTATTTGAGAGAGAGTGAGGGGAGGGGCAGAGGGTGAGAATTTCAAACAGACTCCCAGTTGAACAGGGAACCCCACGCGGGGCTCAATCTCAGGACCCGAAGATCATGACCTGAGCTGAAGTCAGATCTTAACCCACTGAGCCACCCAGGTACCCTCACATTTCTGTTCAATAAGGAAATATAAGGCCAAGATAATACACTACTGCCTCTTTGTGTGCTTGTTTTTTCCCATGTCTAATAATTTGTCAGGAAATTGTTTGAAAAACATTTATGTTTTTAAAAACTGAGATCTGGTTTGCTTATTAATTCACTCAAAAACATTTATCAGGACTTTATGTGGCCCAGGTACTGTCGTTGAGTCTAGAGCTTAAATTCTAATGGGAGAGACAAATCTGTCAAATGAGTGGTATTGAGAACAATAAAAGGGGAAACGAAGAGAAAAGGGCTCAGCTCTTTCAGAGATTGGTCGAGGACAGCATCTGTAAGGATGTGATATCTGAACGAGGACATGAGAGGCTGAGTAATGCTTTTTTGTCTAGTCCAGTAGACATTAATTCAGAGCCTATGTACCAGACACTGTCTAGGCTTTGGGGATTCAAAGGTAAATTAAATAGTCCCTGTTTTCAGAGAGCTCATAGTCGAGTAGGTGAAACAGACCTACAGTTACAATACAGGCCAATGAAAGTAAAAGAAATTTTCACAGGTATAGCAGAAGTTTCGAATGTTCAACTCTGAGAGTATCAGGCCTCACAGAAGTAATTCTTAAGCTGGATGATGATACAAGTTGGAGTATCCTAGGCACATGGGGGAGTGCAGGAGATCCCAGGCAAAGATAGGAACCATGTAGCCAGAGGCATGTAGAAGCTTGGAAGGAGGAGAGGGAATGGGAGCTACAGCTGATGACAAATGACAGAAGGATACGGTAAAGGTCAAGAAATGGGCAGTCAGGTGAGTCCCTTACATAGCTTAGTAAGTCACTGCTTTCTACTTACTATGTCCCAGTTTATGATTTGACCTTCGACTATGCTGTACAAAACACAACTTAAATATTAGCATGTGGTGCTCTATCTCACACACGGTGTAAATATATCCACAAAGTATATCGTTGGACTTGCATGAATCTTCTGAGACTTCTGATATATTCAAATAATATAAAATACATGTATTTTTTTCTTTTTTAGGCAAATCAATATTGTGTAGCAAAGAAGTCCCAGCACAAGACTTGAGAAAACTCTGTGAGAAGCTCAGAGGTATCGATTCTCACGTTCCCAAATTAAGTGACATACAAGGGCCTGCTTCCCGTGACCCAACTTTTTCAGAGAAGACTGATCATAAAGCTTCTCACCTTATACAAACACCTCAAGCACAGCACTCAGGAAATTCATTGTATAAAGGGGACAGTAATGGCTGTGGGGGTAGTTTGAATACGGATACTACCAATTTAGAAGGCTGGAACGAGGTACCTGATGAAGCTTATGACCTACTTGATAAACTTCTCGATCTAAATCCAGCTTCAAGAATAACAGCAGAAGAGGCTTTGTTGCACCCTTTTTTTAAAGATATGAGCTTGTGATTATCATTCTTCATGTGATGTTTGCTGTTGTGTATTATGAGACGGGGTGAAAGAGAGTTCTTTGTAATAGCTCTTTTTGATTAGAGGTGAGGGCAGGATGAGTAATTTATTTTAAAATTTTAGTATTTGCTCTTTGGCAGATTCTAAAATACAGATTAAGATTACTTAAAATGCCTAGGATAGTTCTTTGGGCTAACTACGTGATCTTTGAGTTAGATCTACCCAAGTAGAATCAGATCTTTAGCTTCCCTAATTACTTGTCACAGCCATATACAGAAAAAGAAGCTGTTTTATCCTAGTATATAGTAGTTTGAGGTGTAAGTCTTAAAAATTAATGGATGTGATCAGGACTAAAGGAATCAAAAAACTATTGGTTTCTTTAAACTGTGAGCTTTGTGTACTTTTAGAAAACTCAACCTGGTGCTGGTGCTCTAACACCATTCTGTAGGTAAAGGAGATCATTCCCTCTTCTAGAGGCATATATTATACTTACGAATGCTAAAACAATAAAAAAAAAATGTTGGGGGTAATATCACTTAAAATTGAATTGAATTTATCCATTTTTCAAAGTACTTTGTTAAAGCATTTTTGTGTGAATTGGCATGTTCTTCTTAATGGTTTCTCTCTTGATTTTTCCACTTTCTCTTTCCCCACCTAACACATTCTCCTTGGAAATAGTATGGTGCTTTCCACAAAGTTTCTGGGTGCTTTGTTAAATATTGCATGTGTTTACAGTTGGGAACTCACTGTGTACACTGGTTGTTTAAAGGGAAGCTGCAGAGCCAAGGTGAATACTGATAGTCCAAAATGCTTTTCTTTTTCTCACCATCTTAGGTGTAATTAGGTAACTGCTAAAAGGAAAAGTAAATACAGTCTTGAGAATATTATCGGAGATTTTTTCCTCTGTGTAGTATCATCAGGATCTCTGCATCCTATTATAACTAAATTGGTCCTGCTCAGAGGAGGTTGATTACTAGAGTCTTGGGTGTGTTGGGAAGAGAATTAAGTGGGCATAATAGAAGAGGACCAGAGATGGAGGCTTATATATTACTACATTCCAAAATGATAGATATCACTGACAATATAGCAAACTCTTTCTGTGGGAAATAAGTCTGGGGGTATGGATCTGCTGAGAAGTTTCCCATTTAGTAGAGATAGAGTATAGAAACAGCCTAGGGATCTAGGACATACATTTTGTTATTTTGTGAATTCAAGTCAGTATGTCTACCTACTCTATTTGGTAAGTATAGTATATACATAAACCATTACTGCTGATGTGCTCGGTCTTCTCATACTGTATCTTTAAAAACAAAACTTGAATGTTCTTAAATTTGTTTAATAAAGTTATTTTGTATTTTTTATGTCTGACTACTCATTTGAAAAATACCCTTAAAAAAAAAAAGGTATTGATCACTGGAAATATTTTCCTTCTGAGATTGATGAATGCTCTCTCCAGCAAATAGTAGGCAGTAGATTAACAAAAATTGACGTGGCTCAACTAATACGTGAAAGATGGAAGTAGATTTTTGTAATAGAAAAGGTGTTCATTGACCTCATTTGTAGGAAATTTGTAACAAATTGTAACGCAGTAAGTCATTTCAGTAATCAGAACGAAGTCTTTACTTAGCTAAAAAAAAAAAAAAATTTCTTGGTGTGATTTCACAATCAAGTTAACATTCTAAGAAAGTTAACAGGAAGAAAAATTTAACTACCAAAAGTGCAAGGTAGGACACGTTTTCTAAGAAAGTTTAATATTCAGGGTTGTTGTTTCAACTTTTTATTAATATCAATATTTTGTTAGAAGAGAACTTGGCTGATATGCAAGGGGAGGTGGGAGGTAAACGGAGCCAGTGTTTTAAAAGCCATCCAGTGTTGTCAATTAGTTCTCAGGGAATTTCAATCCCACTAGAGAATGTTGGGTGCTATATAGATAGAAATTAGGAGCTTCCATACGCATATTCTTCAAGCTTTTCAGCCTTCTAAACAGCATTTTTAAATGGCATATCAGCCTAAAAGATTTTAATTAGTCAAAATAGTCATTTTTAGGGAAAGATTAAGAAGGTAACTAGTTAATGCCATTTCCTATTATTGTGGAAGTTCCCAGAATATGCAGCTATTTTTCATTGTCAGCTTTTTAAAATTCTTATTGCTCAGACTCTTGAGATAAAACTGTTAAGGGTGTTTTCATTTAATAAGCCTTAGACATTTAGAACTATTAATATAACAAGCTACAAGTATTGGTTTTCGAAACAGGCTGCAGCTCTGTAGCGTTTTTAATGAAACTTTTCCTTATATGGAGATGATTATGGTTGTCTTAATGACCTAAATAAAAACGTGGCTCAAGTAGGATTATTCCAAAGAAACTTAGTTTCAAAATCTGAACAAAAGTCATCAAGTGATACTAATCTCGTTTCTGGCATCAGCATTTTAGGAATAAAACGGTGTTACAGATGTCAGAATATTGATTGCGTAAAATCTTGAAACCCACAAGACATGTGGGCTTAGGTCTTAGTAATTTCTGCTGTTTATGTAATTTCAGCCCTGCGCGTCACCGAAAAGTTATTTATCTTAAGAAACTGGCCAAATTTGGCGGGTAATGCTGTCTGCCAGTGTCTGCAGATGTATTGTTTCCGCCTACCATCGTGCGTGCTGTCTGTGGTCTTTAAAGAACACTACCTAACACTAGGCAGAAATGTCAACTCCCCATTCAGATTTTTTCCTCTGTTCTTAGAACTGAGGTTGCCATTTCCTAATTTTGTCAAATTTTGTGTTTGAACTGTCTTCCTTTCTTGAAAGGTGGATATTATCACCCATGTAGTAGATAAGTAATCAGAAGTAGTTAATGGTGTGTCAAGTTACAGTGAGATTTTCAACAAAGTAACCACAAAGGTCAGTGCTAAGCCAAGTATTTACTAAATAATGACATTTTAGATATCTGAAATGAAAAGGCTCTGATCTTAGGAAAGCAGCTGCAGGTTGGGTGAGAAAATTGTAGAAAGTCAGAAAAGTGATGTCAAAATAGTTCAAGCTTAACGTGACCTAAGTTTTTTTTCTCGATAGAAGAAAGTGAATTAAAAGAATAAATTGCCCTTGACCATGGTTTTGAGCGGCTTTTAAAAGAATTAAAATGTCTGACAAAATCTTTAAAAAAAAAAAAGGTCTGGTAAAGAATTCAAAAGGTTAAGCAAAAATCTTATTGGAGTGTGTACATAGCTTCTATAAGGCAAGGAAGATGACTAGAAAACAGTTGTAAATGGCTTAGAACTCTGATTTAAGCATGCACCATGTGCAAAATGCCCTTTTAAACTTAACACAGCATCCCAGCCCTTAAGTGGATTCCATCTTGGACCCTACCAAAGCAATTCTGGGAGAAAAGTAATGGTTTGGCACTAGGAAATTTAATACTATCTTATGAAGGAAAAGAGAATAAATAACTTCTAGATTCATCTCTAATTCTAGATTTAGGAAAGGCAAGTGTCACTCCCTCTAGTAGGAAACCAAGATGAACCAAGAGATAGGCTTTGAGATCCTGAAATCAGTAATAACCTATTGGCTGGGGAGTGAGTGGCACAAATTAGAAAATGGAAGAGTGACTTGATTTTCTTTTTCTTTTTTTAAAGATTTTAGAGAGTATGCGTGAGCGGGGTTGGGGGTAGTGGGCAGAGGCAGAGAAACCCAACCAGACTCCATGCTGAGCGCAGAGCCAGTTTAGGGGCTCAATCTCACTACCTTTAGATCATGACCTAAGTCAAAATAGGAGTTGGTCGCTCAACCTACTGAGCCTCCCAGGTGCCCCAGCACCTGGTAATTTCTTTCTAATCAATTTTTGCATATATTCCTTACCTACATTCTATTGATGATGTGTTTTTATATATGTTTGTTTAATTATGTATTCACCCTTTGTATAAATTCCTTCTGTAACTTCTCTGAAGATTAGAAATGACTCCAACTCAGACAAGTTTAAGACAGTAAATCAGAAGCAGATGTATGGCTGTGTAGCCTCACTTTGTTATTTTAGCTCTGTCCATAAGCAAAAGGAGCAGGGGGGTGGGGAATCTAGCCACCTCTGAGTTTTTCTAGATACTTTAATACTTTTTTACTCAGTAGAAGTTTCTTTATTTCTTTTGGCATGTTGCTGGTCTTCCTACACTCAACTATTCTGATTAAAAACAAAACCAACCCCACTGTATGTATGTATGTGGGTGTGTGTGTATACATATACATGAGTAATCTTTGGACAAGTATTAGGAATGCTCCTTTACACCCCCGCCCCAAGGTTTGTGAAATGAATGCCTGGTGTTCTGTGAGTGTCTGTCATTTTAATTTCTTATTTCGAAACTCCACAGATAAATGGCCAAATGAAATGTGAAATTGAATCAATATGAAATCGAAACTCATCACTTTTATGTGTAAACACCAGCATCTTACATCTCTTGGTTGTGTGTTTTGAGGAATTATCTTTCTTATTTTGTCCCTATGCAGTGTGACAACCAGGCCTGGTATTTATTGAGCAAGTGTTCAATAAATATTTGTTAATTGAATATATTTAAGTTATATTTAATTTGCTTTTCTGGCAACATATTAAGCCAAAACCTCTCTTAATACAGGTGCCTATTTTCCTAAGTTTGGTACAATTTATTTGATAGGGAGTGACATAAAAATGAAATGCTTCATTCCTTTTTACATAATCTCTTTTCAGTAGACTGTGCCCACCTCCAACAAATATGTAATTTAAATGAAAGCAATATTTTGATGTCGGGCTTTAGGTTCCAAAAGGCCCTAAAGGGGTCTTTGAACTTTCAGCTGCCATAACCTGCAATGCCTCTCCCTCCTCTCTGCATATCCCAAATGTGTTCTTAGTAGGCTGTCAGAAGTCACATTCCTCCCTCTACAAAACCTTTCCTGATCAATCCAAATGATCATTTCCTTGATTTCCTATACCCAAACGATAAATTTCTGGAAGCTCGAGACTGTTTTATGTCCCCTCCCACATTTCTCACCACACCAGGGAATCAAGTACACTGTCAAAACTTGGGGGTCAACTAGGAACCTGACACCAGGAGGTATTTCCAAACCCCACCAGGACAGTCCTAGCCTAAGGACAGCCCCTTTGTTCTTTTTAAAAGATTTTTCTTATTTAGGGGATGCCTGGGTGGCTCAGCCATTAAGCATCTGCCTTCAGCTCAGGTCATGATCCCAGGGTCCTGGGATCAAGCCCCACATCGGGCTCCCTGCTCAGCAGGAAGCCTGCTTCTCCCTCTCCCACTCCCCCTGCTTGTAGTCCCTCTCGCTCTGTCAAATAACTAAATAAAATCTTAAAAAAAAAACATCTTTTTTTTTTTTTTTTACTTTTTTTATTTTACTTTATTTGAGGGAGAAGGAGAGAGAGCATGAGCAGGGGGAGGAGAAAGGGAAGAAACAGACTCTCCGCTGAACCCCATACAGGGCTGGAATCCCAGGACCCGGAGATCATGACCTGAGCAAAATCAGGAGTCGGATGCTTAACTGACTGAGCCACACGGGCACCCCAGCCCTTTTATTTTTAAGCATCTACAAGATTATACTGATTTCCCAACTCCCCACTCCATCCTAGCCATATTAATTCTAATTTCCCTCCACTCCACTTTGCTGGTGTTCCATTCCCATTGCTTTGACCTCAGTGGAGACAGAACAGCTGGTGGACATTCTGTCTGTAATAACCTTTCACATCCTTGTATAAGAGGCAAGTGAGCAAAAATTTCATAATTATTACGGTTGTTTTTACTCCTACAATGTACCAGGCGCCATAACAATCAAATCGATTTGTTTTAAGGACTCGTAAGTATGCATCAAGTACTATGGAAAAGCATTATATACACACTTGATTATACTTTGCTAAAGTGATTCGTTTTCATACTTAGATGACCCTGTTCATCTCGGATTTTCCTGAGACAGCTTCAGGTCCAAAATGTCAGTCCTTGAATGTGTCCTGTGAATTCCAAAATTTCTGCATCTAAATTGCATTTTTAAGAATGTCTCTCAACTAGAAGTAGTGTGAAAATGTTAGAAATGCGTTCTAGTTTTTTAGTTTTAAAAATAGGTCTGCATTAACGTGGCATTTGAGCCTCTCTTCTGCTTTGTGAACCAACCGATGTATATGTTATTGAGTAAAATGGACAGTCTTCCAATGTCTTTTAAACATCAAATAGGGCCTTAACTATTTTCATTGAGGTTAGAAGCACAGATGTAACAACTGAGAACCAATGCCCCTTTACTCACCTGTTACCAATTAAAAATAAACCATGTCTAGAGGCAGCATAACGAAGGAGTCAGCCAAGGCTGGCTCTTCCCTGTACTTTGAGCCTTGGTTTGCTTAGCTATAAAATGGGGTTTACATACCTACCTCACCGTGTGGAGGAATAAGTGAGAGCATGCTCCCTAAGTATAATATTGACACAGTACGTAATGCTCCCTAAGTATAATGTTGACACAGTACGTAATGTTTTCCCTTTCCTCCTTCTTCTTACATTTGCACTACTACAGGGGATGCTGGCCTAAGAATATTCTTTTGTATTTCTTCCTCAACCATTTTTTTAAACCATTAAGTCCTGTTAGGACTTTTAAACCACTGAGTGGAAAATTGCCATAATCTGGGATGCTGTGAGCCTGACACTAGTAATAGTTATTTTCTATATGTGATGATGTTCTATCCACCAGATGGCAGGAGTTCCTTTGGCATGTTTTATCAGCTGTCCAGACATGTTTGGACTAGTGTATCAGTAAGGCTATTAAAACAGAAAGGAACATACACAAAAATAATGGCCCCTGGGCGGCTCAGTCTTTCAACGTCTGCCTTCGGCTCAGGTCATGATCCCAGGATCCTGAGATCGAGTCCCACATTGGGCTCCCTGCTTGGTGGGAAGCCTGCTTTCCCTCTCCCACTCCCTCTGCTTGTGTTCCTGCTCTCGCTGTCTCTGTCAAATAATTAAATAAAATCTTAAAAAAAAAATAATGGCCCTTATACAATAAAAAAAAATTTTGCCAGGCAAAGGGGAGTGGGGTTGGAGCAGGGGGATTGGCTAGTGATCACCTACCACACCTTCACCTTTTCCAGGCACAAACTTCTCATATGTTCTACTCTTTCTCTCCTGGGCTTTTTCATATCCTCCTTCCTTTGCCTGGAATACTTTACAAAACCCTGGCCTCAGTCACCTGAAAATCTCCTGTTCATCCTTCAGGGCTCAGCTCAGACATCACTACCTTCAGGAAGCCTTGACCTCTCATTTTGAGTTCAGTGCCTCCCACCCTTGCTCCCTGATCCTCTGACCCTTGCTCATCGTTTATATCCTGTTCAACTGTTGCCTCCTCAAACAGGCCTCCCAATGTACTTTCATCTCTTCCTCTAGGATCTAGAGCAATGCTTTGGACAAGTGGATAGTCACAACCCTATGATACCCACTCACCTGTGGAACTTAAGAAACAAAACAGAGGGTCATTGGGGAAGAGAGGAAAAAATAAGATGAAACCAGAGCAGGAGACAAACCATAAGAGACTCTGAATCATAGGAAACAAACAGGGTTGCTGGAGGGAAGGGGTAACTGGTTGATGGCTATTAAGGAGGGCATGTGATGTAATGAGCACTGGGTGCTATACACAACTGATGAGTCACTGACCTCTACCTCCGAAAGCAAGAATATACTATATATTAAGTTTTTTAAAATGTTAAAAAAAAAAACAACCAAAAAACCTATGGTAAGGAATGACTTCTTCCACAGCACCCTGCAGCTCCAGTCAGTTCTATGTGGCCCTTACAGCATAGATCAGTCTCTTGTATCATCTACTAGATTATAAACTTCATGACAAGAACCGTGCCGATTTTATGCACCACTGTATCTTCAGTGCCTAGCACATAGTGAGGCCTCAATCAGTATTTGTTGGAAAATGAGCACACATAACTTCAATATACACACATGTGCCCAGTATGCCCACAGTGAAGCAAATTGTTTTTTTGAGGAACTCAGTGAAGCCGAGGAGACACGGTAGCCGGGCTACTATTTATACGAGGCTCCCCCCACCGCACCCCAACAATAGCCTCTGTGTGTTTATTGTCAGCTTCCAAACAAAGGCGTCCTAAGCCCTGTGACCCCCGGGTGGAGACCCAACACCTGGCTGAGAGCCACATTCAAGAGATGAAGCTTATGTGTGGATTAAGGGTACGTAGGATATATTTTTGTAAGTCTTCCAAGTACCAACGCTGGAGGCTTCTCTGTTCCTAAGTCAGTCGCCAAGTGGAAGAAAATGCAGCGGTGCCCGCAGAAATACCGAGAGTCCCCTGCTCCCCACTCTGCTCCGACCGACCGACCGACCTACAGACCGCCACCGCAGATGGTAACACCGATTCTGTTCTGCTTCCTCTCCCCCACGTCAGCGTCAGCAGGGAGAGCTGGGCTAAACAATGCCCCCTGCCCCCAAACAGGCACCCCTCCTCCGCCCCGGGCTCCCCACTCACCTGCTTTTCCGGCCTCCCCTTCCTGGGCGTCCGCAGGGCAGGGCCGGGCCTCCTCCTGTAGCCACCAACTGAAGACAAACCCATGGCCTAGGAGTGAGTGAAGTAGCCTCGGCGCTCCCTACCCCACGGCAGGTCCTCAACTAATTTCCCCTGACCCCGGGGAGTCATGAGGGACACCTGGTGCTCTCAATAAAGCCAGGTTGTTTTGATGAACCCGATGGGATCAAGATGTTTACATTCTTCTCACTCTCTCACCACCACAACGTGCGAGGGATCCAAATATGTTGCAACAGCGTGGCCTTGGGCCCGCGGGTCTTGAGTTATTTTATGAAATGTTGTGGCAAACTCTCCTTGTACAGAGATGTTATCAGCAGAGGACTCTGTCCTGAACCTTATCAGTAAGAATGCTAGAGGGCTTTCTCCCTGTCTGTGCCCACAGGTTTTCTGAAGTGTCTCCCTGATGAAAACATCTGAAAGCTTCGTAGGAGTCTAGGCAAGACTCCTCTGGCAATCCCCTCTTTCCTTCCCAGACACCATGTTTATCGGGCCATCGGAGCGAGGCTTGGCAGGGCCACACCAGCCCCCTGAACCTGACACCTCCCTGAGTGCCCGTTTCAGGGATGGCAGATGTTTGGGTTGGCGGCCGGACTGAAGTGGGGGGAAATAAGAACATTGTGTTTCTTTCCATGTGGAGTCATGTACAGTTTCTCCAGCAGGTGATAAAGTTGCAATAGGAAGGAAAATCTGAACTTGAGTTTTTTGGTTTTCCTCTGGATATAAATTTTAGGGGGATCTCTCCATATTGCAAAATCTTCCAAGACTTTCTCCCTCTTTTGGAGCCTTGCATTGTCATGCCTTAATTCTGCCTGGCCTTGTCCTGAGTTATATGCTTATCTTATCCTTGAGCCATATCTTCCTGATTTTCACAGTTCAACCTCATCCTTTTCCCCACCCAGGGTCTCACACCGTGCTTTACACTGAGTAGGCATTCAGTGACGATTGTTAACTAGATTTGGAGCTGTTTTCATCCGAGCCTGCCATTACCCAGTCTGATTTGAGAAACTTAGTGTTTAAAATACTGGAAAGATGACTGTAGAAGACGCAAGTTGGGGTATATGCTCAAACCTCAACAGCTCCCTTTTCCTTTGGGGAACTCTCCAGTAGGCAGGAGTGCTCCCCCAGTGATCATATCGGTGTTGTTACCCTGCCCCCTCCCAAACGCACCCCACATTTGATCCAGGGCTTACACCTGACCACGTAGGGTCCCTTAAATTTTTACTTCCAGATATTTGAAACTTTAAGGGATTGAGCTGAGTCCTATTAAGGACTGGGGTCTTAAGGGAAGATTCAGGCTTCTTTCCCCAGGACCACCCTTGTTCACACTTCACCTGGAGTCTGGTCCTTCAGCTCCTGTTATACAAGCTGCCCCAGCATCCTTCCAGGAAGTCCCTTTTGTGCACAAGTAGGCCACAGTTAGTTCCTGCGGCTCATACTCAGACGACCTGAGCCAATGCAGTGGTGGAAAAGGGTGCAGAGAAAGCCCGCTGGGCTGAGGCCTGCCACTGCCCTCCGCCCGCTGTGCGTTATAGAACAAGTCACACCTTAACCTTTGCATCCCCCATGATCCTGGGGAGAGTACACTGAAGTATGGACGGAACTGTAAGCCGCAGGAACGGCCGAGGGAATTCATTCTGAGAGCGACAACTAGTGCGGGCAAATCCATGTAGGTAGGAAAGCAGGAGGAGCCTGTTTGGGAAGCAGAGAGCTCCTCTGGAGTATGAGACTCCTTGTGTTAAAGTATAAGTTTTTAAATTATTTCGGTATGGCAAGGCCAACCGAAGATTAGGAGTAGACTGCCCTTGAAAAGATAGTTATACTCACAATTCCAGGAGAAAGGGCACACCACGCCACAGGGGGCCATGTGGGGAAGCATCGAGGTCAGTCAGCAAGCAGAAGGAGCCGGGGAAAACGTGGGCAAGAGCCTTTACTGTGGTTTCCTTGGGAGGGAATGGGCAAGACAGGGTGAGCAAGTTTAGAGCAGGCTACTTGGAACCATTTTAGTAGGCTCAGGGGCCTAGGGGCTGGCCCCGGAGTGTTTCAGGCAGGGGGATAGTAGTCTTCATGGTGAGAGACAGAGGGAGGAGGAGTGGGTGTGGGGTGTGGGCTCTGGATTGGTTGGTTTGCCTTTTTTTTTTTTAAGTAAGCTCTATGCCCAATGTGGGGCTTGAACTCACGACTCCAAGATCAAACGTTGCATGCTCTACTGACTGAGCCAGCCAAGCACCCTGCTTTGCTTTTTTTTTTTTTTGAAGTAAACTCTACACCCAATGTGGGGTTCGAACATTGAGTCTCACGCTCCATGGACTGAGCCAGCCAGGTGCTCCTCGTTTACCTTTGAAAGGCGCACTCTGGGGCTAGTTGTTTCCTATCTCTAGGAATTGGCTAGCCCTGGGAGGGGCGGTCTTTCCAGGGTCAGCAAGGCCCAGAGGTCAAAGAATCACAGTACAAAAAACACCCCAAAAGCGAAAAGCCATGGCTGGTACATTCCTATAGGAGACGTGAGAGAGGAAATGGGAGTTGGGCCTCGATCACGAGGCACCACAGACATTATAAGCGAAGGAGTTTGGGTTTCATTCCACAGATTCTTCTGCAGCACCCTGAAGGACTTTGAGCTGGGGCGTAGTTATTAGAAAGACTATTCTGATGTCTTTGGATAGGACCAGGTAGAATTTAAGGATCAGATCAACAGAACCTGGTGACTAACCAGATTGGGGAGGAGGGGAAGAAAGGAGTAAAAACTAACTCTAGTATTTCAAGCCTTTGTGACTGGAAGATAGTATCACTATTAATAGATACGGGTATCTGGGGAGAAGGCACTCCCAGGAGGAGACGTGGGAGAAAAGTGGGGAAAATGACAAGAAGGGTTTCACAGATGTCAAGAGGGGAATGATACCAGAACATTCGCGTGACCATAGCCAGCAGGCAGTTCCCATGTATTGTTGCTTTGCGTGATTACTTGACCCCGTGGGTATCTCAACTCCCCAGCTATGTCAGAAGAACCCTAATAGACTTGTGTCTTATTGTCTTTGTCTTTGCCTGACCCAGAGCTCAGAGCCTCGGTCCCTTGGTCCCTGCCCTTTGGGAGGTTAACCTAGACTATTTGTCAGAAGGCATATCCGCCAGACTTGTCCACATGAACACAGAGCCAGTGTGTTTCACTGCCTAGCAAAGGAGTCACAAGGTTACACACTCAGGACAGAGATAACAGACTAAATACCTGTGAGCACTGGCTTCCTCATCTGCCAAAGACGGGGCTTTCTCGATAGTCCTTAAGGTCTTTCCTCATGCTAACATTATATGAATCATGTCTAACAAATATATGAATTTTGAGACTTTGTGATGCTAGAAAGTAGGTACCTAGTAGATTAGGGCAGTTGCCTGCTCTTGTCTTGTCCGTGTCACCGTTAGGCGCACGTCTCTTCCACCTTGACTCCTACCAGATCTTGCTGGCCTCAGAAATAGTCAACTCTAATGTCCTAAGTAAGTGCCTTCCTATTCCCTCCCCCATTTTTCTAACCTTGGCCTCCATTTATGCCTGGATAAGCCCATCTGTTGGGGTGAGTGGTTCCAACTTCTGCCACAGACACAACCGGCAGAATCCAATCACGACTTCTCTGGAGTGTCCTAATTCCACTGTAAGAACATGGTGAAGATAACTCAGTGGTGAAGTCATCATGATGAAGAAGAAAACAGGAGAGAGAAAGGGGAAAGGAAGTCACAGTTACTAAGACCCTTCCATATGTGACCTCTACTGGATTCTTTGAATCCCCTTATTAACCACTCGAATAGTGCCTTGTACCATATATAATAACATCATCAGACTTATAAACCCCAGTTCACTGTCTCTCTCCCCATTAGAAGTGTGTGTTCCCTGAAGACAGGGACTGTATTATGTCTGTCTTGTTCATGTCTCTATTCTGGACCCTCACAGAGCATAAAGAAAATGGTGGCTATGAGTAAATACTAAATGAGTGACTGAATAAATACATTTAATCCTAATAGTTCTACAAAGTAATAGTATTTCCATTCTACAGAAGAAGCTGAGGTTCAGATGGATTTAGTAGTTTGCCTGTGGCCACATGGTTACAGTTGGAGTGGGATGGCTGATGGTAGATGGCCAAGACTGGGCTCTTTCTTCTCCTGGACACGTTCTCTGTGAAGATTGCCCCAAACAAGAGCCACCGCCATGCTCTCCGTCTGTTCTTTGAAATGGAAATAGACCGCAGCTAAGCCAAACAAAATTTACTGGGATGATCTCAGGGGCTCAAAAAATAGGAGAAGAGTTAACAAACTGGGGCAGAGGCGGGTATAAGTAAAGGTTGAGTAAGTGCCCGGAGTCAGATCCTCTCCAACAAACTTGGTTCCATTCTTACTGATAACTCAGCTCAACTGAGAATCCACAAGGGAGACTTTAAATGGCCAGAGGAGGGCAGCATACCTGTATTGACAGTTCCACCAAGATTATACATAATGGGGAAGGAAATTCCCCAAAAAAGAATCCACATGATCTTACCAGAAAAAAATAGGAGTGGGTGCTGGGCATCCAAAAATACAGCAGGTGTCCTTTACAAACTGTTACATGGAGGACCGCCAGGACCCTGAGCCAGAAATGAGTTGTCCCCTCAAGCTGCTACGTTTCCCTCTGCTCCTCCAGGAGGGGTTAATGGAGGAGGGAACAGGGAGTGGAGGAATCTGTCACAAAGCCATATTTGAATCCCAGATGGGCTCCTCCTTAGAAGTTCCTCAAGTATTGAAGAAAGTGAGACCTCACTTGTCTCCCAACCCAATACCCCCCCAGTTAGACCTGGCCTAGCTGACTTTGTTTGTTGCTTCTGTTGTTATTCACACTTCCTGTGGGATCATTTCAGAGCCCTGTTTCCTGATGGTCCAACATCCTTCTGCAATCAACTGGCAGGGGGTGAAGCCTGCCAAAACCTCAGGTAGCAGCCCTGCCCGGCACCATTTTCAGCAACATCCTGTGTTCGCAGCTTTTCAGTTCAGCTCCAAATGCCAATTTTGGTTTGTGAAAATTTCCATGGCCTCCTGCTAGGCTGATGTTCACATATCCCAGCGCACAGGCACAGCGACCTTGGCCAGACTGTGTTCCTCTCGTACCGGACCCCAGCCCCCACTCTGCGCTCTGTGCTATCATTACTTTACACAGAACACCTTTAATGTTGGCAGTAAGCTCGGATTTCCGGAGCATCCTAGCAACCCTATTTGGCAAGTGAGCATGTCTTAGGAACCTAGAGAGTTTAAGAAACCCCCTTATATAGTGTGGTTGTGATAGAAACAGCACTGGAAACCAAGGCTTTCGGGCCCTGGCCCCAGGCTTCTTCATTAATAAGGCTGCTAAATCAGGTCAGTGAGAGGCTTGTAATTCTGCCATAATATGCCCAGAGAGCCCATAATTTCACAGTTCCAACAAAGCCCTAAATTTTCTGTAGAACTAATTGGTTTAGAAACGTCTCTCGGTGAGTACCTACTATGTCGTCAGACTCTGGCCTAAGCACTTTACATACATTGCCTTCAATGCTCAGAACTACCTTAGTATCTACTATTAGCCCTGCTTCACGGAGGCTCACAGGTTAAGAAACTTGTCTCAAGTCCATCCAGGTAGTAAGTGGCAGATGCCAGATTCAGAGCCAGCAGTCTGGCTCCAGAGCCCCTGTGTTTTTCCACTGCACTTCAATTCATAACTACCTCCGATAGGTGTTTTCTGTCTTCCTGTAACACACACACACACACACACACGCACACACCCTTCCCAAAGACCTATCTAGGAGCCTCCCTGTCCTTTGGTTTAACTGCTTTTTCCCCCCTCAATTTTATAGATATGAAAACAAGGTGCAGAAGAACAAGAACTTGCCTAAGTGTAGGGTTTTTAAAAAGATTTATTTATTTATTGTGGGTGTATGTGTGTGTGTGAGAGAGAGAAAGAGTGTGTGTGTGTGAGGGCAGAGGGAGAGGGAGAGAATCTCAAGCAGACTCCCTGCTGAGTGTGGAACCCGACGTGGGGCTTGATCTCACGACCCTGAAATCATGACCTGAGCCAAAATCAAGAGTCAGTGGCTTAACCGAGTGAGCCACCCAGGCTCCCCTCTTTTAACAGCTTTAAGGAAGTATAATTTACATACTATAAAAGTCACCCATTACCAGTGTACAGCTTGATTATTTAAGTAAATTTAAACAGCTGTGTGATCGCAATTATCATAATAATCCAGTTTTAGAATGCTTCCATCCCACCAGAATGGTCCCTCCTATTCTGATGCAGTTCACTGACATTTCTAACTCTACTCCTCTATACTTCTGCCCTTTCTAAAAATTCCACATAAACAATGTCACACAAAAATGTAGGCTTCTGAGTGACTTTTTCTACTACGTATGTAGTTCATCCGGGTTGTTGCATGTATCAGTAGTTCATTCTTTTTTATTTATCCCCTCATATGGATAAACCGGATTTTGTTTTTGTACATACTAGCCAATGGACATTTGATTATTTCCAGTTTGGTGTGTAAGGAAGGAAAAACCATTTTCCCTCTATTTTTCTGACTACTTGGCCAAGACTCCTGTAATAAAAAACACATTAGTAAGAAAAAAACCAGACAAGGCGCCTGGGTGGCTCAGTCAGTTGAGCATCTGCTTTCGGCTCAGGTCATGATCCCAGAGTCCTGTGATTGAGCCCCGCATCAGGCTCTCTGCTCAGTAGGGAGCCTGCTTCTCCCTCTGCCTCTGCCTGCTGCTCTATCTACTTGTGCTCTCTCTCTCTCTGTCAAATAAATAAATAAATAAAATCTTTAAAAAAATGAAAAAAACAAACAGAAGTTTATTAACATGTATACCTCAAGTATACAGCGGAGATACCCAGGGTATAATGGGTAATTCCCTGAGGTAGGCTAAACCTCCAGTGGGAACACCATTTTCAGCTGAAGAGAAAAGTTGTGTATGGGGAGGGAGTGTGGGGGTGGAGGCCAGTTAGGGGAGGTTACTAGAAAAAGCATGGTGGAACAGGGTAAGGTTTATTATGCAGTTTTAGGTCAGCGCCTTCTCTGTCAATAAGGTTCTCCTGTGATTTAGAATCATCCTTCCCTTCCTGGTACAGAAGGGGAGACATCCTTACAAATGGAGATTTCTTTCATAAATGTCAATTTCCCTTACAAAAGGGTAAATTTGCTGTTTTGAGAGCTGCTTCTGTGTCTGATGTTTCTTAAAATAATCCTTATGCCAAAAAGGCATATTTTGGGATGGCATATTCTGCTACCCTTCAGGAGTTGTTATAATGTAGCTATGATATTTTGCATGTGTTTGTGTGGATATATGTCTTCATTTCTCTTGGGTAGATACTTAGGAGTGGAATGGCTGGGTCATCTGGGAAACATATATTTAACATTTTAGAAAGAGCTTAGAAATAATTTAGAAAATTTAACATTTTAGAAACATTTAGAAACATTTTAGAAACTGTTATCCAAATTAGCTGTACTATTTTATGTTTCCAAAAGCCATGTATGAGAGTTCCAATTTCTCCACATCCTTGTCAATAACTGATAATGTCAATCTGATACCTTAACCATTCTAGTGTAGTTAGGAGCAGCTCATTGCACTTTTAATTTGCATTTCTTTGTGGCTGATGTTGAGCATGTTTTCATATGTTTATTGACCATTTGTAAATCTACTTTGGTGAAATGCCTGTTGAAATCTTTTGTACATTAAAAAAAATTTATCTTCTTATTCTAAGAGTTATTTCTATATTTTAGACAAAAGTCCTTTATCGGACATACATCTTGCAAATGTTTTCTCCTATTGTCTGGCTTGTCTTTTCATTTTTTTCAATGGTACCTCCTGAAAAGCTGAAGTTTTTAATTTTGATGAAGTCCAATTCATCCATATTTTCCTTTTAAGGATCATCTTTCCCTAATCCAGCTCACAAAGGCTTTCTTTTATGTTTTCTGCCAGAAGTTTTATAGTTTTACCTCTTACACTTAGCTCTATGATTCATTTTGAGTTAATTTTTGTGTATGGAGTGGGGCAAAGATTTAAGTTCTTTTTTTTCTTTTTTTTTGCTGTGGCTATCCAATTGTCTCAACATCATTTATTGAAAAGACTATTGAATTGCCTTGACATCTTTAGATCAAAATCACCTGACCATAAATGTAAGGGTTTACTTCTGGAGTCTATTCTGTCCCATTGATCTATACGCCTATCTTTAGGTCAATACTACACTGTCTTGATTACTATAACTTTATAATAAACCTCCAACTTTGTTCTTCTTTTCAACATTATTTTTCATTTCTCTAGACCCTCTGCATTTTCATATAAATTTTAGAATCAGCTTGTCAAAATCTACAGAAAAAAAAAGCTGCTAGGATTTTGACGTGGGATTGTGTTGAAACTATACATCATTTTGGGGACATTTTGGGGATAATATCTGAACGATATTGAATCTTTCAATTCATGAACATAGTATATGTCTACATTTGTCTCAGTCTTTACTTTCAGCAATATTTTGAGGTTCTCAGTGTATAGGTCTTGTATTTCTTTTATTAAAGTTATTGCTAAATTTTTTTCATTTTGGTCATTTGTTAATAGTGTATCCTGCAATGCTACTAAACTCACTTATTAGTTCTAGCAGAATTTTGTAGATTCTTTAAGCCTTTCTACATACAAAAGCATGTCACCTGCAAGTAAGAACAGTGTTACTTCTTCCTCTCCAATCTGTACGTACAGTTCTTAATGTCTTTTTCTTGCTCAGTTGTACTGACTAGGATCTCCTGTTAAAAGTTCACTTGAAGTGGTGACCACAAACATTTTTGCCTTTTCCTGTCCTGCCCTTTTGACAGATCCTGGATGATTTCTTTTCAAAGGGATCCCCCGATGCCCCTTCCGGAAAAGGAGGAGGTACTGAAGATACCCAGGATCTCAGTACAGCAACTTTCTGGTAGTGGCCTGAGACTCTTGTCATCTCGCTTCTCCTCAACTCCTGCCCCCCTATCTTAAAGTCCAGTTTCCTGCCCCACAACCAGTCCGGTGCCCAAAGCTTTTCTGCTTTCTTAGGGTGTCCCCTCAGTGCCTCCTCCTGCATTATTGGCTCCATGCCTAGAAGACTTTTGAAACTCACAAGACACTCCTATTTCTCTCTCAAAGTTTCCTCTCAGCGCCAGTTTTAGTACCTCTGTGTAGCACCTGCTTTCTCGGCCCCTTTCCATAGGGTTCAGCAAGGGGGAATTAAAAATCAACTAAAGTGCTTAGAATTCTGATGAAAGATATCCCAAAACCCCAAAAGGAGCTGAGGATGAATCTCGGGAGAAGACCCTGACAGCTGAGACCCTCCTAGGCACCGTGAGGTCCTGCAGTGAGCTCCTTTCTAAAGTCCAGCTGCCTGCGTTTTCCTCTCTCCCATGCTCTTGAGAGCACCTGCTAAACCCAAACAGCCTAATCCCTGTAAAGCACCATAAACTCACCCTGTTTATCTCCTGGTCTTTGGTTATGCTGCCCCTCCCTCCTGGAATGCCTTCCCACTTTCCTCTGCCTGTCCACAGCCTGCCTCTCCATCAGCACCTAGCTCCAGTTCTCTCTCTGTCTTCCACAGAGCTTCTCCTGATGGCGCTGGGCCCTGGGGAGCGCTCCACCTCTCCACAGGCGTACTCAACTGCTGCCCAATTCACAGCAGATTTGTGCTGTATAATCAGTATGGATTTTCCCAGACCACTTGGATGTAAGGAATTTCACATTTGTTTGTTCTAAACCATGATCTCTGGCTTAGACCCCCCCACCAAAACTGATGAGAAATTCAATTTTGGCCACCAACCTCCTCTTTGAGGTCCCAGTAGTGGCTGTGGGGGCAAGTCTTCAGTACATACTTCATCGCTGCTGAGTTATTCACCATCTATACCTTAAAGCTCATCAGTTAGTTAAGCAGGGGAGCAAAATCCAGTTGTCATGCTAAGCCCAGTAATGCCTTGTTGACCAACGGATAGATGGAGTGCACTGGATTCCCCCTCCTACGACCCTGACTTGTTCTTTGTGCCTTCCCTCCCTACAGAGCAGCCTCCCAGCTCGCCTTGACTCCCCCCAGAACCCTTCAGTGGCCATCTTGGATTGCTAACATTGACCCAGGTGAACAAAGAAGCGGGTGGTGCCGCCCTTACAGCCCAGCAGGTGGTGCTGGGGGAGCTACAGACCCTGAGGCCCGAGAGGGGGGTGTGGGGGGGGTAGCCAAGCCCCTCCCCTGGCAGTCCCTGCCTCCCAGAGGCTCCCCTGATGCCCCTGGGCAACCCCATCCTTGACCCTGGAATGCGAAATTGTCTCATGGTTCATGCTCTTTCTGCCTGCAAAGTACATGCCTGTCTCACTGGCTTGCCAGCGTTTTCATAGCACGCAGAGGGCCGTGAATTACAAAAGTTACTTTTCTTCAGTCAATTCAAGCTAGCCTGGCACTAGTCCCTCATTCTCCTTTGTCAACGAGGCAAAGACTCAGTTGTTCACCCAGCTTTGTCTTGCTGCGAGGCAACCCTTTCCCAGCCCTTCCTATCTCCCCAGAAGCCCTGAATGTGCCTTTCACTTGACCCTGCTCTGAAGTGCGTGGAAAATCAAGGCACGGGGCCACTCCGGGAGAGGTGGAAATTGGGACAGGGAGGGAGGAAGTTGGTGGCAACAGTTCGCAGTTGGCAGCTCATTAGCCGGGTGTTATTTTACTGCTGGGCACGAGTGATCAAAATGACACCCGTGGGAAGGTCTCCAAAAGCGCAGGCACTGTGTGCCACTGGACCATCGTAGTACGGAAGGCAGGATGTAGGCTGGTTGCTGCCCCAGGGGCTCGCCGTCGGAACTAACAGAGAAGAGGGCCCTGTGGGTCCTTGACAGATTGACATATTTCTTTCCAACTTGATGGTTTTTGGAAAGACTGCTCCTAGAGCTTGTTCCTTCCTGCTCTGTGCCCGCACCTTTGAGTCCCTCAACTCAGCGGCCTCCTTCATCCATTTCTACTAATCCCCCTGGATTATCTCCTGCAAAACTCAGTGTGCAATTCACTTCTACCTGCAAGTCTCTCTCTTCCAATGCCATCCAGTCTAGTTTCCCTACATGTTTGATTTCTTACGCTTGTCAGGGCTTTGAAAGGATCTGAAATTCTAATTTATACAGCAGATAATAAAAATGTTGAAGGAATGGAAGTAGATGGATATGGCACAACCTTCACTCTGCTCGTGTTCCATGGGCTGCCACGCTCTGCCCGCTGCCTCCCCAAGATGGCTCTGAGGTGAGAAGCCGGTGTCCACCCCGTCTTCCAAGCTACCTCCTGCTGCCTCCTCAGCAGAGAGCAAAAGACCTTCCCTTTTCTATTCCTCTAAAGGGAAAAGGCACAGGATAGGCCACAAAGAATGAATTAAGTTTCCTATAGTGCAGATGAGATTTTGATCATATTGTGATTCTACTGTGACATTGCTTTTTCCCATCTACCTAGTGGATAGTGAAAAAAAAAAAAAATCCTGGAGACCAAAACGGATCGAAAGTGTTTAGACAACCCGAATGAGAATCTTTCCCTTTGTTAGGCCTCTCAGAAAGCTTCTCAGGACTGGGAAATACGGGGCACAGATTAGTCCTGTCTTACAGACTAGGAAACGGAGACAGAGAGCAGATGAGTGGGATTCTGGAGTCATACCAATGGCTCGCACGGGAATGAGGCAGGACACGGAGGCTTTGACCTACTTTCCTCTTTCCACCACACCACATACTGTCTCCTGAGTTGCACACTTTGATCTTCTTTGTTGTAAGAAGACTGAAATGAAAATATCTAGATGTTTTCAGAGCCCATGTTTGCTTGCTTACTTTTTGTTTTCTGCCACTCTAGAAGTGTTTCATCTTTTATGACAATTACAATGCATGCTAAGGTTGGAGAGTTGGAGAGGTTATGGGTAAAACCTTGAATGTGAGAGTCAGGAAAATCTGTCTGTACTTGGACAAGTTAATTAACCTCTTTCTGGGCCTATAAATAGAAATTACTAACCCCTCCCTCATTGGCACAGGTCATGAGGAATTAAATGAGATGATGTAGGTAAAGCACTTGGCAGAGTGCCTGCCACATGGTTAGCACTCAGTAAAAGTTAGTTGTTCTGTTACTAAAGCTGTTACTCTGTAGACTCCTCTTTAGTGCTTGGTTAGTTAGCTCGATTTAGCCATGGTTAGCTGCATGAGATGAGCCCACCCATGCAGCTTCCTGAAGAGGCTACTTGGTTTAGTGAACCAGCAAAGCTAGTCCCTGGAGGGCCCAGTTCCATGCAGATTTGGCAATTTTTTTTCTTGACCCATTTTCTGGCTATAGCTTCTAGCTTCAGGATTGCAACCACATCCTTTCAGTCTTTACACTCATTGGACATGACTTTCGAAACTAAGATTTTAGTTGATTGTCTGAAGACAATATTAGGTCACAGGACAGACCCGCTACATGTTCTTATGATTTCCTGATAACTCAGATCTGAAATGTCCATGCCTCAGGGTCCAGAGCAGTTAGGTCAGATAGATGAGGCCCACATTCAAGAATGCACGTCTCTTTTGAAAGCGAGTTCTTGCTTCCTTCAGCATCTCCGGCAGAGAAGATTGCATCTTGGGCATTGAATTATCTAAGACGTGTTGCAAAAAAGAGGCTTAATGTTTATGGATAACATTAAATTCAAAACTAGTTACATCTCTGAGGCTTTGTCAACAAGGAATTCTCAGGAATGGAGTTGTTCCTGAGAGTCTTTTGAGAAGATTTAATTTCAAAAGAGATAAGATATTGATGTCAATTGACATTGGTTTTTCTTTGCTACAAAATGATAAATATGCCACCTCACGGTTCTCACTGGGGACACGTCCCAAACTAGGCCATTGAGTCCATTTGCAAATCTGTTTTAAAACAATCATTTGCTTTTTTATTCCTGTTTGGCCACTGTCATTCACTTATTCATTAAATGTGTATGGAGCTCCTACTATGTGCTGGCCGCCATTTACCATGCTGGAGATAATGTTGAACAAAGGACTTTTTCCCCATTCTAATGAGAAGAGACAGCCGATAATAAACAGAATTCATAAAGGACAGTGAGGAGCACTACAGAGAGAATTAGAATAGGGGATTCAGTAGAGAGTAACTGGGTGACTGCTTTATATCAAGCTGTCAGGAGGAAGCAAGTGACAACAGCAGCCTTTCTGGAAAGGGAAAGAAATCCAGGCGCAGGCTCTGGGACTTAAATGAACTTGGTATTCTCTCTCTGCTCTCCTCCATTCTACCTCATTAAATTGTAAACTCCAAATGGTCAAGGCCTCGATGATCCATTTTATGATGAGAAAGTGATTCTTTAAGCTAATATGTTACCTTGTTCAGTTGTATTAAAATTCTTTAAAGGGTGAATTAGAATTTTTCAGAAAATTTCTATAATCTTAATGAAGGCAACTACTATACCCAGTTTTTCAATTAGAAACCTGGGGTTCATTCAAGATTTTGGTATGAAGACCAAGATACTTTGTGCGGTAGGTTGGCTTTTTAAAATGTGTTTGTTTGTTTTTTTTCCTAGCTAGGAAAAGATCATTAAAAGTGGTCATGTTATCTGATTTAGCCAAGATAATTTCTCCTTTTCTTTCAGTGTTAAACTTAGACATCCTTACGTTTAGAGAGTAGGCATAAGTTAAGAAAAGTGAGGCTAGGGGGCGCCTGGGTGGCTCAGTTGGTTAAGCGTCTGCCTTCGGCTCAGGTCATGATCCCAGCATCCTGAGATCAAGCCCCATATCAGGCTCCTTGCTCAGTGGGGAGCCTGCTTCTCGCTCTCCAGCTCCCCCATGCTTGTGTTCCCTCTCTCACTATCTCTCTCTGTCATAAATAAAAATAAAATCTTAAAAAAAAAAAAGAAAAAGAAAGGTGAGGCTAGATTATAACAAATAAAGTCCACACTACAATCCTTCTGTGGCTCTCCTCCAAGTGGTGACTCAGTGTTCCACATCCCTTGCATCTTATACTGATGCCATCTGGATTCACCACAGAAGGGAATGTGAGACCCTGGACAGTTGTACAAGGAATTTTATGGCCAGGCCTGAGAGCAACATACATCATTTCTATTCTTTCCTAATAGGTAGAATCTAGTCACGTAGCCCTAACCTAATGACTACTACGGATGTCTGGGAAATGTAGTTTTCCTGTGTGCTTGGGAAGAGGTGAATGGCATGAGATTTGTGAACTGCGAGCATTATCTTTGCTGCAGGGAAGTCTCCCCTACCATACCCAGCTCCTCTCTCAAGAGTTAGATTAGGTTAGGTTCCCCTCCGTGAGGGTAGCGCAAAGTCTGATTTGCAGCAGGCACTAAATAAGTTTTTGGTTGGATGGAAAGAGGGATGGATAGAGTGTAACCTAAGGTCTTATACCTAGTGAAAGAGTGAACTATAATGAATATTTATTGAATCGATCAATTAATAGAAAATTAATTCACAGTATGCTCAAGAATTATAACAAGAAACCAAAACCACACTATTCGAAAATAGACTAGTTTGGGGGAACCCTAGAAAATTCTTTTTATTATTTCATATTATTTCAACATACAGCCTTGCTAGCCAAAATCACTCCATCTCTCCTCCCCTCTGAATTACTCTGGCAATCACTCTAGTTGTTTCAAAATTGGGAAATTATTCTGAAGGCATCATGGCCTGCTGATGGCATTGACTTTGGCTCCCCTCACCATCACTCCTAGTGTTACCATAAACCTGTTTTTAAGGCCCTGAAGTTGGCCACTCTTGAAATAAAATTGGAAAACCTGAGTTTGCAGGCCAGTTTGGTCCCCAGCCCAGTTCCCCAGCCAAACAGAGTGAACAATCCTGCATTTGTGGCACCCTGAGCCTGCAGTGACCTTCCGGGCCAGCCAGGATGCTGGAGCGAACACACATTCTCTGAAATGACAGTAGAGGAAGAACCAACCCATTGCCCAAGGACTGATAAATGGGCCCCTCTTTTCCCCTGGGAGAGCCTCAGCAAGGCCCCATGTAGGGCTTAACTCTTTCCTATCTCCAGATGTGTATATAGAATCTCATCTATCCCATCTCTTAGCTGAAAATAAATCAGCCTGGAAATAGACAATAATTTGTCCTCAGTGCTAACTACTGTTACTTATTTGAGCTGATTATTCTATTAATGTATTTCTCCACCTCTGCACCAGAAGGCAAGGACAATGACTGCTTTATCACTTTGTTTTCTAGTATGTAGCACAGGGCGTGGCAAAGAATAGATACTATGGCAATCTTTATTAAATGCAGAATGACTATGGGCAAACCTGTCTCAGAGCTTAGGCTCTCATTTTGCTTTGTTTTAGCACCATCTTCCCCAAACTGATCATTTCCCCTTCTCATTATAAACACAAACTATGTATCAAATGGCGTCTGCCTTTCCTATTTGACTCAGTGAGTCTCAGAACCATCGAGACAGAAGCTTGGGGTCAGCCCCTCCACCACCTTTCAATCTGGGGCTGGGGGTGAAAGCCTCTTTGCTTCCAAACCGTTCATGTGTCCACAAACCCTCCGTGGGATGACCAAGGGGACCACTTACAAACCCGGGGGCAAATACTCTCGTGGTTAGTTTTTTCATACAAAACAAGAGGCTTAAATTCCCGTGGTTTAACAAACTGTGGGATGAGCAGAAAGTCTAGCATCTCTGTCTTGGGGCTGTCTCCCACCCCATGACTTGTCCAAAATCGCAAAGGCTCACAGAATCCCAACAGAAGGGTCCGCTGGACTTCTCCAGCCCCGTGGGGGGATGGTTGCTGATCCCTGCCACCGGCCTGTGTGAGATGCCCAATCAGAACCTTCAGAGGAGGCGGGGCTAGGGCTTTACAAGGACCGCAGAAGAGCGTGCTCAGCTCAGCTTAGGTTCCCAGAATTGCAGCTCTTACTGCCAACCTTCAGTCCTTTATGGACCTTTCCTCAAAGATCCAGTCACCCAAAGGGCTGCGTCCGATTGTATGAGGCTGTCTAGTCCTGCAGACCCCAAACTTCTGTCAACGTTCCATCCTCAGGGACCACGCCACTGTAGGTCCAGCAACTTTTCCTTGCAACAGAAAATGTCCTCGGCATTGCTCATTTCCAGCATCCAGGGCTACGCAGCACCTCTTAGACTGGTCATGCTGAGGGTCTCCAAGGGGCCTTACTGCCCTCAGGAGGAAGGAGCCACCGCAGCACCTCAGGACATCGAACCCTCCCAGACCTTATGATACATTTCTCCAGAGAAAGAGAGGAGGAGGAGATGAGGAAGGAGGCAAATGAGAACACTACCAGAGAAGCATCTCATTCCACTACACGGCTCTTCACACACTGACGGCACAGGCAGAGTCCCTGCTTTTCTTGAGCAGAAGACAGACTCCCTTTTCGCAATGGCGCATACTCCAAAATTTAGTGCCCAACTTTGCGATCAGGAAGAAAATGGAGAGATTCATCCCGTTGAGTTGTCTGGCTTCAAGGTGCTGAATCTTGGCCAGATATTGTAGTAAAAGAACCAAAATTCTAATGCAAAATAATCTTTCAGGTGACGGATGGGATAGGCTCCTGGGGTGGAACAACAGTGTGCTTGGGGGCCTGGAGGTCAAATCTTTCCTTTTTGGAGTAAGGGTCAATTTTACTTGGCTGTTGCAAGAACAGTGGCGGTGGACAATTCCACAGACACGGCAGCACACCCCGGCTCTTGGGCGTGACTTGGGGCTCCTTTTCAGGGCTGGTGGCAGGCCCTGCTGCATCTTAAAGGTGTCCCCTGGCACCTGGTCATTGCTGTCAGCTTCTGGCAGTGGTAGGGGAGGCCCAAGAACTGACTTCGAGGTCTAATCCAAAGCACTGACCATCAGTAGTCAGTCTGAAGGGAAAACATCAAACCACGCGGAGGTGGGAGAAGTTGTCACACGTGGTTAGTTCATGAGACAAGACTTTGAGACCAGTGAAAATATCCCCACACTTGCTTTACTCTAGGAGGCTGCTGTGAGAAGCACATGAATTAGGTGAAGAAATCAAGCAGAGAAGCCTCCAGGTGTCACAGAAATGGGCCCCTAATGGGGCCTCCGACCCCAGGACATCAGAGCCTGCGACACCTGTGAGGGAGAGGGATTGGGTTTCAGGGGTTAAGAGCGAGCCTGTGAGTAAAACCTACGGGTTCGTGTCCCCTGGAATGTGCCCCGTCACTGAATCATGCTGCTGAGGTTTTTGTTGTGTTGTTTTTTTTTTTCTTGCATGATTTGCTTCTCTAACAATCGCTTCAGAGGTTAAACAGTAACTGCTGCCCGTTTCCTCTTGTAGTCCTGCCTTTTATCAGACAGGCCAAGAGCAGGAGCCACCGGCCTCCCTGAGGACCCACAGAGGAGAGTTTGACTGTGAGGGGGTCGTCACCGGTCTCCTTCCGTTGGTTGAACATGATTCGATCCTTTGTTTGTTTGTTTTCCAGCGTTGTTTCTTTATTTTTAAACAAAATCAGAAAATAGCCATCATTTAACACTTTTTCCTGACATTTTTTGATATCAACACATCTTAATACAACTACAACTGTTTTCACAACTTCCACCATTCACTTGGAACTCCTTTTAATAGGGATAATGGGTCTGGATGCTTGGCTCACTTTCACAATTTTTCTAACATTTTTAACACTAACATATTTTAATACAACCATTCCAAGCAGGCACTGAGCATGTGTACGACACTGCCTTGGCCCTGGGGGGGCAGACAGGACAAATAGGATGCTGCCACCTCCAGGTGGGCCGATGGCCAAGCAGGGCCTCGGCTATGGAGACTGCTAAGTACCTCGTGGGGCAGAGGAGTGAGTGATACCTTTTGCCCCCTGGCGAAGGTGGTGTTTGGGCTGCGTCTGGAAGGATGAGCGGCACTTGTAGGCAACACAAGTAAGGGCCCGTAAGCTGAGGGAAAGCATTAACGAAGGCATGGCCACCTCAGAGTCTGTGGGATACGTGGGGCTGGTGCTAGAACAGTGATGTTAGAACGTGGGCGTCCTGGGTGTGGAGTTGGGATCCTTGCTCAGGACTTAGGCTTCGAGCAGAGGCTCACGAGTACGGGCCAAAACCTGGTTGCCCTCCATGTAAGACCCCAGGTGCCCAGGTCTTGCAGGAGCCTGGCTCAGGCCTGAAGCTGTTTCCTGGAGACCTTGTGGCGGGTGCCAGAAATTCCCAGCATTCCTGCCGCTCCACAGAGGCTTCTGGAAACATGCATGTATCTGCTCCCCGAAGGGAGTCACACGGTAACAATCTGACCCTGCTCCCTTGCACTCAAAGTCACCAACAGCTCACGTTTCCAAAGCTCAAAGGCAGGCTCTGGAGCCAGGCTGCCAGGGTTCAAGGCCCAGCTCGGCCATTACAGCTGTGGAGCCCGGGGCCGGCTGCCTGACCAGTGAGGCATTAGTATGTGAGGCATGGCGGGCAGACTCCAGAGGCGGGGGGCCGTGAACGTGTCATAGCCGCATTTCCTTGCTCACTGCATCGCTTCAAGCAGACTGTTCCAGAACAGTGTTGACCAACAGGACTATAATGTGAGCCACATACAGAGTTTAAAAATTTTTTTCTGAGAAGCTGATTTCAAAAAAGTGAAAACAGTTGACATTAATATTTACTAACCAAATATCCAAAAATATTGTCATTTTAAACATGTAATGAATATAAAAATATTACTGAGATATTTTATATATTTTTTGGTATCTAAGTCTTTAAAATCTGGTGTGTATTTTATGTTTATAGTACATCTCGATGTGGAGCAGCCACAATTCATGTGACCACAAGTGGCTCAATAGGCCCTATGGCTAGTTGCTACCATATTGGATAGCACAGCTATCCCCACATGACTGGAACAAAATAACAGCAACATCTAGCGGGGCGCCTGGGTGGCTCAGTGGGTTAAGCGTCTGCCTTCGGCTCAGGTCATGATCTCAGGATCCTGGGATCCAGCCCCACATCAGGCTCCTTGCTCAGTGGGGAGCCTACTTCTCCCTCTCCTCTGCTGCTCCCCCTGCTTGTGCTTTCTCTCTCTCTCACTCTCTCTGTCAAATAAATAAATGAGATCTTTAAAAAAAATAAGAGCAATAGCTGGTATTTCTTTCTTTCTTTCTTTCTTTTTTTTTTAATAGCTGGTATTTCTTGATCACCAGCTGAGAAATGGGCAACTTACTAAACCTGGGCCTGCTTCCTCCTCCGTAAAAGAGAAGTAATAATAAAACCTAACCTGTGAGCCTTAAATTGAGACATATATTTGAAGCCCACATACAGTTTCCTCAGTCTGAAATGCCCTGTCTTCTACACCTGCAAATCCTTATTCATTCGTGAAGACCTTGTTCAAATGTCACCTCCTCTATGAAGCCTACCTACCTTGCCTCTCAGCATCAGGTGTTCCTGGCTCTGGACTAACTAACTTAGCACATTGTTCCGACCTGATGGTACTTCTTTCCTTGCTTAGTGACTGTTTCCCAAGCTGTCTACTGAGTGAATCTGAAAGGGATTCCTGCATCTCATTCATTCTAAGATGCAGATTTTCAACTTCTTAGCATCTCTGGAATCAAGACACATTTATATTACAATTGGCAGTGTTTTGTTCTTTCTTGGTGAGTCCAAAAAAAGAGGGGGGTGTAGCGGGAGAGTAATGGCATAACTGTATTTATATGGCATAGATTTGATAAATTTTAGTATTTGCCTTTGTGTCCCCAGGCACTGGGCTCAGTAAATGCAATAAATGTGTCGAATGTACTGACAACGGTAATAAAAGTTTACTGCAATTACCACACGTGTAAATTATTTGGCTGGCTGCCTCTCCTCCACTCTGGATGGTAACCTCTTCCAAGGGCAGAGACTGTGGGCTCTTTCACAGTAATGGGCTGGACATCTTGTGAGAAGCCAAAAGGTAATACCCGGTTTTTGAGAAAAATGTGCCCTTGAGTTACATGCGAGGAAAGAAATCCCACCTTTCTCACTACAGCATGTTTAGGCTTTAAAGTTTCCTTCACCAAAATATCTGATTACTGCATCAGGAAGCAGAGCGATCCAGCTAGAGCGCCGGGTTGAGAAATGTGTGCCTGTGGGACCAAGGGGGGGAGAGAGTGAGCATTTCCCCTTAAAGCTGCATGTTTCCTCTGAAACCCCATAGGGCCTCAAACAGATTATCTTTCAAAGGACTCATTACAAGGCAAAAAGAGCTTTTAAATTCCAAGTGTTTTAACAAAATCTTTTCTATCTAGAAGCTCCACTGTCAAATTGTGCTCTCTCCCCAATTCATAAAATGATACACAAATAGACAAAAACATGCCCCAAACTCCCACTATTGAGAGCTCCTACTATTGCCAAATATCAATCACTAGAGAGTTTAAAAATAACGCTTTGTCCAGAAAAAGTGGGGGAGGATAGGGAAACAGGGACCTTCTCATGAGTGGTGATCCGCAAACTATACTTCATCAGAACCAGGGAATTTTAAAAGACCAATGTATTAAATGTGTGGAATATACATAGAGTTTCTATAAGCAAATATTGGTTTCTCTCAAAGAGAGAAACTCAAAGCTGTTTTTAAAGGTGTTCCTTGATTTCCCTTAATGAGTGGGTTGACGTTTCAAGTAACAAAAGAACTCAGTCTTGGGGGTCTCTATCCAGTTTGGGGGAATCTACCCAATTAAATGCACACACAGACGCCATCCCCCAAACTCCCACCATCCCTCCTGAGGGGAAATTGTATCTGTTCTAACTTTGGCAAGCAGGGCAAACACTTGGATTACACTAAGGTTTTCCCTTTTTTTGTTTCATTTTCAGGTTTTTTTTTTGTTGTTGTTGCCTGAAAAGAAAACATGGCTTTACACATGTTACTAAGGCAAGTTGCTCCCTGGCCCCACTCTCAGGAGGGCTCAGGATGTAAAGTCTCAGGGCTGGGCCCGGCTGGATTCCAGCGGCAGGAGCTCCTGGGAGCATTAGCCAACCTGGGCCCCTTCTGATGGCTCCCACCCCTGGATATGGAAGGAAACCAATCACAAATTCTTTAACCTTCCAATTTCCCACTCTCTTCCTTCTCTTCTCAAGTTCAATTTAAATGAAATTACTCTGCCTGATGGACCCAAAATGATCGTCAAGTAGATGGTTACCCGGTCCTTCTTTCCTCTCCCATATTAATTTGTGCCCTCCCCCAGCTTCTTTCTGGGGATGATTCCTGCTGCCCAAAGGAAGCCCTTCTGAGTAGGGTTACGAACAGGTTGAGCAGCCGAGAGTCATATCGACGGGATGCCTCTCGGCACTGGCCCTTCCCCTTGCTCAGCTCTGATAAGACCTCACGGCCCCCATCCAGGAGGCTCCCCCAGGCCCATGGAGAAGGAGCGCTGACAGCTCCAACAGGGTAGGGCAGAGCAGGGGAGGAGGGGAAGAGCAGAGCCCAGGCGGGAGGAAGGAGGAGCTCCTGTCTACCTCACAGCTCTCCATCCAGTGCTTGCTGTGTTCAGGCGTCTCTCACACACGATTTCATTCCATCTGTATTTAAGAGCCAGCCGGTGAGTTCGTCTCCTGAAGAAGGTAGACCCATTCTATCCGGCTCTCCTTCTTGACCAGCTCTTTTGACCAATCCTTTCCCCCTTAGTTCAGCTGAAACAAAACTGGGATTTTTTTCCACCCGCAAATAATTTTACTGGAACTAAGGAGGAAGCTAAGGAGGGCCAATACAAAAACACAGAAGACGAGCTCACAGTCACAGATTTCTTATCCGGCAGAGCTTCCTGGGGAATCCGCTCCCTTTCCCCCACCTGCACCCTTCACTAAAAGAGGCCTTCATTCTTTGCGTACAGTGAGATAAACACATTTTCAAAGGGGATGGACCCTTCTCTTCCAGAGATATTTCTCTTCCTTCATCTTTCTCTACCATCTCTCCCCAAAGTCCTGATGCTACCTAAGAAGAACATGATCAACATTAATTCAATACATCTTCTTTAAAAACCTCACAATACTATAAGCCCAACTTGGGAAGCACACAACAAAATAACTGACTTGTCGTCATCAAACATAGCGAGGTCATGAACGGTAAGGATAGAGAGAAGTGTCCCAAAATGAGACACGGAGAGTTGGGACACCTGCATGCAATGTGAGCTTCCACATGGACCCTTGTGCTTTAAAAAAAGTGTAATTGCCGAAGCTTGAATGGATCCAAGGATTAGACAGTAGTATTAGGCTAATGTTAATTTCCTGATTTTGATCTTTGTATTGTTGTTCGGTGGGCAAATGTCTTTATTTATAGGAAAAACATACTCAAGTATTCACTGGTGATGGGGCAACTTACCCTCAAATGGTACAGGGAAAAAATGTTCTTTGTATTCTATTCGCAAATTTTCTTTAAGTTTGAGATTGTTAAACAACTTTGTCTAAACTACTCTGTATCCAGCAACCCCATTTTTAGGAATCTGTTCCAAAGATATACTGTTGAAAATACAGAAAGAAAGAGAAAGAAAGAAGAAAGAGCACAAGATTATTATTATTAGTTTTGCCACTGAAGATGAAACAACTCAAATACCCATTATTAAAAGAAGGAATAAGAAAAGAATAAGAAATGTCTCTATATACCACTATGGAGGGGTCTTAAAGCTACAGTCAGCAAAAAAAGCAGAGTTGTATATATCTGAGGAAAGGAAGTGTGTATCTGTGTGTGTGTATGTATGCATAACATTTAAAAAAATAATAGAATAAATCATAAAATTTTAAAAATAAATGATTGCCTATAAGATATAGGAGAAAATCGGGTGAAGGAAATAAGGAATAAAACTTAGACTAATTTAAATATACTGTGTTTTACAGATTTGACTTTGGAACCATGTAAATACTTCATTAAATTACATTCTTAAAAAGGTAATCCTGGAAAAGAAAATGAAACAAACGATCTTAAATGTGAATACAGTTTGCATAACCTCACACTGAGGAACTATTCCATGGGACTTTAAAACTTTAGTTTGCCTCCAGATTTCTTGGAGGGGACATACTCCAGGGACAGTAAGAACTACAAGAGCAAGAAGAAAACCCGCTCAAACTCTTTTCAGGAATCCTATCATTGGTGGCAATGTTGGTCATTTTTCTGAGGGGTGTGTGTGTGTGCGTGCGTGTGTGTGTTGTATGTTGTATGATAGAACAAATGCATAATTACGTGATTTTTGAAAACCAGGACTATCTTTGAAAACTAAGATTCTCACCTTTGGGAGAAAGAAGATATACAATTGAAGATGTTAAGCAGAATCCCTGTGATCCTATTTTAAATTAGAAGTATCAGTATGAACTCATGATATATTTATTTTAAGAAATGGCTCTATTTCCTGGTTTGGTCTACTAAAAAGGCCTAGAAGCAATGAGTGACCAGTCAGCACAGAGCACCCTGATGCCCAGAGTGAGCTCCAGCAACACCATTTCCCACTAAAAGCCACAAGGCTCTTTGAAGAAACAGTTGATTTCAGATTTAAAACAGGAAATGCACAAGATATGCCTGGAACATCTCATCATTCCAGGTAGAAAGTTATCGAAAACTACTGGGATTGCACAAAGGGACTAAAAAATCAACTTTATGGATAGATCTATAGGATATTACGCCAAATGAAGTAAGTCAGACTGAGAAAGACAAATACCATATGATTTCACTCATATGCGGAATCTAAAAAACAAGACAAATGAATAAGCAAAGAAAAGCAGAATCAGATCCATAAATACAGAGAACAAACTGATGGTGGCCAGAGAGAACGGGGGTGTGGGTTGGACGAAGTGGGTGAAGGGGAGTGGGAGGTACAGGCTTCCAGTTATGGAATAAAGAAGTCACGGGAGTAAAAGGCACAGCATAGGGCATGGAGTCCGAGTTACTGGAATGGTGTTGTCTTGGGACACCTGGGTGGCTCAGTTGGTTAAGTGTCTGCATTCAGCTCAAGTCATGATCCCTGGGTTCTGGGATTGAGCCCCACGTCGGGCTCCCTGCTGGGCGGGAAGCCTGCTTCTCCCTCTCCCACTCCCCCTGTTTGTGTTCCCTCTCTCGCTGTGCCTCTATCTGTCAAATAAATAAATAAATAAATAAATAAAATCTTAAAAAAAAAAAAAAAGGAACAGTGTTGTCTGGTGACAGATGGCACTACACCTGTGGTGAGCACATCAGTAACACGCAGAGAAGTTGAATCACCATGTCATACACCCGAAACGAATGCAACGCTGTGTGTCGACTGTATTCAAATTAAAAAGAAAAGAAAAAAGCCAACTTTAAGGGACTCCCACAGGCCAAAAATGGGGCAGTTTGAAAATGAATAGTAACAGTAACTGCAATAGACTAACACGCATCAAATATGTTTAAATTCATGAGTTCATGTTGATTCTAAGAGATAACCAGTGGTGTGGTCACACTTGAAGGAGGCTGGCGCATCCATTTTTTTTTTCTTTCTTTTTTAATCAGTGGAAAATATGAGGGGAAAAAAACTCAAGCATTTATTTTGCCCTTCCTACATTGATGATTTTACTGGCTAACCAAGCAGCAGGTAAGAACTTTCTCTTCTCTTGATAGAAGTATTACAGATAATGAATGAAGAAGTAACGGCATTTTGCAACTTCTAATGAATTAAGGGATTTAGGAATTGATCCCTAGTATAGATAGGGATCAATACATCTAGATAGGATTGACAGCTGCTAGTATCACAAAAAGAGAGAAGCCAGGTACTACGTACCTCCTGATGGGAGAATACCACATCTATAAAGCAGTCCTTCCCAAAAGTAACAAGCAGGGCTGAAGCAGGTGAAGTCTAAGATCCAACCACCAATTTATAGGAAAAGCAGAAGACAAACATAAAATAAGGAACATAATCAACTAAAAAAACTTCTTAAAAAATGATGTTCCTGAGACAATTTAAAGTCTGAACACAGACTAAATATTCAATGCAATGGAGGACCTACTGCTATTTTTTTAGATGTGATAATGGAATTGTAGCTATATGGGTTTTTTTTGTTTTGTTTTTCCTAAAGAGTCCTTCTCTTTCAGAGATTCCTACAGAGCTGTTTATAGAAGAAACTCGATGATGTCTGGAATTTGCTTCAAAATAACGCAGATGGGGGGCGCCTGGGTGGCTCAGTGGGTTGAGCCTCTGCCTTCGGCTCGGGTCATGGTCTCGGGGTCCTGGGATCGAACCCCGCGTCGGGCTCTTTGCTCGGCGGGGAGCCTGCTTTGTCCTCTCTCTCTGCCTGCCTCTCTGCCTACTTGTGATCTCTCTCTGTCAAATAAATAGGTAAAATCTTTAAAAAATAAATAAATAAATAACGCAGATGGGGTGGAGGAGGTGAGTAGGGTGTATATGAACAATATTGGCCATGAGTTCACAAAAGCTGAGGCTGAGTGATGGGTGCCTCTTTTGATGCCTGGAATCTTGTACATTCCATCTCTGCACACGCTTGAATTTTCCATAAGACCGGTTGGGAAAGGACACCTACTACGTACCAGGGACTGGGCTGGACGTGCTGCACCCAAGCCACGGATTGCCGGTTCCAGAAAAACACAGTCAGAGCTTTTCCTTCCTGACTTGCCCACGTGGGAAGGGAGAAGAATTGGGTGGCAACGCCCTTAACTCTCCCCTTACTTGATGAGATGAATATGCAGTTTCTTTTGCCAAGTTGGAAACTGAGAGCAGAACGCAACCCCGTCTGCACGGCCCCTCCCCGATCTTGTCGCGGGCCGGAACCTGGAGGCAGGGTCCAGCTGCACGGCGTTCCCGTCCACCCAGAAACACATGCAGATCCGCGCGAGAGCAAAAGAGGCCCACATGTGGGTTTTAACAAAGAACCACCAGACAAAAGCCCCACAGACGCATCTGACCTCTCCCTTGGCCTCTGGGCCTTCCATGGAAATGTGAACTTTCCTTTGACACTCGCCGGACACCCTTTGGCTGTTAACAACAGTCCTATAGAGAGTGGGCAGTGCCCTTTGACTGTGTCAGGGGCAGAGGGCCCAGTGCTCTAAACTGCTGACATTCACACCACAATCTTCTCTTATTTCTGGGTCCCACCCTATGTGCAGTTTAGCTCCAGGCCCTTGAGGATAGAAACATAAATTCAGCGGGACAGTCCCCTGCCTGGAGCGGTGACCTTTATTATACATGCCGGGGACGTTTTCCCAAGAAATCCAAGAGAAAATGGCCTCCTCAGAGAGTCCCGTGGTCCCGTGGAAGTGCCCAGCAGAGGAGTGGGCCCGGGCACAGGTCTCCCCCGGCTCGTACCGGACTCGCGTTTGTCACTTGCAGTGACAGAGCATTCCTGTGGGGCCCCGTACAGCTGTCCCCTCAGTCAAGTGCTTACTGAGCCTGAGCATTAGAAACCTGAGGAGATGGATGCAAGAAAAAGACAGTCTTTGCCCTGAACAGCTATGAGGCAAGCTCGTTTAGGTGAGGGTGCGATCAGACCATGACCGAGGAGTTCAGGGGAGGGAGAGACACTTTCCAACTCCATGGGTGATGTTGTGGGTGGGGAAGTGTGGAGCCGACCCTACACAGTGAATAAGATTTCCAATTTTAACAGTCAAGAGACTGGGGGGGATGCGACGCAAGGAGAACAGAGCAGAATTCCCGGTGGAGGGACGGTCTTGAACAAAGTAACACAAATGGGATTTTATAAAACCCTCTGCAAGAATAATGGGTAAAATCACTGGTGGCGGGGACCTCCGTGAACACCAGGGGTGCTGTCGAACCTCCACAATGACCATGGCCTGTCTTATCTCCCGGTTGCCACTCACCGGTCTTTCAGAAGGCTGGTGATCTTCTCTGCCAAGACAGATACAAGCGCGGGGTCATGGTGGTCCCATATTGCTTGCTAATACAAGCAGCCGATGAAGCAAGCCTGAAAGCAGAACGTGAGGGCTGAGTCAGAATGATGCACAGCACAGCTCCACTTACCCGCATGGAAGAGGCTGTTTGCTAACCTCCTGAACCCAGATCTTTCCAGTCTCATGTGGGATCAACTCTCTCACTAACTTCCCAGTAAATAGTGGGAGATCCTCATGGTTTGGTTTTTACGAACCTCAGCACTATCAACATGTTAAGCTCGATAATCCTTTTTTTGTAGGGGCCTGTCCTGTGCCTTGCAGGATGTCTAGTAGCATCCCAGGCCTCTACCCACTAGCTGCCAGTAGCACTCGGTCCTAGTTGTGATGCCCCAAATTGTCTCCAGATATTTCCAAATGTCTTGGGGGCAGCTGGGGGAGTTGCCCCCAGTTAAGAACTATACTGCATGAAGAAACCAAAATCATACTAAAAGTTTACATGTATTGGGCATTTATTATGGGCAAGGCTATTACGTATTATGTACGCTCATACATTCACCCAGTTCACCCTCACAAGACCCTAGTGAAGTATAGGTATAAGGATTAGTCATGCTTGACCAATGAAGAAACTAGGGGTGAGAAGGGTACATCCACATACGCAATCCTCATGAACAGTCAATTCAAGATCTGACCCAAGCCCTCCAACATGGCACACACACCCCCACCCCCCGCTTGTCCCCAAGCTATGTCACCCAATGCCCTGGAGTCCCGAGGACTCTCTCGCCCGCTTGGGGAAATCGAACAATTTGTTGGCACCACCAAGCCGGAAGCCCCTACCAGCAGTCCCAACTCAGCCGGCGGGAATCGGACACTGCAGTCCCCCAGGATGGCTCACGTGTTGCCCCCACAGCTCTGAGAGCCCTCCCCACTGCCACGTGTCTTCACTCTGTCCCCTGCCATTTTCTGAGGACCAGTGGCTTGCCTGTAGCCCACGCTGACAATATCCTTTCCGAAACAGCTGTGGCCCGTGTTAATAATTCCCAATGCTGACACCCCCTGGCTTATCATCATGTTGACTGCTTCTTGGTGGAGCACTAGTCCCCTTATGGCTTCAACACAGAGGAGGGGGAAATCTACCTAGAAGGGATAAAATTTTTCATTTCAAGCGCAGGGCATAAAGGTTGGGTACAGAGTTGCAATGGCCATTATGCCTACCTCCCCAACATCCGTTCCTCCTCCCTTAGTAACTACACCGATTGTTATCCAAGTATCCACACCACCCCCATACAGCCTCGATGTTAGGCAATATATAGGGGAATGGTCCAAAAACATTCACTGACAAATCTGAGTTCAGATCCTATTTCCACCGTATATGGGATGTGCAACCTTGCCCAAGTTAGTAATCTGTTTGAGCCTCAGTTTCTTCACCTCTATAACAGTGGAAAGAAAAAAAACCACCACGCAGAATTCTCATATGGATGAGAGATAATAGGTTCTGTAAAGTTGCTGGTACAAAGTAAGTGCCTTTTAGTGCCCTTAATCTTGTTGCCAGCCATTAATCCCTCTATAGGGAGTGGTTTGCTGGGTGGCTTCTCGGTGTTATTTATGGTCAGCTGAGAGCAAATGGAATGCAGTGATGAACATCTGATGGGAGAAGAGGCTGGGGAAAGACGCCAAGCACAAGTGCCCGGGGCCCGGACTCCAGGGTGGCGAGTGTCAAAACTTAGCGGGTGATCGTTTTGCAACATACACAAGTATTGAATCATTACGTTGTACGCCAGAAACAAATATAATGTTATACGGCAATTATATCTCAATTTAAAAACTTTAGAGGTGCTAAAAGGGTGCCTGGGAGTTTGCTGCTTCAGCCTTTCCGCACACAGGGTGCCGTGATCATAATGTAGGCACCAACTGCCAGAGAAACACTCTGGGGCATGGGCAGGATTTTTAGAGTCCCCCAGGTCATATCGTGCATACTCCACTGACAGAACATCCTGGAACCCTGCTCCAGAATGCTTAGCGCCCACAAGCCCACAGTAGAATGATGCTTAGCTATCTGACATGCCCAAATGTTTCCTATTTCAATTCTAGTTCATTAATTTGACTCCCAGTGAGTGAACTTTGGTGGGTTGGTCTTCAGTGGGTTGTGACCCAAGACCAGTCCAAAATGGTCTCTGAATTGAATCTCCCATTGCATTATGCCAATTTCTGAAATACTGATTTATTCCAATACTTATTTCCTACCAATCTGTATCCATCAGAAACCCAAATGATAAAATTGATTTCTGGGTTATTTCCATCTTAAAGACTACAGGAAATATTGTGCACAGTTGTCCAAATCATACAGATAACGATGTGTACCTCTTAGTGGGCACCTATTATATGGTTCTGAATTCTTCCATTGTCCTTGCAAAGTTCTTATCCCCATCATGCATCTGAGGAAGGAGTAGAAGCACAGAGAAGTTAAGTGAGTTCCCCAAGGTCCTTCACCCAGTAAGTGCCTAGGCCAGGATTCAAAGCTAGGACTATCTGACTGCTTTTCTATGATTCTAAGCTGCCTTTCTTTCCTATTACTCTTTTGGCATGTGTGTGTGTGTGTGTGTGTGTGTGTGTGTGTGTGTGTGTGTGTGTGTTTAGGGGGGGTGTCCTCTGAGCCCAGAAAGAACACCTGGCAGTATGTAAACAAAATTTACATACTGTTTATGGAGCCAATTAGTGACTAAATGAGCAAAGTCAAGAGTCTGGGAACAGACATTCAGGAGGAAAAGCCACATGAAGAAAGGAAGGAAGAAGGGCAAGAAAGGAAGCAGGGAGAGAGGAAGGAAAAGAGGGAAGGAAGAAAGAAGGATAGAGGGAGGAAGGAAAGGAAGGAAGGAAGCTGCTTACTCCTGCCTTGGTCATAGTGACGCAGAGAGATGTTTCCAGCTGGCTCATCAGGGAAGGGGGCGGAGACCATGGCGGCGGGCGGAGCTCATCACTATCAGTCAGAAAGCATACGTCCTCTGAAGAGGGGTGCTGACAGCACTATTCTCGCCTCAGAGGAGGGGCATTTCCTGCTCACATGGAAGAGCACACGTGAGGGATATTTGACAAAGAATGCGTTACAGATGCGATGAAGAAGCTGCCTGCCCCCCAAGAAGAGTTGCTCCAAAGGGCTGTGGGGCAAATGGAACCAAGACACAGTCTCAGACGCTCCCAGGGGGCTGCCAGAGAGGTCCCGGAGTCCCGAGTTCTGAACCACCCTCTGTGTATCCAAAGCTTGCATCACAAAGGCTCTATTTAGAAAGTAGAGAGGTTTTACAATTGGCACATTTCTGTAAACACATAGATTTAATTCCAATTTTACAGCTCAGTTACTCCCTGTAACACACAGTCCATAAAGCATTTACAATGTTGTTTGAAATCTATTACTATTTACACTCCCTTCCCTCCATCCAGGTAGGATGGATCTAGGAACTTGGCCAGAGTCCCAGGGAAACAGCTAGGATTAAATAGAAACCACAAAATGTACAGCAATAACAAGAACCCCAAATGGGACATGCAAAGAACAGGGAACCCCAAACAGAAGTCCCCCCAGATGAAGAGGATCCGGGTCACGCGGGGGCAAGGTCAGGGAGACAGGAGGACTTGGGAGGCTCCCTTAGGAGACTAGATTGGATATTCGGCCCTACCTCACAGCCTACATTTTATGTGAATTTGTTCTTTCAGCACCCCATCAAAAACATCTCCTTTTGGTTTTTTTGGGGAGGGAAGGATGTTTTTGTTTTTTTAAGTAATCTCTATACCCAATGTGGGGCTCGACCCCAAGATCGAGAGTCACATGCTTTACTGACTGAGCCAGCCAGGCGCCCCCAAGAACACCCCCTTTTGGTACTCAGAGATGGATATCAATGTCCATTGCCTCGTGTCACGCAAATTTCTCCAGCAGTGTTCTGCACCCAACACCGCCCTAGGTCAGTGCGCTGGGTCCTGCTGACATGGACACTATACATCATGGTTTCAGAGCTCATTCCCCTGGCCCCTCAGGGCAGGCTGCCCTGAGGGAGCCAGAGAGGTCCCTTGCCTGGCCGTAGAGTGAACTCAGTGAACGTAAACTCAGGTTTGGTGAGACCTCAAGCTCTTACCATTTCAGTCCCTTTAAAATAAAAACAATGCAAAATTACAAATACAAAATCAGGTACAGGGCCTTAAAAGAATCCCAAGCCCCCATGCTTAAACCTACTTTTTCAGTAGCCCCACTTCTGCCCTTCCCCGAGCTTTGACCGCCTGAGATCTTTGATGGCTCCTGTCTGGTAGTAGGAAGCAAGGCTTGACCTCATTTCCCCGGCACACAGAGATGCCTAGCTGTTGGTTTTCAAGCTCAGGGTAGAAATTAGAAAGATCGGAGTAAGAAGCAAAAAGAAGCCAGCAAAGCTGAGGACTATTAATGGATTGAAGCACTGGGTTAATCAATTAAAAAGTAATCATTTTAAAATATCATTTTAGAAATTTATACAGAATATTTACTGGTTTATTTTTTTTAAGACTCTATTTATTTGAGATAGAGCAAATGAGAGAGAGCAAGAGAGAGCACAAGCAGGGGGAGGGTCAGAGGGAGAAGGAGAAGCAGACTCCCCGCTGAGCAGGGAGCCTGATGTGGGGCTCCATCTCAGGACCCCAGGATCATGACCCTAGCCAAAGGCAGATGCTTAACTGCCTGAGCAACCTAGGTGCCCCAATATTTATTGGTTTAAATAAACATATGAGATGTTTTTTACCAGCATGCAACATTTTACATTTATACATTTTTATTGCTACTGCTGTTATTCTTCAATTCCACAAACCCCTGGAGAAACTGATCACTCATTGCCTTGGGGACACAACACCCTGGATATTGAACTGTTTCTGAGCTATGTACCAAACAACGTACCAAATTCTGTCTTTTGCCTTTATAGCTGACTTGGCTGCCAAAAGGGCAAGTCTAAGGCAGGAAGCATATCTCATCTCCTGCTTAGATTTGATCCCTTGGCTACTGAAGCTGCTGTGATATGAACAGAAGGAGGAAACATTTCAAGGTCCATAGTGAATTAGACCAATGAACCAAGCAGCCAGACTCAGCGAGGACAAATAGCTCCTGCCATCATTAAGGGCTGAAATCTATGCCTGCAAAAGTATAGTGACACCTTAGAGCAGAGCAAACCATGCAACAGGAATTTCAGCCCACATCCACAAACAGCCCTCATTTGAGCTCAGCAACTCCAGGCCAGGTGGGGGGTACATCGGGCTCAGCTGGAAGGACCCCGACACAGCAGTAAGAACCTGTCCTCTGGATGCCACGGCCTTTGTTATTGGAAACCCCAGACTGGAAGGGGAAATGAAACAGCGAATTAGGGACAGAGTGTCATGTCAGGAAATCATGTATGACTCTGGGAGGGGTAGAGAAAGGTTCTGATGGGGGGGGAGACTCAGGCAGGTAAGGGGAGGGCAGAAGCGCCCAGGGGAAGGAAGGGACCAGGGACTGAGAGAGGGCCTGCCAGCTGCCCTTGGTGCCAGTCCTGAGGACTTAGTGTGTCTTCAGTGGCCAGAAACAGGTCTCCAAAGGCTCACGCTGCACTGCCATCTGGCTTCAAGCCAGCCAGGAGAGCAGAGGAGGCTGGAACCATCCTTCTGACTCCTGTTGCCAGGAAGGGAATGAAAGTATTCTAAGGAGATCCCTGTTCGCATCAAATCTTTTCACTTTGGAAGCTTCCTGCTGGCATTTCCTGGTTGTGTTTGGGTCCTCTCACCAGATTGGAAGGTCCCTGGAAGAACACGCCTTATCTAATAATAAACAGTTTCCTCTCGTAGAGCTCTTACTGTGTGCTAGGAATTGCTCCAGCCATTTTATCTTCAATTGTCTCACTTCATCCTCCCAATACCATTTTGTACCTTAGGAACTCAAGGCTCAGACCAGACTTTATTTGCCTAGGAAAACACAGCTCATTCAGTGGTATAACTAGCACTCGAGTCCAGGGTATCTGATTCTAAAGCCATTTACTAAATGTTTGCCAAATTCATTGAACTAGTTCCTCCTGGATATGAAGATGTGAATACAGTCAGCTCCTGATTTGCAATGATTAAAAACACTCCTAAAGCAGTTAATCCAAAATTCATCACCATTTGGCTCCAGAATATACTTTTGTCCATATAGTTGAGCCATATGTTTGACCATGAGTATGTTTGCTAGTCCAGGAATTTACAACTCTAAACAAAATGATAAAGACACTCAATAAGGGAGCTCAAAAGGATGAGTTTTCCAACTCTGATTTTCCTTCTAGAAGTTCTCCCTACACAGACATCAGCCCTGAGCCCGCTTCTCCTCTCCATCCTAATCTTCTCCACTTTTAATTTCTAGTCCCAACCTCCCTTGAGCTTCCAGATTCACATATTCAACTGCTTCTTTGACATCTCCACTTTGATGGCTCAAGGGCATCTGCGACATCCTCCACGGCAGAACCCTGTGTCCCACCACCTTCCGTACCTGTTCTTCTCCTAGTGTTCACCATCTCAGGACGTGACATCACCTCCCACCCAACAGCTCAGATCAAAAGCTTAGAAGTCATTCCTGATTGCTTCTCCAAATCCCACCTATTGCCAATTCTTGCTGGTTCCTCCTCCAACATCCCTCCCAGATCTCATCTAAGCCGTCATCAGCTTTGTGGGTTTATAGAGGAAGCCTCAGTCCTCTCACCTACAAAATGGGTAGCCCAGATATTTTACTTTCTTAATTTCTACTTTAGTTATCAAATTGTTAAGAAAAATGCTAATGTTTTTCAGGGATAGCCCTGCTCAGAAGAGGGGGATTGTCCTTTCCAGGTCTGTGATTCTGATAGAAAATTTAAGATGCCATACATTCCATTACCAAAATATTTCCTGGTCTATCCACGAATTCATATGACAAAATTCTTCTCTTGGGAAAATCATTTACCTATTTTAAGTGAGGGTTGGCTTTTTTTTTTTTCCCTTCTGATGCCAGCTGTTTAAAAAAAATAATAAAACTTTAAGAAGACAATATGGGTATATCATCTTTACATAAAAACAAAAGTTAAAGGTTAACTTACCTAACAAGAATGTATTTTTTAATGACAAAGATGGTTTTAAAGTAAACTGGGCAATCACGAACTCCCTTAGCAGCATTAAATAAATTCCTCTTCTGTGAAGTATCAGGAACTGTTTATTTCTCCATGCCCTCAAAGGCAATCTGGATTTTTAGTTAGCCATCCACAGAGGTAGACTGAAAGGGTAGCTGTAGTTGCTGGTAGATTAATTAGAATATTTTTTTTCAAATATTTTTAACACACTCTTCCAGTTATGCAACCAACCTTAAAAAGTAGATCTTAAAATCTTGGAGTCTATAACACTTTGGGTCAGTTTATATAAGAGCGTGTGTGTGTGTGTGTATGTGTGTGTGTGTGTGTGTGTGTCTTTAATCTCGCACAGGATTCCTTAGCCATCTGTGGCTGGTCTGTATGAACTGACGGGCCCCAAGCAATAGTGTAGAAATAGACAGCACCACTCCAAGGCTATGCTCTCTCATATACATTCCCGGGAAATGTAATCCTGTGGTTTCCAATCTCATTTCTCTTAAAATACAGATATGAGTGAATTTTACTTTGAAAAGAACACATGCTCTTTGGTTTACATTAAGATTAATTTGAGACATATAAAGAAGAGAGAGCCATTTGGGACCAATATTTACTAAATCTAAATCTCCGTTATGCTGCATCAGACTTAATTAGTGCCTAATTTCTAACTTAATTGTGACAGGCGTCCCTCTGTTTACATTTCTGAGATTAAACAAGCCATCACCTCCTCAGTGATCCCTCTTGAAGAAGAAACACAGCTGGCTTGAAAGTTAGCTTTGGTCCTTAGTCCCTCCTTCCTCACCTTTTTTCCCTTATAGACTAAACAAACAAACAAAAAACATAGTCTGCTCCCTGCCCGGCTGTTAGGGAAAATAGAAACTCTTATTGACAACCAAATGAAATACCTGCAGTCTATTTCATTCAAAATTTACAGGAGTATGCTGGGGTCATAGAATGACTGATAGTTTAATTCTACTGCATTAGTAGCGGAGAGCGCTTCATGGTTGTTTTTCTGTCAGTTACCCGAGAAGCTAGCGGTTAATGATATAAACTTTAAAAACAGCAGTATTGATTAATTCACATGCCACGCCTTTCCGTTAGACGGCTCTTGGCTAACTAAGGTTTCCAACAAAAATACCATAGAAAAAGTAGATCTCTCACTGAGATCCTGGCCCCATCAATTGACATGTTTATAAAACAGCACCTTCTTAGATTAGGTGGTACGTGACGGATTAGGGCTCCATTTAGTTTCCTGGATTACCAAGAGGCCCAATTCTAACCAAATAGAGAATGTAATTTCCGATCTCAGTGTGTGCCCAGGATGAAGACAATTCCCTAAAAAGAAAGAGTGGTTTGAAGCAACCCTGACTCGTGGTTGCTAGAGCAGGATGCAGCGGTGGGCAGATACAGCTCGTGAAGAGAAAGAAGGTGGCCTGAAATTATATGTACAAAGGAATTCCCTGTGGTTTGGTGGCTTTTTAAAGCTGTGACTTGGGGGTCATGTGACTCGTGACCAAGGATGGAAGAAGGAGCTAAGTCATGCACTGAAGGTAATGAAGACGGGGTGACTTAGTTTCCTAACAATGTGTTCCAGCAACACGGGATTTTGACTTCTGTGCTGGCCGCTGGACAACGGCTCTTAGTTGGCTAAGCCACGCTCACGAGTCCCAACTGCTCTAACGGTACACCCCAACTACACTTGGACTGTATTCCTTTCATCTCCCCTTGCCTGGAACAATGATTAATTTGTCATTGATTTGGAGCATGTTGTTTTTTTATTGGCTTATTAAGAGACATTATCCTGTACTGCACTGAAACCATGTTAAATAAACTATTGCCAAAGACGATCTCAGTCCCTGAGCATGAATTTGCCCCCAAACAAAACAATCATACTGATGAAAAGAGACCATACCCTAAGTATCTATTATTTTTTAATCACTTGAGTGGTCCCCTTTGATACCTCTTACTTCAATGTCTTAAAGCACAGAGGCTCTCATTGCCCCAGCAGAGGATGGTAACAAATATTTGTGTGTGTGTGTGTGGCTTGACAAAGCCTGCCCATCCATACAGATGTTATGCAGAGCCCCACGTTATTAGAGCTTCTCTGAGGTTAGAGGGCCCAAATAAAAACCTACTTTTGCAAAAACACACTATGGGAGTTCACAGACAGGAAAGGGCTAGTCAGGTAGGATTCTAAAATCCATACAAGAGCCTGACCTGTCAGAGGCAGACGGTAGGTGTAGAGTGGGAACCCTTGATCTGAAGACCAAACAAAAACCATCCTCCCCACCCCCACCTCCCACCCTCCAGAGATGCTGAGCTTCTCAGGAACAACTAAACATTGAATAGAAAGAGTTCTAACATTGGGAGCCTGAGTCGCGACCCCTTTGGCCAAGTATAACCCCAAGGAACGTTGTTCTACTTCAAGAACCACTTTGACCCCACGCAGGAATTTGTACTTTTTTGTTTGTTGCACGTCCCAACAAAGAGTTTCTTCATTTACCTTTCAGAGGGTTGGAGAGAGGACTCTGAATGCCTGGGACTGGCCCTCCCTCGGGGGTCTTGGTTGGACTGGGTTCTCTGGCACACAGTAAACCATTTCTGCTTGGAATGTTGGGTTCATTTAGTGTGGTTGTAAGCAACAGCCTCCTCTCTGTGCTGGCTTTCTCAATGCATGCTCACTCCCGCCAGGTCATGTGAATACTGTAATTCACTCTACTTGTTTCTGCCCTATAGTATTTTAGTATATGTGCTGCCGAAGCGAGCACGTGCCCTATAGTATTTTAAACAAATGATGTAAACTTGAGAAATCTAACTACCAAATCATATTGTTGCGTTCCCAGAATCAGTAAGTCTTTGAAATCAATAGCAGCTTTGCTGTGTGTTGGTGTGTATTTTCCAGGAGACCCACGGCAGTTTCCAAATGTCACCGCTTTCCTTTGCATTTTAATCTCCACCCAGGAAACTCTTTGGCTAGGTGCTGGGTGAGTGTTAACATGAAGGGAAAGCTAGTAAATTTAATATAAGGGCCCTTCACTCCTTTCTTCCTCCTCCCCCTCCAACACACCTAGAGTGTGTGCACATGAACACACACACACACACACACACACACACACACCACAGAGAGTGGAGACCCCTCTGCTAAAGACAGATGGTAGATAGAATGTCTCTCCCAGGTTTTCGTGTGAGGCCCCTGTTGCCTTCATTTGCTGGGGCAAGAAACTCGAACTCACAGGACATGTTTGACAAATACGGTCAACAGCAGAGTGAAAAGCCACCGAAATGACATTTTGCACTTAAAGTTGTCAACCAAAGCTTAATCTTCCCTTCTCATTTTTTAATAACTATTCCTCACTGAGGACTTGCTAAGTACTGTGCTTTGTACTAAGCATTCCACTTAGTGCTGTTCATGCATTAAATGCATTCTGCCCTTAAATCCTGTGATGTACATATTATTATTTCCATTTTATAGGTGGAAAACCAAAGTAGGGACTTAGGAAGTTTCCAAGTTGACAGATCCAGTAAGCAGTACGGCTAGAATTTGAACCCAGATCTCCTGTGCCCTTCCCAATTACATAATACTGTTCTCGGGTTGTATTCTTCAAGACAATATGATTTCATGGAAGAAGCTCTGCATTTGGAGTAAGACAGTGTCTTCGCTAAGTGCCAGCTCTGCCTCCAAATGTGAACTTGGGCAAGTAATCTGAGCCTTCTTTTTTTTTTTCCCTAATATTTTACTTATTTATTTGTCAGAGAGGTTGAGCACAAGCAGGGGGAGCAGCTGGCAGAGGGAGAAGCAGGCTTCCCACTGAGCAAGGAGTCAGATGTGGGACTCGATCCCAGGACCTTGGGATCATGACCTGAGCCAAGGGCAGAGCTTAATCGACTGGGCCACTGAGGCGTCCCTAATTTGAGCCTTATGATTTCACCTCTGCTTTTCTTGTCTTGTCCACCAGGATTACTGAGAGGTTCAAATAAGAGAATGTGTGGAAAACCATTTGCAACCTGAGGTGTGCTTTAGATGACAGGATAATGGTGGAAGCCCGCTGCCCTGTGGTGCTGGGGCACGTCGCTTTCTCTTCGCTTGAACTGTGACAAAGGCAAAGGATAAAGCCCTGTATTAACATGGCTCTGGAGCCTTCTGTTTGGATTTCACACTAAAGTAGGAGTCCCGAAGGTTATGAATCTAAGGTCAAGCTGTGCCTGCTACGGAGTCTAGTTTTTACATCTGTGCATCGTGCTGCCCAGAGCAGCGTCTGCAAGGAAGGCACTGTACCTTTCCAGGAATGAGAAGAAATGAAAAGACTCTCAGTGTCTAACTTTACAGAGCAGTAATTCTTTCTGAACAGAGCTCACACCGCACTGTTTACCGCCTGATGACAAGTGCCAGAATGTCCACACAACCAGAGAGATCCTTGCCATTGCAACAATGTATCAACATAGAATCAGGATCAACACCTGCTTTATGATTTGTGAGGTTTGCCCTTCAGCCAACAGGTCCTCACAAACTCCGCTGCCGTCCTCCACAGAACTTAACCCCTATTTTATTAATAGTTTTGAGTGAAATAGATGCAAAGTTTAGTATTCTAACTTTTAAGGAAAAATATTTCCAGATTCGGTTTTGGTTGGGCATTACCCATCCTTCCTCCAGTCTGTGATCTAAGAACCAGGGGACCCTCGTGGAGTTAAGCCTCCCGCCTTCCCTTGCTCGAGCTGGCAGCACATTCAGTAACCACCTCCTGCGAGGGATTTGATGGAGAGTGCTGAACCAGGTCATCGTAGATAGAAGGAAACGGAAAATTCAGGCAATATACCAAATAATTAAAGGTGAAAAATCCAACCTTTTCACTCATCAGGTACGGGCAGAGAATGCTTTTAGAATTCCCCTTGACTCTTTTTATTACATGGTTTTGTTTTGGAATATTTGTATGAAGACCTTTAATGAAGGGAATAAAAGGGTGGGGGAGAAAAAGACATTCTGAATGTAAAATACCAAATATATCTGTATATATCTGAATCTAGGCAGAAAGAACAATTAGAGATGAGATTTATGTTTGGGAAAATTGGAAGCCTATTTTTGGGATACATGCAATCAGGGGCATAAATATTACCAGACTATAACTGAAAATCCTTCATTTTTACTTTTTCCGTGTGGCAAAGGGATTTTTTTCTAAAACTTGAGCTTGAGCTCTCAGATGGGGTTTGGGACAGTAAACCTGCATATCTGTAGCTCAAGATGTCCCTGCAGCCTGGGCCAGAGGCTTAACTCCAGGGTGACCCAGTAAGATTTGCTGTTCTTGGGCACCCCCACCATGAACTCTGACCCCCATCAGCTGTCTTGACATTCTCAGCAACTGGTTACAAGGAAACACGTGGGAGAGGATGACTAGATCCCCTCAACCAGTCCTAGCAACACATGTACTATTGACCCAATCTTATCTTTATTATAGAAAGTGCCTTTTAGGATGCCACTCGGATCTGCTTACCTTGAGAAGTGAAAATAAGTAAGCTGTAACCAGTACGGAATCATCATTTTGACATATTGTTTAACCTACAGCTGTATATCAGAGAAGGAAATTTTAACCTTTTGGAAGCCTTTTGGCAACACAAGAGGTGAGGTGATGTTTTGGGGACGGGGTAAGAGTAGACGGGTTTGGATGCTTTGGGCAGCAAATAGGGCAAACACAACCCAAACTGACTTAAACAATAAGGACATTTGTTATTTCCCATAACAGGAACTCCAAGGGCAGGTGGGGTCCAGATGGGGTGTGTCAGGGCTCTTTTCCAGGTCTCCCTGACACTCTTCGTCTTGCCCAAACCCTGCGTCAGTTTTGCCCTCACCTGAGAGCAAGATGGCTACCACTTTGCAAGACGACAACATCCACAGGAAGAAGAATCTGTCTCTTCTTACTTTTCTTTCTTGGGAGCAAGGAAATCTTTCCCCTAATCCCCTCAGCAGACTTCCCACCTTTCATTGGACAGAATTGGATTACATGCCTGTTTCTAGGGGACTCCTGTGATTGGTTTAAACAGAATTCGCCTATGGAGCCCATCCCCTGAGTAGCGTTGGGGAGAGAGAGAGATAACTGGGCAAAATCACATCAGAAAGGAGGGAAGAAGGAGGGGCAGATCTTGAGTAAGCAACCAACTGAGTCTGCTACAGAAACCTTGGCCTTCACTGAGTCTGAGTGCATTACCACATGCTTTTTCCTCTCAAGACAACATTACTCACAGCTTACTCTGCAGAGTTTCCTATCAGATTTTTATGTGAAGCATCATTTTGCTCTGACCTCGTGCTGCAATCTTGTTTCTTTTTTTCTTCGCAGAGACCACAATGGAAATCCTACTATAAAAACACTTGAGTGCCATCAAAGGATCAGACCATATAAGGTGCTAGGGACCTTTTTATTTTAAATAAGAAACAAAACTATTTATACTTTTACAAGGAGTCTGCCCTATTTTGGTAAATATTTGGCAAAGCTTCTTGATTAAGAGAGCAAACTGACCCTTGTCTGCAGGGTTGTTTTGCCATAACTGAAATCGTTCATTAATTTTCTGAAAATAGAAGCAGCAAGTGTGTGTTCTTTTGCACCATGACTAAAGCCGTGCTTGTGATTTATTTTAAGCTGCATTTACTCAGCATAATTGGTCAGGTGTCTTTTAAACCTTGGGCCTAATCAGACCCCATTCTGAGTCACAATCACCAAATGGTACTATTGGGAAATAATCTCCTGTGGATAAAGCAAAGATGCATTCATCTGGCCCTGGAGAGTGTGGCGTGTTTGACAGTGCATTTCAAGCTGGATTTCAGAGGGCCTGGATTTGCTAACAAACCCCAACTGTTTTGAGAAACAGCGATTCCCTAGGTTATTAAACAGCGCACATTCTGGGAGAAGCTTGTTGAGTACCATATGTTCCTGATTCATTGGCAGCTAACTCCGTCTGTGGTGTGGGGTTTGTAGGAAATACTCCAGACCCAACCACCTTCCCTTCTTTAAAGGTATCCTCTTGCCAGCTCCATTTGGAAGGGTGTGATGCAGCTGCAAGGAGGGTTTTTAAGTCACTCTCAGAAATTTTTGTAGGACAGTCGTATTGGAAATTATCCCAAGATGCCCCACGGCCGATGGGGCCGAGGCTGGCCCGCAGGCTGGGTGCGGGATGGTGAGGGGACTTACCCAGGGCTTCTCTGCTTGGTCCCCGTTTATGTGTTATCCTCTTGTTCCTTGCGGCTCCCCAGTCGCTGCTGGGAAAACCAAAACCCAACTTCCAGGTGGGTAACTCAAACAAGGTCTGGAATACACTAGTTGCTTCTGGTCCTCCACCACTTCGCTCGCTGAAAAAGGAGAAGAATAAAAGAATAAAAGTCCCACCTCCTAAGTCTAGTGAGAGTAACAACTCACTTAGAGCAGCGCTTGAAAGGAGGTGAGAGCGCAACGAAAGTATCCTGTGAACCGTGATTCTTTCTTGATTGTTGCCAGGATACAAAGAGATACAGCAGAAAGGACCTCAAGCTAGTAGAAGGTGAGAAATTTCTAGTTGCAGCTATGTGACCTTAGATTAGTCACTCACCTCAAATCCCCAGTTTCCTCTGCTTTCCTCAGATGAGGATTTTATGTATGTGACAGGGCTTTACGAGCCATAAAACTCTGTAACGAATGGTCCTGTGCATATGCAGGTCACCTGGGGATCTTGTTAAAATGCGGTCCATTTCCGTAGATCTGGCATGGAGGCTGAGATCCGGCATTTCTAAGAAGCTCCCAGGCGACACAGATGCTGCTGGTCCTGGGACCCCACCCCCCCACCCCCACCTCCAACCTTTCTGATTGGCTATGTAACGTAAGGGCAGCATTCAGGTTATCAGGCTGACAGAAAACCTGCAAACTTCTCAAATTGTTCCGCCGTAGCACCCAAAAGGCAGTGCACATAAATGACACTGTGCTCCTAAAGATTCTGCAGGACGTGTATCTTGGTACCTAGTTTCAAAGGCTTCTTACCTGTTAACTTCCCGTTCTCGCACTTTGCTCAGTGTCCTCTCGCAGGTCTGGCGCTATGACGTCAGCATTCTTAAGCCCCTCCCTTAACAGCTGGTTCCGGTTCCCTGGCAATTAGCAGCTTCGGGATACAGCTGGGCCAGGTACCCGAGGTCGTTGTTGGGAGGACAGGTGTGATACCAGGGGACGGGTGGATGACAAATTAGCTTCTCAACCTGCAAGCCCAGTTATGGTTAAGTTTCTGGCCACCTTAGAAGCTTTGGTATGGATGGGGCACAAGAGAAAGGCAAGCAACAGCAAAATCTAGCACAAGAAGCCCAGAAACTGTGAATAACAGGAAAGAGGCTTGAAAGTGAAGTATGTTTGGGTTTTAAGAGAATTGCAGACATTTTAATAGGCCAATACACAGCTGAGAGGCCTTAATTAAAAGTGGGCCAGTGATTGATTAGGTGCCTGGAACATTACTTTGGGTGCCCCTGGGAGTCAGGAAGTTAGAGAGTTTGGCATTTGAGAATATTTCTTTACCCAGGAGATGGGGCCCAGAGATGCCCACAGGAAGTATGACTTCAAGGTTTACTATCGTTTGCCAGGTTCCCCCTTTCTTCAGACAGTCTAGTGGTGGCAAAGGGTATGAAAAGAGGACGTCTGGGCAGGGAAATGGAACTAAAGAACAAAGGAGACCACCAGGTAACTCCTGCTTTCTCTTTCAAGGCTCAGCTCAACAGACATCCACCTGTGCCGGCCGGTCAGGGCAATGCTGTACTTATTAACCGGTTCCCTGGGGGAGGAGGCTGGGTCCTCTCAGGATCCCCAGCTCCCATGCCAGGCCTGAGCCCAGGAAACATGTGGTTGCTTACGTGTTTCTGGAATGAGAATGAGGGACAGAGAAGAGAAGGGGGAAAAAGGAAGAGGAAAGCCAGGAGTAAAGAAAAGGGAGAGAAAAGCTTTGGGAAGCCAGCCTTTCATGGTTCCAAGAACATTTTCCAAAATCCTTCCAACCCAGGTCCTATTAAATGGTTCTGCTTTCCAGCATAGCTTGATTGCACGTGTGTAGTAAAACTAGATGTCTGAGTCTGACTACAACGTCCCCCTCTCTGAGGCTCTGGGCGTGGTGACCTGAGCTTACCTACGGGAAGGAAGAGCGGGCTGACTTCTATCCTGCCGTTGATTGCCTTTGTGTCTGAGGCCGGGTCCCTTGGACCAAGAGGGCCTGGTTCCTCAGCCGGTCCCCTCCACGGAAGGGAAGGGAAGCCACAGGGCTGGGAGGCTAGCTGACGCAGCATTCCCCAAACCTACGGCAAGGAGATTGTGTTATTTCAGCCATGCTTGGTTGGATGGCAAATATGTGAGCAGCTTTATGAGGATCTGGGACGTGGCCGAATCTTCAGGTTCACAGCGGAGCTGCCCCACGGGAGTTATTCGCTCCCACCCGGCGCAGTTGGCAAAGGTGCTGACCGTGTAAGTGTTCCGATCCCCCACCCCGCACCCCCAGGTGTGCTCCAAGGGGGTGCTGAGAAGAGAAAAAGTGCACTTCAGGCCACATTTCTAAGAATGCTGGGGATGCCTCTGGCCCCGAGCTGCTTGCTGCAATGACAGGAAACACTTGCGCTAGGAGTTTCCCTGGCACTCAGGCCGAGGCCTGCAGAGAGAGGGCGTTTCCATTCTCACTCACAAGGAGGACCAGAAAACGGAGTTTTAAATGTCCCGTTCCCACGGAAACCCAAGATGTGACTTTGGGTCCAAATTGTAACCTTTGGGCTGGCGTTTCTGCTCTTATAAAACTCAAATGTTGCTTGCTGTCTACTTCATGTCTCAGATTCCTGCATGCATAAGTCTGTGGAGTGCTTTAAAACTCTTCTGGGAGCGCCTGGGTGGTTCAGTCCGTTTAGTGTGGACTCTTGATTTCAACTCCAGTTAGGATCTCAGGGTCCTGGGATCCAGCCCCGAGTCCGGCTCCTTGCTCAGCCAGGAGTCTGCAGGAGATTCTCTCTCCCTCTCTCTCTGCCCCCATTCTATATTTCTGTCTAAAAACAACAACAAACTTCTGAACGTAGACTGTGTGTGTGGTGAAGTGGTAAGGTGTCAGCACACCGAAGCCAAGTTTCCCAGAATTCACTGCCCCCTACGGTTCTGGTTCCTGGTGAGAGTTGACAGATAAAAATGAGGCAGCCATTTCCACGCTCCCAAGGTCTGGGGGAGGGTGGGCACCAGGCACCTGGGCAGCTCACGTGTGTCGTCAGGCCTCTGTTGGGCTGCTTTGTTGACGGGGCTCCATCTCCTGCAGGTCCTGGGCCAGGTACACGTGCGGCTCTGACGAAGGGCGGCAGCAGCTTCTGCGGGTCACCCACCTCCTCAAAGCTGGAGGCAGGGACACAAGTGTGGGTACTAGTTGTCCTCATGAGTTCCAGTTTGTCCCTCATTGAATATCCCATTTTCAGCCCCTGTTGACCGGCGATGACTTCAGTCCCAATGCCACATGCAGAGGCGACAGTCTTGGGAAGACTTCACCAGGTCCCATCGTTGCTTCAGTTCTAACCCCCAATAAAAAAAAAAAAAAAATCTCATTATACGTCATGCAGGTTGGCTTTTCTGATTGAACCCTGGCTGATACAATGTATACTCAGAGCCACAAATTTGCAAGGATAATGTGAATGGATGACAGCTAATCATCGCCACCTCTAATTTTAGTCATTAGTTTGTTGTCCCTTCTCAATAGGACTTTCATCAGGAGTGTTGTTGACCAGTTGACCAAATTGGCTGCCCCTGGTATGAGGTGCTTTTATTTCCTCCTTTCCCCTTCTCCACAGTGGTTGTCCACAGTGGTTCCACTGCCCTGACTCCACTCTTTAGAGTTTCTTGCGCCTCTGCAAAGTTCAGGGCCAGCTGATGCAAACTCCCACACCTCAAAATGTCCCGGCGTTGCCTCCCATACTCTCGCCTTCACATATCTTTCAGCAAGAATAATTTCCCTTTAACCTATGCTGACCCCTCTTCCTGGGCCAATGCCTTCTCCTCATTCCTGCTTTCTTCATCTTTCTCTCAGCTTTTCACATCATTCTCTCCCTTTCCATGGAATCCTTCCCTCTGCCTTCAAACCTATGCAGCTCACCTATTCCTTGTTAAAAGCACGTTTCTTTGACACTGCTGCTTCTTAGAGCTACTTTCATTATTTCTCTGCCTTCGATCAAACTTCATGAAAGGAAACTGTTGCCTCTATGTCCCCAATACCCCTATTCTTCTTAGGCCCTTTCAAAGCAGACTTTGATCCCCACCTTCTATCCCAATGGTAGACTTGGATGCACATAGGAATCAATTGGGGCCCAGGACCCCCTTCCAGATGTTTAGACGTAGTTTTTCTGGGGTGTGGCCTAAGCCAGCGGGAGCATCCTGCCCTCCCCACATTTGCAAATCCAATGCTTTCGAAGGGGGAAGGGAACAACTTTCTAAGCAAAAAGCAGTTTAAGAAAGCAGAGACAAAGATGGCCATGTTTGCCTTCCTAAAAATTTTTAAAGCTTTCGGGTAAATTATTTTGCTGTTTAATGAGCAAAGTTTGGATCTTAATACCCAAAGATGCTGGTGAGAACAAGTTTCTCATTCATTGCTAATGACTGGATAACGATGTATAATCTTCTTGAAAAACAATCTAGCAAACTATATCGACACATATAGATACACATACTATCTAATCCATTATTTCTACTTCTAAAAATATAAGCTAAAATCCCTACAATGGTCATTGTAGCAATATTTACAATAGTAAGAAATTAGAAGCGACCAAAAAGGGAATAAATGTATTGTGCATATAGTGGTTGGGAATATTAATGTATAAATTAAAGCATAACTATAAAGAAAGATTATAACATGGAAAAAATGCGTATAATATAATGATAAATGGTGGAGGGGAAGAACAGGTAGTTATAATGTAGTGGGAAAGTTGGTAAAGACTGTACTAATCAAGCCTGGTTTAAACTAACATGTAACTTTTCGAATGTCAGTTTCAGAACTTAATAATGAATTCTAACTATTAAGTTGGAAATTTAGGCAAAGAAATTCATTCTTTAAAAAAAAACACACTCCTCAAGCCCTCTATAAATTTTTAGTTTTGCTTTATTTGACTTTTTCAAATACATTTAAAAGCAAAGTTAGCAAGCTGGCTTTCTCCTGGTCGTTATGTGCACCCTAAACTTGAATCTTATAAATACAGCTCAACATGGTCATACAATTCCCTTTGGCCTCATCCCTTTTTAGGGAAGCTGTTCTCATTTCTCCAGCCACAAGATTTATGGGGGACATTTGACTTTGTGCACTCTTTTCTGTTTCATCAGCAACATGATTTCTCCAGTGAATAATTTTTTTCTTGTGGAAAAAGGAAGAAATATTCAGGCTTGCTGTAAGATGTTGAGTCCAGAAAGTGATCCTAAGGGATATTATTCTAAGCTTTTTCTGAATTCCCTGGGATAATAATTGATGGTGATTGTGTCTTGGGGTCCCCATCTAGCCCAGGGAAGGGGGCTTGGGTAAAATAGAAAAATTAAAGTGAAGCTATGAAATGATCACTTGATGATAGAAATTGATAGAAATACATCTGATAGTGAAACAAAACATGTAAATGATAGGTTAAAATATAAAGATGGCCTCTGAGGTTTTTAGAAATTCAAGATAGAGGAGAGACTTATAGTATAATATGGATGGGACACCTCCAACTTCTGAAAGGCACACAAGAGGATGTTTCTCCCACTGGATTTTTGCCACCTATGGTCTCTATTTGCCACCCTCTCCCAGAGCTGAATGTGAGTCCTCTTGTAAGCTCTGTCTTGTTCCAGGTTAGTGTTTCATTTAGAGAAAATGAGGAAGTTGAGCATTAAGAACAGGACCCAGATGGCATCACGGTGAAATCTGACGCCAGCTGTGTTGTTCGGGGCTTTATTCGGATCCGGGGGTTACTGTGTCCTGTTGGGACCACACTTAGTTCTCTGAGGGAAAATCAAGAGACCTCCACCTTTCCCCACTCCCATCTCTACTTTCTGGTGGGGATATTTTATAAGCCTACCTCTGAGATGGGTTTAAACATGCTTTTATCAAGTGAACTGAGACTATCTTACCAGTTCTTGCTCAAAAAGGACAGATTTCTATTTTTTTTTTTTCTTTTTTGGAAAAGTCCTAACCTGCCTGAAGCTTGAGTCCTTTCAAGCCTGCCATATTTTTCTTTGGAAGCATCAGGCTGTAGTTAAAGGCACTGTTCACAGTCCCTTTAGCCCAAAGTCCAATTTGAGTCCAACAACATCCTGTTTAAAAAGCTCAAACTTTGTTTACTTATGTGACCTAAGGGTTTCACCTGTTTTTTTGTTTTTGCCTCCGAGGACTCAGGGGTAGACGTATGAGGTATGGACTGGATGCAAAGGACTACACAGGATAGTATCTTCTGGACAGGACCGTACCTGTTTGTCACTGCCCAATCTGGAAGCCTTTTGTATCCAGGACAGCGATGCATTTATATGACCTTCGGGAATAACACAGATAGAGTCCGAGATCCATTAGTTAAAGTGATACACGGGACCCCATGTTCCACTTCAAACTACAGAGGCATTTCTGCAAAATCCCCAGTACTCGATACATGCAACTTCACGACATCGCCTGCATACAGATCTCTCCTGTCGGGGGCGTTCTGGAGATAGAGGGCAGTGGGGGGACTGCCAGACTCATGGGGCTGAGGCCAATTTTCATGGTACAGGGAAAGATCCGTTGGCAGTATTAGAAGAGAAGGCACTCAGCTTGACTTCTCTGTTCAACATTTGTTTACCACTCACATTTCCTGAGGAGCCCCACTGGGCTGAAGTCCAACTTTGGTACTGTGTTTACATTTATAATACAGTGAAGGAACGGGTAGGAAACTCCCTGAGAAACATTAACAGCGTGAGCCCAGTGATGCAGAAGGAAACTGAGGCAGTGATCTGCAAATGTCTAATGTGGGACTTGAATTTGGAGCCAAGTTTCCAAAGCTTGGTCATGCTCTAAGTCCAAAGTGACTTTTTAGGAGGTAAGCTTGAACCTGGTTGTGTGGGTGGATGGCCTCAGGATCTCCTTAGGGGACAATTCTGAGAATCCAGGCTGCGTGAAATCCTTTCTGGTTGTGCTAAACCCACCGCACAAGTTGGGGAAGGTTGTTTTATTTCTCTGTACCTGTTTCACATGGTGGGGAGAGGACAAATTAGGGCATCATTAAAGGCTGAATAAGAAAAGTTTCCCATAACCTTTCATAGAGATCAAATAAAAAATACATAGAGAAAAGCAAAGTTGGTGATTTAGGCTTTGCTTAAAAAAATACAGCATATTTAAGAAAAAAATAAGCCGACGTTTTATCTTCTCCAGGAGCTTATCCTCCACATAGCTGTGAGTTTCTAAAACACGTATCAAATCATTCATCTTCCCTGTTTAAAGTCCCTCACTGGCTGACCGTCGACCTCAGTACACAAGCCAGGTTCCTTGGCTCTGCAGTCAAGACCCTCTAGGTTCCCGCCCGGCCCACCCCTCTGGAGTCAGCTCCCATCCCCCCAGCTCCATGCGCTCCCCCTTCGGGGGCTCCCAAAGACTGTACCCAGGAGGGTGAAGGGGCCCCCCTGCTATGATCACAATGGCGGTGCATCAGAAGACGAAGGTGATGAAAGTCCTCATCAGACCACCCGGCCATGGCCAACTGCACAGAAACCCAGAAGACCATGTCCTTGGCCACCCTGGGTGATATTTACACCAAGAGTCAAGGTTGATCTTCAGCAGATGTTTGCTCTTATCTCCTCATCCTTGTTCTTGACTCCACTTTCCTAGAACTACTCTGATTTTGTCCATGAGCTTTGCAAAGGGCACGGATTTGTCTGTACAGAGCCTGAAACACACAGAAACAGGCAGTGAGCTGCTGCCATGTGACAGGACGAGGCTCCCAGCAGACTGCCGAGGGCCAAGATGCAGAGGTACTGTGTAACCGTGGCGAGGGGGAGACCCAGCATCCATCCAGCCTTCTCTCTGCTCCCTTGGGGCTGTGCAGCTGCCAAACTCTCTGCACTTACTTTCTGGGGCAGGATTCTCTTGATCATCTTTTTCCAGGCCTCCCATAGAACTGTCTTCCCTGTTCTGCCCTAGAAGGGTTAGGTTCTCTCTGGACAGCCCAGCTGCCCTGTTGCCCACAACCTCCAGTTGCTTCATGATTCTAGCCTGGTCGGGGCCAAGGCTGCCTCATTAGGTTGACAAGATAACCCTCAGATGAGGCAGACAATGAATCAAGAAACCAAGTGATTGCAGCAGTCTTACTCTGAGAAGTCACTGGGCCAGCTCTTGACTGCTTTTAATCCTCTCCTTTATCCTCCAATGAAGGTCTTATCTCCATTCTTCAGAGCTTGAAGCTAAAATTCAGGCTCAATACTTTGCTGGGAGTTATAGCTAGAAAGGGACGGAGCTGAAATCTCAAGCCAGGTCTAATTCCAAAGACTGCTGTCTTCCACTATGCTTATTATTTGCGCTTACTGTGGGCTACTCTTGTAAGCACTTTACTTGTAATAACTCATTTAAACCTCACAATAACTCTAGGAGGAAGGGACTATCATCTCCATCTTACAGAAGAAAAACTAAGGCCCAGAGAGGTTAAGTTACTTGCCTAAGGTCACACCGCTAGTAAGTGGCGAGGACAAGATACAGCCTGACAGCTTGGCTTCAGAGTGTGTGCCCCTCACTCCTATGACCACAGCCCCTCCAAGCTCCAACCTCCTAAGGTTGCCAGCACATCTGTCTTGGGCCAGCACGGCGGGGAGGCACTGAGAGGAACAGCAAGGGACATCCGTCCTTGCCCTCAAGGAGCTTACAAAGTTCAACCGACGGGTCAAGGGGGCATAAGGCCTTTACAAAGATATCCCGAGGATCGTGTCCACCCTGCATCTCCAGGCTTACTTCTAAAAACTACAGCAGAGTTGCTTTTGAGAAATCTTTACAAGGTACAGCCCCTATGCTGTCCGGGGAGGCTGTGAAATCAGCAAAAGCCTGTCTTTGGCTTTATCTCCTTAGATAGAGCAGAAATGCTCAGTTATGTGGGATCGGAGGAGAGCCAAGCTTCTGATATGGTCCAGCTCTGCCTGCAGTGAAAGGCAGGGGCCGGAGCAGAGGATGACCATGGTGGCTTGACCATGGGGGCAGCTCGGCCTCAAGCAGGAAAGCCCGCTGCCTCCAGTCTGTGCCTGAATCTTCCGCAGGCAGCTAGAAGACTTGGTCGAGGCATCTGTTTAATGTCTTCAGTCCCTCTGGGCAAAGTTGGGGCTGGGGCAAGGACTGGGAGCTGCTGGGGCCAGGGACACTGGTTTCTGCGTCAGTGCTCCCCAGCGTCCTCTTGGACAGCCCCTGGCTCATTAGTGCACGGTCAGTTAAAAACACAAGCTTTGGAGCCAGACCAAGTGGGCATGAGCTATGAGACCCAGGGTGAGTCCCTGAATCCCCCTGTGCCCATGGATGCCATCCCATAAAATGAGGCTCCTAACAGTCCCCACCTCACAGGGCTGTGCTGAGGGTGAGACCACACAGAACTGTGTAGCTATCTCTGCTATGCCATCATCCACACCGTGTGGCAGTTGTGTCTGCCTGTCTCCTCATCTAGACCATGAACTTTCATCCGAGGGCAGAGCCTGATCACACAAGTCCTGTCAGCATTGGCTGGCATAACTGATTAAACAGAATCCCCTCCTGCTCGGCCTTACCGACAGGTCTGTCTACACTCTGGTCCCGCAGGCCATGACTGGAGGCCTGAACGGGTGTGGCCGCCATTCCCAGGAATGGTGTCCTCTGAAGGCCCTCCTCGCTGCCTCATGGGCCTTCACCAGCAGTGGGACCCAGGAACTCAAACTATGAGCCAGGTTTCCAGAGCAGGTCAGCAGGAGAGGCGTAGATTCTTACTTCCTTGGCCTTCTGACTGCTCAGCCTCCCTGACTTCTCCATATCACAACGATTAAGCACCTAACGTTTTTTCCCTCTCCTCCGATTATTCCTGGACAGTAGTGCTTCTCAGAGTTTAACACGTGTACAAGCCACCTGGAGATCGTGTTGGAATGAGGCCAGGTCCTGCTTGAGCACGGCCAGTGGCAAGGCTGTGCCCTGCTGCCAGGATGACCTTCCTCGTGCACAACAACCGTGTCACTCGAACGGACTTGAATAGACCTTTCACCCGAACACGTCCACGAACGGTGGCTGAACCCCAGAAAAGATGCTCAACGGCATTAGTCATTACGGAAATGCAGTTTAAAACCACGACCAACTGCACACCTATTACACACCTGTTAGAAGAGTTAAGAATAAAACTACAATACCAAGTGCTGGTGAGGATGCAAAATAACTGGAATTTCCATACTCCGCTGGGGAGGATGTGGAATATCACAGTTGCTTTGGAAAACAGTTTGGCAAGGTTTTCTTTTAAATAAAGTTAAATACACACTTATAAACGCCGATCAGACAAAGCAATCCTACTCTTACATGCTTAGATATTTGCTCAAGGGATTTGAAAATTTACGTTCACACAAAAACCCATGCATGACTGTTGTTAGGGAGTCTATTCACAATCACCCAAACCCGGAAATAACCCAAAAGTCCTTCAACTGATGAATGGATGAACCCACTGTGGCACGTCCACACAAGAGAATAGTGGGAACAGACTATTGACATACAAAGACCTGGGTGAATCTCGGATGTGGTATTCTCAGTGAGAGAAGTTAAATTCGAAAACCTACTTGCTATATGATTCCATGTACAGGAAACTCTGGAAAATAAAACTAGAGAGACCACCAACAGATGGGTGGGGATAAGAGGCTAGTGTGGGGGAAGGGTTTCCTGCAAAGAGACAAGAAAGTTCTGTGGCATGATGGGAATGTTCTGTAGCTTGCTCACAGTCGTATTTACATGACAATATGCATTTACAAACACCAGAATGCCCAAAAGGATGAATTTTGCTGCATGTACAGTACGTCACACCTCAAAAGCAACGACAGTGACCAAAAACTTTTCACGGTTCCCATTTGCCCGAGGAATTAAAATAAAGTCCAAACTCCAGAACCCCTTATCCTTTCAAATTATTTGTACTATTCATTTTCTTAAATGCTGGTTCAACTTTTCCACCACTCACAGGTGCCCTGGGGTTTCTTTCCTCAGTCTGTCTCATCTCCTGGAACAGCCTCTTCTTTTACAGAATAGGCAGATAATAAACGCAGAATGAATGAATGAATGTTCCTAACATTCCTTGATTGCCCATTGCCCCCAAAAATGGCGCCAGAGAAAGATAAACCTACAAGGTCTTGTTGGAATGAAGCCAACCAAGGTGCTGCATTTCTAACAAGCTCCTTTCTTTCTGAGGAGCTCAGGCTTTTGTAAGGGTTTGCTGACTCTGGTCGATTCTTTGGACGTGGACGTGGGCAAATCTGCTGAAACAAACCCCAGTGTGCTCAAGCCGCTGGGAGCCATTTGCAGCCTTGGAAAGGGCCTGCCTTGGCACACATCTCACCGGCTTAGGGCCCTACAGACTCCCTGCTGCCAGGCCCAGGTAGGAGAGAGGCCAGCCCGCTGACAGGAGGCCTGTGGTGCTGTCACCCAGCTGGCCATGTTGATTGATTCCCCTGTCCTCACTCACTTGTTAGCAGTAGGGCTCCTCACGTCCCCACAGGCGCTGCTGCCTGGAGGGGGTGGGGGAGGTGCTCTCCCTGGCAGGTCTGTCCTCCCAGCGCTTGTCTCCCTGCTGTCTCCCTGAGCCACTCACCATTTCCTCCCCACGCTCTCCACAGCCCCAGCGCACAGACTCCCAAGAGGGAAATGGACTCTGAGAGCTTGAGGTGCTGGTTTGAGGGTCCCGACCAAGAACCTCAAATCTTTGAGCCTCCACTATGAAGATTCACAGACATATATACATACACGGAGGGGAAAAACTGTATCCCTGATGTGGTCTTTGGCCACAGCCCCCCAGATTGTCTGCACATGAGCTAGGAGGGGCCAGTGTTTTTGCAGGCTACAGGCAGATCTGGAGTCTTAGTGGAAATCTGGAAATCAGCACCTTCATCTTAGCCATCTAGACTTTTCCATTCTTGAGGAAAGGAAAGATGAGCAGAGCGGGCGGCTGTTTGCCCCACTGAGGCTCCCTCTGCCAACGCAGCCCACTGCATCTTTGCTGCCTCAGTGGTCCAGGCATCTCTTTCTCGGGTTGGAGGAGGTGAGGAGGCCTCCCAAGATTCCCCTGGGGTCCAACGATGGTGACACAGACACGTTTTTTAAACCTGCAGCATGGATATAGACTGCCTGCAGGGGCCAGTTACGTAATTTGCGGGCCCCAGTGCAAAACAAAGATGTGGTGTCTCTTATTCAAAAAGCAGAGAAAAAAGTGCCTTTGAAAGTACTAAAACATAAAGCTTGTTCATTTCATCTGTGATCTCTGTTTGCCATGGGGTTTTTTATTTGCTGTAGAGCATTGCAAATAAAGACAAACATTTTAGATTATTAGCATGAATTGTACCCTTCATCTCTATATTGTGCAATATCTGTGTTACATGCAAATATAGAGCATTTAACTCATGTCGAATCACTAACATTATGCAGTTTGTATCTCGTAGCTTGTATAGGCCCGTGTACTTCCTGCTTACTGGGTGGTGGAGACACTGGAAAAAACGAATGCCGTTGTTTTTATTTCCCATCTTGCTATGCACGTGTTCTACCAACGCTCTGCTTTCAGCTCACTGACGAATAGGCAGGCCTGAAAGGAGGGGCGCCTGGGTGGCTCAGTTGGTTAAGCATCCAACTCTTGATTGAGCTCAGGTCATGATCTCCGGGTTGTGATCTTAGGGTCACCAACTCAAGATTGTGGGATCAGGCCCTGCATTGGGCTCCGGGCTGACTGTGGAGCCTGCTTGAGATTCCCTATCTTCCTCTCCCTCTGCTCCTCCCCTGCTTGTGCCCGCTCTCTATCTCTCTCTAAAAAAATATTAAAATTTAAATTAAAAAAAAAAGAAAGAAGGACTGTCTACTCATCCCTGAGTGTGGATGGGCTCCAGGCACAGAGGGGCAGCAAAGCAGAGAAGGAGCCCCTCCAGGCCCGTGGGCTCCACAGGGCAGGTTAGGAATGTAAGTGACACTGCTCTTATGAACAAAATGTGTGGTTTGACTTTACTGGTTGATCTGGGGACTAATCAGCTCAGGGATATGCAGGGGAAGGGTGCAGCTGTGACCGGCCGCCCTTGGCCTGCGTCCCCGGGACTTGACTCACGTCATCTGCACTTGAGTTCAGCTCACAGTGTGCGTATGTCAGTAGAAGAACCAGAGTCTTCCCCTGAAGTTTCCAAAATAAATAATTTCTAAGTGTCCTTTTTAAAAAGCAGTAACATTTTTTAATTGTAAGATTAATACATAACCACTATAGAAAAGCATAAAAGGAAAGATAACTGCATAAATCTTGGTATATATCAGGTTAGTATTTTTCAGTATACCAAAGTGTATGTATGTCATACATTGCTTTTTGTTGGTTTTGTGTGGAGAAGGGTTCAAAATTCAGTTCATGTAGTATTTTAGTCTTTTTTCTTTTTTTACTTAGCAAGATATCATAAATACTTCTCTGTGTCATTAGTCTGATGTGTAATGGGTGGGGATTATCCCATTGTATAACAATTTACCGAATCATTCTCCTGTAAGTGGACATTTACATTAACTTGTGGTTTATTAATATCACAAAAATACAGCAGTAAACATATATTGTGAGCCACAGGTCGGCACATATACATGAAAGATGAGAAGCTGCTTAAAAGCTGTGTCTTGGGGCGCCTGGGTGGCTCAGTCGGTTAAGCATCTGCCTTCAGCTCAGGTCATGATCCCAGGGTCCTGGGATCGAGCCCTGCATTGGGCTCCCTGCTCGGCGGGAAGCCTGCTTCTCCCTCTCCTGCTCCCCCTGCTTGTATTACCCCTCTCACTGTCTCTCTCTCTGTCAAATAAATTAGTAAAATCTTTAAATAAATAAATAAATAATAAAATAAAATAAAATAAAAGCTGTGTCTTGTTTCCAAAACTCGTGCCCTGCAATATCCACCTCACTACGTGCAAAATGTATACATAAATTCTATATAAATGCATATATAAATATGTAAATAATGGTAACTTTGGAAATCATCGAACTGCCAGGGTTCTGCCCACACTCAGCATTTGCTCGTCCACTCGAGAAGTTCCAGCAGGGAATGTCTGTTAATGTCAGTGTGTCTCTGCACAGAGGATCCGCCCGATGTCCGGGTCACCCTCCTGGACTCGGGGTCTGCCGTCTGCGCTCAGCCGAAGCTAGAAGCACGTCTTCTGAGGTGCCTGTGACTGAGGCATTGAGGGGACTTTGGACTCAGGGCTTGAGAAGATTCCTCAGTGCTAAATCACCCCCCAGGGGAGGCTGTTTCACATTCGGGGGCTGTGTCCCTGGCGGATTGGAACCGAACTCAGTTACTCAGCTTAAAGGTCCAGAGCCCAACTGTCCCCGAGCACAAGGGACTGACACCAGGAAGACCCTTGGACGGAGGGTAGCTGTGTGCACACACCCTCAGTGTGTGACTGAGAGCCCAGTTCACAGTCCCCTGCTGGTTGGCCTCTGGGCTGTGCAGACACCCCTCTTTACCCCAAATTCCACATAGACCATCTACACTTCTTCTCTCCTGTAGTTAATACATTTAAAACTGGCTAAGGAGAGCAGGTGGTCAAGGACATCATGACCCACTAAGAAGTCTTCATGGATTGTGGCCATGTCACTATACTCTGCATGGTGAGCCCCAGGATTCAAGTGAAAGCTGGGGTGGAAAGGCCCAGAATGTGTTCCCAGCCCACAGGACACAGCCCTTAGTGTGCAACACCCTTTCCTCGTGGCGGGGGGTAGGAAGGAGGTGTGAGTTAGCACAGAGGTATCTGCTAAAACCCTGAGTCACTCGACTCCGGGAATTATGGGTGTGGACCAGACTGGGAACCCGCTGGATCCTTTTCAGTGTAAGTTGGACGCACCCTAAGCATCTGGGGGACCTGGAAGAAACCCATGTCATCAACCCAGTTGCAGGCCAATGGCAGAAAAACTTCGGACTTTCTGGGATCCCTCAGCTCCGGAGCCCACGAGGGAATCCCAGAGGCTCAAGAAGCCAGTGGACTTGTCCTACTTTCTGGCTCTGTCAAATAGTGAAAAAGTCAGGATGAATGAAGGAGTGCCTGAACAGATAGATCATAGTCTCCCCTCCTCTACAAAAGCACAACTTGGCTGAGTTCCTTTGCCAGGGCAAGGGATGGCCTGAGGGAGTTAGCGGGAGGGCCAAGACGTCAGGGAAGTGTCGAGGCCAAGCACCGTGGGGAGAGGAGAGCCTGCAGTCAGCATCCCAAACTGGGATCCAGAAGACCCTCACGCTTGACCCGTGGGAGCTTAGACAAGGCACAAGTCTGCTCCTCGGCTTCCCAATCTCTGACACAGGAAGAATAGCCACATCTGCCATACTGCTTTTGGGAGATAATAAAAACTTAAAAGTTTTCACTGAATAACTGTCATGTATACCCACAGGTCAGGCCCTCGCTGCTGACTCGTGGCTGGTAAGTGGCTTTTCCCAGTGTGATTCTAAAACTTGATTTGCTCCACGTCATAAACAAACCATAAAACAAACAAACAAACAAACAAACAAACAAACAAAAAACAGTGTTATACTGAAATCCCATTTTTGTGCAGGAGGAGTTCAGGAGGAATTCAAGGTAGGAACCATGAGTACGTGAATAAGAGGAAAGGTAAGAGCCCAGGTTTTGAAAGAGGCACAAGCCTTGGGCTATTGCAGTATTTTAGATAAAACATCTGAAGGGGTTCTTTTTTTTTTTTTTTAAGATTTTACTTATTTATTTGTCAGAGAGGGAGCACAAGCTGAGGGAGCAGCAGGCAGAGGGAGAAGCAGGCTCTCCACTGGGCAGGGAGCCCAATGTGGGACTTGATCCCAGGACGCTGGGATCATGACCTGAGGCGTCCCTTCATCTGAAGGGGTTCTTAAGAGAAAAGGTTTGTCTCTGTTAACCATTTTTATCACCCTTTTCCAGATGACACAATTGAGGATTTAAGAAATTAAGTAACTTGTCCAAGTTTATATCTCTAATAAATGGTAGAGATAGGATTTTATTTTATTTTTTTAAAGATTTTATTTACTATTTGTCAGAGAGAGAGAGAGAGAGAAAGAGTGAGCGAGCACAAGCAGGGGGAGCAGCAGGCAGAGGGAGAAGCAAGATCCCCACTGAGCAGGGAGCTGGACGTGGGGCTTGATCCCAGGACCCTGGGACCACGACCTGAGTCGAAGGCAGACGCTTAACTGACTGAGTCACCCAGGCATCCCAAGATAGTATTTTAAACAAAATTCATGCTATCTCTCCTGCCAAAACCCTGCATGTGCTGCAGAGTGACCGTGTTATTAATTTCTGACAAGGACTGAATTCTAGGGACAGAAAGGAAATAAGGAAAGAACCTGGATTCCTAAGGTCTTCACTCAGTGGCTCTAATTCCTTTGTGGAAAGTTAAGGTAGGGAGCCACAGTTGCCAAGACCTGGGTCTAAAATCTGTCCTTTCAAATCCCACAGGCCTTTGGTCTGAGGCAGATGAAGCATAGGCCCACCTCAGAGAGAGAGACAAGGTGCCCCTCCTCCGGGGGTGGCTCTTTCCCCCAAATCACAGCACAGAAAATGACCAACAAAAGACAATACAGCAATCACCTCCACAAGGATTTGTCTCTTACTCCCAGATGTTGGCTTCCCCTGCGTTGGAGGACAGGACTACATTGAGTGGAAAGAATAACAAATATTTCTAGAATAGTTTATTAGGTTTATATAGGAAATTGCCATGTCTTTGTAGGTCAAAAGCAGTCAAATATCAGCAGCTTCACATGGTTCAACCTTATGCTGAGCCTTATTGACTGATGTAATCATCAATTAATCCAACCAGCCAGCCAGTTACCCGGGGAAACAAAACTAACTCACGAAGCAATCACAGGGCTAAATTACGCAGTGAGGGCATTTTACAAAGCAAAATTTACATGTGTTACTGTCACGGAGCTCCTAAGTGGCAAGCCTTCTAAATGGGGTGGCAATGTCCTTCTAAATGCCTCAAATCCTCCAAGATGGCCCAGGCTGGCTCCTGACAGTGCCTACAGAACAGGTGGGCCTTAGATGGGCAGAGAGCGGTGGGAAGAGATTCCCCGGATGGGGGAAGCGGTGCGGCACTCACGCTGGGCTAAACTACATTCAACATATCTGGGACACACAGAGAAAACAAGCTGATGAAATAGAGAAAGCATTTAGGAAGGTGTGAGTGACTAAGCTAGAGAAAGAGAGTGGGGTCACGTCATGGAGGGTCTTCAAAAACTAGGTAGGGGAGGTTGCATTTTTAGAATCGTTGATCCTTGTGCTGGAAAGAACCAAAAGAGATCATCTGTGCATGGATTTCAAACAGGAAAAAGGCTGCCTTCTTAGTTTTACAAAATGAAAACTGAGGCTCAGAGATTTGGTTAGAGGTGGAAGGTAAGCTAGAATTAGGATTTCTCGCTTCCTTGTTTGTCATACCTCATCACACTGAACTCGACTTGCCCTTCAGATTAAAAAAAATAACTGTTTTGCCTAATAAGCTGTCTTATTTATAGGCTGTTACTATTTAAAACTGTTTCACGTTTCTAAAGTGGCAATGAGGAATCATAGGTTCTTAAAGAGAATTTCTTGGCAGTGACATAATAAAAGTGTTCTAGAAAGATTAGCCTGTCAAAAGCATTCTAAATAGATCAGCAAAGTGGGGGGCTGAAGTCAGGAAAAGGGACGAATGAGCAAGGACTGAGGGAGGCACTGGATGGGAGCCCAGAGGAGAGGTAGGGACTATGGATGATGCCAGAAGAATAGTGATCCACTGACAGAACTGGGGAGGAGCAGAACGAGAGCCAGCTTTAGATGGAAAAAACATGGGGCAATGAAGATTTAGGAGTCACGAATGCTGAGGTAAAGAAGGAAATGACAAGAATGGATGAGTAGGTCACCAAGGGTGAGTCTGGTGAGAGAACTCTAGGGCTGTGGCAGAGAGGGCCAGCTGTGTGCCAAGGTCCGTCTTCCCTATCATAGAATAGACTTGCTGGGGAAGAGGTTCCTAGCCATGAACCATGTTTTCCTGCCCTCCTTGCATCTAGAAAGGGGTGCATGACTAGTTATCTTCTACGGAGAATGAGCAGAAGTGATATCCATCACTTCCAGGCCAAAGTCTTTTTTTTTTTTTTTTTTTAAAGATTTTATTTGTTTATTTGACAGAGAGAGAGAGAGATCATAAGTAGGCAGAGAGGCAGGCAGAGAGAGAGAGGGGGAAGCAGGCTCCCTGCTGAGAAGAGAGCCCGATGCAGGGCTCGATCCCAGGACCCTGAGATCATGACCTGAGCCGAAGGCAGAGACTTTTTAACCCACTGAGCCACCCAGTCGCCCCCAGGCCAAAGTCTTTAAGATCTTATTTATTTATTTGAGAGAGAGGGAGAGAGTGTGAGCACACACGAGCGGGGGAAGGGGCAGAGCGAGAGGGAGAAGGAGACTCCCCGCTGAGCCTGGAGGCCAACATAGGGCTGGCCATGGGGCTCGATCCCAGGACCCTGAGATTCATGACCTGAGCTGAAGTCAGACACTCAACCAAATGAGGCCCCTAGGCGTCCCACTTCCAGGCCAAAGTCTTAAATCAGATGGGCCTCCTCCATTCTTTTCTTCCTTTTTTGGCTGGCAGGTTATAGGTAACAGTGAGGCTCTAGAGGTCTAGGGGGATAGTGAAGACACAGAATGAGGATTCTGGGTCCCCAGGTGGAAGAAATCCACTTGCCAAAAGAAAAAGCCACTGTGTACTAATACTAGAGTAAGAAATTGACTTCTTTTGTGATTGAGCCATTATAATTTTTGAAACAACTTGTAATTGAAGATTGGTTCACCACAGAGGTCCCCTAAGGAATGCCAGGTTGAAAGTGAATGATAAGGGAAAGGGGATCCAGAAGCAGAATGCTCAGCTAAGGAAAGAAGAGGAGTGAGTAGGAAAACCAAATTCCAAAAGTCCAGGGTTACTAAAATCAAGGGAGAAGCAGCCTCAAGCAGGAAAGAAGTGGTCTGCAGTGTTAAATGTTCGAAGACAGAGCAGGAGGATTGATAATAAGGGAAAAAACATTAGACCTAACATTAAGAAGACCATTGACAACCTTCCAGAAACTAAATATAGAAACGGGCAGGCATTTCAGAAGAGACACAAGGCCACGTGGCCAGTATTCTCTTACTTTCCATTTGTTTTGCTGTTGGACTTTTCTCTCCTGGCTCTGAAGGAGCCTGAACTTCAGAACATCCCCAAAGGACGATGCATCACCATCCAAAGCCAGTGGGAAATGACGTGAAGCCTGCCATTATGAAATGCGGTGGAAGAGCCCCTTGGTTGGGCTGCTTTACGGGAACCAACTCCTGACACATCGGGGACCACAAGTCCAAGAGGACAAACACAGGAGGCATTTTTGTTTGTAAGAGGAGAGGAAAAAAGGAGTTCCAGCCTTGACCCAGACTGACTGCAACGTCCCCCTGGGAAGCAGCAGGTGGGGGATCCTCCTGCCCGTGTAGCAAGCAGCAGCACCTGCAGGTGGGAGCAAGGGGCCAACAGAGGTCCGAGCCAGCATAGGGCTGGAATGAAGACGGGCCAGCCTCCGGGCCAGGTTTCTGTACCGGGGGCGTCTTCAGGAAAATAGGCTAAATCGTGCAGTCTGCTTTCTCCTGCCTTATTTAGTTATATTAGTTTAAACGAAGTACAAAAACAACAAAACAAAACCCCAGTAACATTTCAAGAGGTTTTTCTGCTCACCATGAGGTCAGCATGAGCTCTGGAGTCAGACCAGGGTCCAAATCTTGACTCGCCCTGCGTGATGCAGAGGAGTGCCTGGGCGAGTGATGGTGGGGCTCTAGCGCCATCTTTAACTGCCCTCAGCAGTCATTCCAAGACAAAATAAAAATAGCACTATATATGTCAACAGTGTAAAATGTGATTAAATGCTTTGTTAGAAAATGCAAATGAGGCAAATGCAGCTTCACGATAATGTTCCAGGATTTCATTCCAACTCTACGGTCGCCTCTGAGCCCCTCTTACATGGAAATTCTGGCACCTCCACTGGCTCCATGAATGAATGTCTTCTTGTTCTTGGCAAGTTGTCTGGTCCCTTTGGTCTCGGGTTCTTTGTCTGGGAAGCAGCCTCCCGGTGCCGTGGTGAGGACCACACGAGACGACATTAAACCACCTGTTTGCTCCCATTCTCCGCTTTCTCTGACAGAAGCTTGGTCATGGCCTGCTTCTGAAGTACTCTTTGCTGCTGTGTGACAGGGAATGGTCAGGCCCAGGAGAAAGCGGAACTCACCTCTCCTGCGGCCCCTTGTCTAGATGGAGCCCAGTCTTTGGAGCAGCAAAGTTCTCATTCTTCAGTGATTTCCCTGTAGGAGAATCCAAGTCACTCATCCTAAAAGGCAGAAACCTCAAGGATGAAACTCCAAAACCCAGATCGCTAAAATAGGGATCACAGGATAACCCAACTTCCCACCCAATATAGAATTTCTCCCACAGCTTCCTTGATGGGCAATCAGGCAGGATCTTCCTGACCAGGATCTTCCAGAAAGAATCAAGTAGTTTATGGTCTTCTTTATGAGGTGCTCATTCCATCACCAGTTAACTGTATGTTGAACCAAATCCACCTTTTGGTAACTTTCTCCAAGTGATCCTTGTTCTGTTCTTTGAAGCAAACCCAAGAAAAGATAATGCCTTTTCCCATGACCACCATTTGAATATTTTATCCCAGTTATCAGGTCATCCCTATTCCCTACATACATCATCTCTTTTTTAAAACTTAACTACCTCCACTCCATCAGCGTGACACACAGACATCTAGCATCCTAATTATCCTACCTTTGAACTTGCTCTTATTTATCAAGAACCTTTTGCAGTTTCATTAATAGGGGCCATGAGTGGACCCCAAACTCCCAGTTACATCTGGGAGAATGAATGCAGTGAGAATACTGCGAACCTTGGTTTGTATATTAAGATAGCTGCCACCACACCCCCCCCCCTTTTTTTTAGCAGCCAAGTAAATTATTGGCTCACATGCGGCTTGGGTCAACTAAAACATTTGTTTTTGACTTCTGATTTTAGACAACACTAAACTAACTGCCTTGGTAGAAACTTGCTCAGTTTTTTCAAAGTACCTACAAAGACACAAATATAAAAATCCCTTTACCACCAAAAGCTAAGACCAACATAAAACCACTTGCTAAAATCTAGAAGGAATTTTTACTTAAATTATTTAAATGAGAAGGGATAAACACTTGGCAAACAGTCTTGCCTGTTCTCAAGAAATAGAGGATCTCAGGGACACCTGGGTGGCTCAGTTGGTTAAGCGGCTGTCTTCGGCTCAGGTCATGATCCCAGGGTCCTGGGATCGAGTCCCACATTGGGCTCCTTGCTCGGCAGGGAGCCTGGTTCTCCCTCTGCCTCTGCCTGCCACTCTGCCTGCTTGTGCTCTCTCTCTCTCTCTGACAAATAAATAAATAAAATCTTAAAAAAAAAATCTTAAAAAAAAGAAAGAAATAGAGGATCTCCGATCATTTAAAAGAATGGCTTTAGATCCTGGCTGCTCTATTCCCCTACTCAGAGACCTGGAGTCTATACCACAAGAAACCTGGTAGTTATCCCTTTACCATGTGGATGTTAGATTTTGAGTTGATATAAATATTTTTTTCCAATCTCCATTTTTCAACATTTATTCAGAGACTAATTCAAGAAGTATATGAGATGGGGTGTGTGTGTGTGTGGGTGTGGGTGTGGGTGTGGGTGTGGGTGTTTGGTGCATCGCATTCTTGAAGGAATAGTCCCAGAAATAAAATGCTGTCACTGAGTATGGAAAGAATTGTCCCAGTAGCAACACATAGTGAGGAGGATATCATAGGACCAGCCCTGGAGGAAGGAACTCAGCACAGCAGAGCCATCCTACAGGAATGCTAGCTAAATAATCAGAATTGGGCAGACACCTATTCTTGTCAAGCTATAAATCTGAGAAAATTCCATCATTACCCAAGTGTCCAATCAATAGGACCAGATAAAATCTACACACCCTGTCTGTGGGTGAATCTGAAACGGTTTTTTTTTTTTGCCTTTTCATTCAAAAATGAATAATCAGAAAAAGAAAAACTGCCATTGGAAACATGAAAAACAATTACACAGAAGACCAGATGAGGAACATTCCTCTGAAAATGACCTCCTGCAAGGCAACCAGCAAATATTTTTAGAAAACTGTGTAATATCCTCAGAAAGATGTAAGAAGACATGGCTTCTAAGAAAGAGGTGTACAGTCCCAGAGAAAAGGATGGGAAGCAGAGACAACAGAGTGAAATGAATAGCAGGGAGAGATAGGTGAGATAATGAAGAATATTAACAATACCAAAACTATAGTAAGTGTCATATCAAGAAATATAGCATGAAAATATGTTGGAATGGGTAAAGAGCAGCACTAGTCCCATGGAAAAGTAAGTGAATGTTGTGAAGATTATACTGGAGATATTCTTTTTTTTTTTTAATTTTATTTATTATTTATTTGACAGAGAGAGAGAGAGAGAGATCACAAGTAGGCAGAGAGGCAGGCAGAGAGAGAGAGGGGGAAGCAGGCTCCCTGCTGAGCAGAGAGCCTGATGCGGGGCTCGATCCCAGAACCCTGAGATCATGACCTGAACCGAAGGCAGTTAACCCACTGAGCCACCCAGGCGTCCCTATACTGGAGATATTCTTCTGTGATACACAGCAGAAGGAAGAAATAATGGCAGAGAAAAGATGGTAGACAGAGGACAGAAACATGATTCCACTAATAAGCACGGTAGGAACAAGAAAAATGGAGACAAATCAGACATAATTGAAAACTGCTTTCTTGTGATGAAAAACATTTGAGTGTGCAGACTGATGGGACTCATATTCTAGGCAAAATTAAAGAAAAATGACCCACGTCTAGATGGATCTTGAGCATATATTTAAATTGAGAAGATAAAGAAAAGAATCCTTTGGCGCTCAGGTTAATAACTAATAATTTACTTACAAAGGAGCATAAATTAGTCCTATCTCTGACTTCTCTGCAGGGCTGACTGCCAGAAAACGATGCAACCATATCTATAAACTTGATGGGAAAGGATTGTGATCTATAATTTTACATCTAACCATGTTGTCACTGATAAATGAAGGCAATAGAAAGACATGCTCAGGTAGTCAGGGACTCAGAAAATAGATCAGCTCATGGTCTTTTCTTGGACATTATTATTTGAAGACACGCACTGACTAAGTGATAAAAGAATCAGAACTAATGACACACATGCACAAAGGATTAGGACTTCCCTTATGCAGTTAGGAACCATATTCGGAAATTCGGTAGATTGTGTGTGTCATCTGGGAACTTGTGTAGCTCAGAGAAGAGACCTTAGCCCTTGGGAGAGACATTGTTGGTTACTACCAACATCTCCCTTCCTCCTCCCCGATACTACCCCATTTTGGCTCATCTCCATCTCTTTACATAGTCATGGACTTCAAAGAAAGCTAGTTTCATATCCAAACCCAGGGTGTGGACCATGATTGGGCTACCTCTGGTCTGTGATGGGTTTAGGCGTGGACGCGTGACATAACCCCCCTCCCGATAAGACATAAGGAAGTCTGCAGGTGGAGACTTCCAGGAAAATGTCCCCTCTCTTCAATAGAGACACCTCAGAGAAGACAGGCTTCTCTTCCCCGGTTACTGCCATGTCTGGGAACTGCTGCAGTCACCCCACAGCTTCGAGAGGAGCTGACCTCACCACCACGCCAGTATCCCTAGGATGGCAAAGCCAGAAGATGAGAAGATCTGGGTCCTTGCTGACATTACTGGTTTGCTCAATCAACCAAATCTGGGCCTGCTCTGTGATGCTATATGTACTTATTATTTAATACAAATGAGTTAGAATTTTCTATCACTTGCATTCGAAAAAACATCCAAAGTGACACAGCCCCGAAGGGTTAACTTAGCTGAATACTGGTTCCATTCCTCTTTCAGTACCAAGAAACATACTTCTTGAGCCATATCCTTTAACCTACAGTTCATATGGAATCTCTTGCCTTATTTGACGATCACTTATAACAATAACTGGTGTTGTTCTTGTCCATATTTTTCTAACAATGGCTAAGCTTATTACATAGTTAAGACCCTGTGCCAAGAGAATTGCTAAACAAAAGGTCTTTTCTCTCCCTTTCCACAAAAGCAGTATTGCACAGAATGACATAATGAACTTTTTCATTGCTAAAGAACTTGAGAAATTATTTTTATGCATCTTTAGGCTTCGTGTTAAATGACCTAACTTGTTGGAATTTTTTTTTTTGGATGAAGACAGACAATAAATCATCCAGGGATAGACATTATATATCATTAAATGCCTCTTCCTAAATTTAGTGATTTGTGAATATTCCTGAACTAAATGACACTTAAAATCAATATATCTTACCTCAACTCGGTAAATGCATAGAAAAAAGCTAAGAAAATAAACTAAATTGTTGGGGCACCTGGGTGGTTCAGTGGGTTAAGCCTCTGCCTTCGGCTCAGGTCATGATCTCAGGGTCCTGGGATCGAGCCCCGCATCAGGCTCTCTGCTCAGCAGGGAGCCTGCTTCTCCCTCTCACTCTGCCTGCCTCTCTGCCTCCTTGTGATCTCTTTCTCTCTGTTAAATAAATAAATAAAATCTTTAAAAAAAAAAAAGAAAAGTAAATTGTTTAAGGTGATTCTTTGTGTGGTGGGGCATGGTTGAGTATTACTTCCTTCTTTAAACTTACAGATACTTGTGTTCACTTTTGTCATGTCTGTTCCTTGTTTTATGAGAACATGACCTTCCTTGACCAAGGAAGTATATGGCACCACGTCACTTTCCTGAAAGGACCAAAGTGGGCTACTCCCCCTCCTCTCAGTTCTGAAGCACAGGTATATTTCTTTTCCAATCCAGATTTCCCTGAATTACATTTATATCTTCTAGCTCTAGCAAGATCTCCCACAATGAGGTTGCCTTGGTCCCTCTCCCTTTGGTAGCCTTGATGCATTCAGATAATTTCAACTTGTTTTTCAGAGAATTGCCCTACCACAGGCATCAAATTCTGCCTCTTTTACCTCTGCTCTAACTTCCCCCAATAACTAGCTTCTTGGCACTTCCTTTTGGAATCCTTTTCCTGGCTTCTTTCCTAAATTACTTCTTTCATCCTGCCTAGAAACCCTTTATTCTTTGTGGTAAATTGAAGAGCCAAAGGGTAGTCCTCCAAGTCTTTCATCTTTATCCAAATGGGAGATTACCTTGCTTTTATAGCACTCAAAATGGAAGACCCCCTCAGGCAAGAACATTGGCCTCACACACAGAGTTGTAGGTCAACTTGACTGGTCAATGACCATATTTACTTCTTAGATCAACATATTCCCCAGGAAACTGTCATGGCAAACTATTAGTTCTGCTTGTTCAGTGTCAAGACCTCTTAGGAAAACTGTTTTTAATTCTCTCCTGGTGCATTTGTACCCAGAAGGCAGATCGAATGGGCTTTGATCACCTGACATCCTGTTTCCTACAAGGGTCCCTCCTAACCCTCCAGGAGATGCTGAATACCATTTGACTCCAAAATTGGTAGGGCCACTCCACTTGGGCAGACTCTGACCGTAACAAATACAAATAATTGTTTTAATTAAATAACTGGAGCTACCTCAAGAAAAGAGGAATCAATTTTTAAAGATAAACATGAGGGGCGCCTGGGTGGCTCAGTGGGTTAAAGCCTCTGCCTTTGGCTCAGGTCATGATCTCAGGGTCCTGGGATCGAGCCCCGCATTGGGCTCTCTGCTCAGTGGGGGGCCTGCTTCCCCCACCCCCCCCGCCGCCTGCCTCTCTGCCTACTTGTAATCTCGCTCTCTGTCAAATAAATAAATAAATAAAATCTTTAAAAATAAATAAATAAAATAAACATGAGGCATCACGGAATTAGGAATAGCATAGGAATTCAAGGGCAGAAGCTATAGTATGGCTGAGCCCCATGGGAAAAGGAACCAGGAACTAGAAATCTACAAGGAACAGAGGCCACTCTCCTCAGGCAACTGCCTGTCTGAATTACAGCACCATTTTCTTCCATAAGCTGACCAACTTACTCTGCTTACTCATTCTTTTTGTTTTTTTAAGATTTTATTTATTCATTCATTTGGGAGAGAGAGAGAGAGCATGCACACACAAGCAATGGGAGGGAGAGGACAAGCAGACTCCAAGCTACATATGGGGGTTCAGCATGGGGGTTCAGTGTGGGGGCTCAGTGCAGGGGCTCAGTGTGGGAGATCGTTGAGGGGCTTGGTGCAAGGGCTGCGAGTGGGGGCTCAATCCCATAACCCTGAGGTCATGACCTCAGCCAAAATCAAGAGTAGGATGCTCAACTGACTGAGCCACCCACGGGCTCTGGCTTACTCATTCTTTTAAATCCCTCCTAACTTTGGAATGCCTATGGCTTATCATAGCCACCCAGGATCCTACCTAATGGCAACTCTTGATATAGATATTTGGCTTTTACCCTCAGTGTTCATCGGCTTCGTTTTACCGTAGCTTCAATTTAAATAGATAAGAATAGAGAGAGAATAACAAAACTCCAAAAACCCATCATCTATCTTTCAATTATTAACATTTTGCTAACTTCTCTTTTAAACAAAAGTGATTTAAAGCAAATTCCAAAAATAATTTCATTCACTTCTAAATACTTCTATTGAATTTCCATATCTTAAGATTATTAGATTTTTTCCATCAAAAAGGAATCTGATTGGCCATCATTTCAAGCCTTGCCATAGAAATGGTTACTGGACTGTCCATTGATTGGATGTCTTTGGGTGAGATGACCAATACAATCCATCAAGAATGACTAGCGATGGACAGCAACATGCAAACAAATGAAACTGGACCACTTTCGTAAACCATACACAAAAATAAATTCAAAATGATTTAAAGTCCTAAGTGAGACCTAAAATCATAAAAATCCTAGAAGAGAACACAGGCAGTAACTTCTTTGACATTGGCCATAGCAACTTCTCTCTAGATATGTATCCTGAGGCAAGGGAAACAAAAGCAAAAATAAACTATTGGGACAAAATAAAAAGCTTCTGAACAGCAAAGGAAACAATCAACAAAACTAAAAGGCAACCTATGTAATGGGAGAAGATATTTGCAAATGTCATATCTAATAAAGGATTAGTATCCAAAATATATAAAGAACTTATAAAACTCAACACCAAAAAAACAAAATAATCCAATTAAAAAGTGGGTAAAAGACACGAACAGACATTTCTGCAAAGAAGACATATAGATGGCCAACACACACTGAAAAGATATTCATCATCACTTATCTTAGGCAGGGAAATGGAAATCAAAATCACAATGAGGGGCACCTGGATGGTGTAGTCAATTGAGCATCTGACTTGGTTTCGGCTCAGGTCATGATCTCAGGGTTGTGAGATTGAGCCCCACATTGGGTTCGGCACTCAGTCTGCTTGAGATTCTCTCTCCCTCCTCCTCTGTCCCTCCTGCTGGTTCTCTCTCTCAAATAAATAAATCTTAAAAAACAAAACAAAACAAGCCTACAATGAGATATTACTTCACACCTGTCAAAATGGCTAAAATCAACAACACAAGAAACAACAGGTGTTTGTGAGGACGTGGAGAAGCGGAGAAAATTGTCTTGCCCTTTGGGAGGAATGCAAACTTGGGCAGCTGCTACGGGAAACAGTATGGAGGTTCCACAAAAAGCTAAAAATAGAACTACCTTAAGCTCCAGCAATCACACTACTGGGTATTTACCTGAAGAATACAAGAACATTAATTCAAAGGGATACATGCATCCTTATACTTACAGCAACCTTATTTATAATAGCCAAGATATGGAAGCAGCCCGAGTGTCCATTGATTGATGAATGGATCAAGAAGATGTGCTTCCTACAGATACAATGGAATATTATTCAGCCACAGAAAAGAATGACATCTTGCCATTTGCAATAACACGGATGGAGCCAGAGAATACGATGCTAAGCGAAATAAGTCAGCCAGAGAAAGACAAATACCATATGATTTCCCTCATACGTGAAATCTAAGAAACAAAACAAACAAGCAAAGGGGGAAAAAATAAGAGAAAAAGAATGAGAGATAAATCAAAAAACAGATTCTTCATTATAGAGAACAAACTGATGGTCACCAGAGAGGGGAGGTGGGTGGGGGGATGGGGGAAACAGGCAATGGGGATTAAGGAGGGCACTTGTCCTGATGAGTGCCAGGTGATGTATGAAAGTGTTGAATCAGTATATTATACACCTGAAACTAACATAACACTGTATGTTAACTGGAATTAAAGTAAAAACTTAAAAAAAATAAATATGGTTGAATAGTTCAAATCACATATGTAAAAAAAGAATGATTAGGGAGAACTGTGGTCTTCGACACGAAGTCAAATGATACTGCTTCTCCACAAGATCAAGGGTGGAGCAGTTTTCTGTATAAGGGGATCAGGCATGGGGCACATTGGAAAACCTGATTAAATCATCCCTGGATCACAGAGTCACCCACCAGGACCAGGATTAGAGTGAGGCAAATGAGGCACTTGCCTCAAGCACAAACTTTAGGGAAACCCAAAAGCTTAGTAATCAAGAGAAATGATGTTTTAATGCAATGTTTTAAAGAATCAAACTACCTTTAGAAAATCCATGATAGGGTCGCCTGGGTGGCTCAGTCAGTTAAGCATCTGCCTTCGGCTCAGGTCATGATCCCAGGGTCTCAGGATCGAGTCCCTCATCGGCTTCCTGCTCAGTGGGGAGCCTGTTTCTCCCTCTGCTTGCTGCACTCTCCTTCTTGTGTCCCCTCTCTCTGACAATTAAAATCTTAAAAAAAAATTTAGAAAATACGTGATGAACAAAATAAAACATGAAATAAGGATAGGCTCCACCCACAACAAAAGTAATAAAAATCCTATCTTTAATGATTGTCTTATATATTTCAGGTATGTTACATTCATTACTACTCATACTAACCCCATTAGGAAAGTATGATTAAACATCTTATTAAATTTCCTTATTTCAAGTTATATTTTCAGTCTATTTTTAATAAAGATCATTTATTGGTAAAATTAACTCTAAGGCACCAGAAACTCTGTCAAAACATATACAATAAAGTCATCATAGTTTCTGTTTTTAAAATGTCTTCTTTAATTTTCCTTTTTCTCGATATGCCCAGTTTAATGACCTAACTTGCTCAGAAAAATAACAAGTCCTTTCCAAGAGAAACAACATTTAAATCAAAGAAAATCCTTAAAACAACAGTGTTTTTAAACATGATTGTTTTAAGACTCTGATATTTCCGACAGGCTGAGTTTTTGGAACCTCGAATTAGGGTGCTTCATCACTCAGGGGACTAATCCTTCAGGAGGGTGTTTTATAGCTGTGTTTTAGAAGTTGCTAGGAGAGGTTATTTTGCCTTTGAACTAGGATAGATCTTCAACAAAAAGGAGGTTTCCATTATTATTATTATTATTTACAGTGGAACCTTAATGGGGTGCCTGGGGGGCTCCGTCAGTTAAGCGGCTGCCTGGGGCTCAGGTCATGATCCTGGAGTCACTGGATTGAGCCCCCGCCCCTGCTCAGGCGGGAGCCTGCTTCACCCTCTGCCCCTGCCCCTCCCCCTGCTCCTTCTCTCCCTCTCTTCCTCACCCTCTCTGTCTCAAATAAATAAATAAAATCTTTTTTAAAAATTAAAACAAAAAACAGCAGAATCTCAGTGACAGGCAGCTATCACTAATCATTTCTTTATTCAACAACTATCCATTGGGTCCCTACACGGTACAAAGCACTATGTTTGGGACACAACTATGAAATAAAACAATCAAAATCTCTGCCCCCATGGAACTAACACTTGATTTTTAGTATTATGGTAGAGCTCAGAGTGACCTGTCTGATTTAGAACCTGGTTCTACCATATTTAATAGGAATAGATCATTTTAATTTGTTCAATTATAAGAAAAATAGGTAACACATTCAACTTCAACTCGTTATATTTTGAATGCACTGGGATATCCCCCAACCAGTAACGATATTTAGACCCATATTGCCATTCTCCTAAATCTTCTAGCTCATTCCCAAATAATAGCTTTGCAATCCCTAGCTAAATATTTAATAATTAACAGCTTTGCTTGTAGCTATATGGTTTGTGTGAATTCAGTAGTCTTTTGATTTTTCCTTCCTTCTTTTAAACTGCCTTTCTGAAAACAATTCAAGAAAGAAACAAGGAGTTAGTGAATTCTCCCCTTCATGATTTTATCATGGAAATGAATAAGGATGGTTAATTTCAGAACAACTTCAACCTCCCTCTCAAATTATTTCTACCCATAAAATGTTTCCAGATGTTATCAGATAATCCCCAGCTGCTCTATGTGCTGATTCATGCCTTCTCTGGTAATGCTACGAGAATCCTGATACACAGAGATGCTCTCTCTGACTTTCCCAGTCTGCAAGACAGTTCGGAACTGAGGCCAGCACTGCTGGAAAAAAACCTTCATTAAGGTAGGTGATCTTACTGGTTCCATAGTTTAAATTAGTCCCTTAGAAATCTTACTAATTTCCACAGGCACTTGGTTTTCTTGAATAAAAATGTCTTAAGGCTCCGTCATAGCACGTTAGTTTTGTATTAAAACACAACTGCAGCTCCAGTCGGGAATGGAAGGGGAGACATCTCTACCAATCTTAGAGAAACAAAAAGGATAAGGGAATTCCATGAACAACAATATGCTGCTTATAAGATACTCATTTAAGCTTTAAGCATACACATAGACCAACAGTAAAAAGATGGTAAAAGATATTCCATGCAGTAGGTAACCAAAAGAGAGCAGGGGTGGTTATAGTTATGTCAGGAAAATAGACTACAAGTCAAAAACTATCAAAAGAAAGAAAGGTCATTATATAGTGATAAAGGGATCAATTGATCAAGAGGCTATAACCATTGCATATATCATACACACACACACATACACACACACACACACCCCCAATATTGGAGCACCTAAATATATAAAGCAAATATTAACAGACTGAAGGAAGAAATAGATAGGAATGCAATAATCAAAAGTAGGGGACTACAATACCTCATTTCCAACAATGAGTAGATCATTCAGACAGAAAATCATCCAACGCATTCTTTTCAAGCACACATGAAACATTCTCCAAGACAGATCTTATGTTACGCCACAAAACAAGTCTTAGCAAAGTGAAGAAAATTGAAATCATACCAAGTATCTTTTCTGACTACAATGGTATGAAGCTAGAAATCAAGAAGAAGAGGAAAATTGGAAAATTCTCAACTATGTGGAAATTAAACAACATATGTCTGAATAACCAATGGATCAAAGAAGAAATTAAAAGGGAAATTTAAAAAATATATCTCAAGACAAATGAAAGTGGAAACACAACATACCAAAATTTATGAGATGCAGCAGTCCTAAGAGGGAAGTTTATAATAATAAATGCCTACATTGAGAACAAGAAGACCTAACTTCACACATCAAGAAGCTAGAAAAAGACAAACAAATCAAACCTAAAATTAGCATATAGAAGGAAATAATAAAGATCAGAGCAGAAATAAATGAAATAGAGATGAGAAAAACAATAGAAATGAAATTAAGAGTTGGTTTTTTGAAAAGATAAACAAAAGAGACAAAACTTTAAGTAGGATAATTAAGAAAAAAAAGATTCAAGTGAATAAAATTATAGATGACACAGGAACACTGCAATTGACCACAGAAGTCCAAAGGATTATAAGAGATTACCATGAACATTTATACACCAACAAATTGGACAACCTAGAAGAAAGGGATAAGTTCCTAGAAACATATAACCTACCATGAGGTTATGAAAAAACAAAGTCTGAACAGACCAATAACAGTAAGGAGATTGAATTAGTAATCAAAACCTCCCCAAAAATAAAAGCCTAGGGCCTGATATAGGACCTGACGGCTTCACTGATGAATTCTACCAAACTTTTAAAGAAAAATTAATACCAAACCCTTCCAAAATATTGAACAGGAGGGAACACTTCCAAACTCACTTAGAGACCAGCATACCATGATACTAAAGCCAACAAGGATACTACAAGTAAAGAAAATTATAAGCCAATATCCTTGATGAACTAGAAGCAAAATTCTAGCAAATAGAATTCAGTAGCACATTTAAAGGAACCAGACACCATGATCAAGTGGGATTTATCGATTTATCCCTAGTATGCAAGGATGGCTCAAAATATGCAAATTAATAAATGTGATACACCACATTAACAGAAGGATAAAAATCATATGATCGGGCGCCTGGGTGGCTCAGTTGGTTAAGCAACTGCCTTCGGCTCAGGTCTTGATCCCGGAGTCCCGGGATCGAGTCCCGCATCGGGCTCCCAGCTCCATGGGGAGTCTGCTTCTCCCTTTGACCTTCTCCCCTCTCATGCTCTCACTCTTTCTCTCTCTCTCTCAAATAAATAAATAAATAAAATCTTTTTTTAAAAAAATCATATGATCATCTTAATAGGTGCAGGAAAAGCATTTGACAGAATTCAATACCTTTTCATGATAAAGACTCTCAACAAATTAGGCACAGAAGAAATGTACCTCAACATAAAAGCCAAATACAACAAACCCACAGCTAACACCACACTCAATAGTAAAAAGCTGAAAGTTTTTCTTTCAAGATAAGGAAAAAGATAAGGATGCCCACTCTCACCACCCTTAATCAACATAGTACCAGAAGTCTGAACCATGGCAATTGGGCAAAAAAGAGAAATAAAAGGCATCCAAATTAGAGAGGAAGAGCTAAAACTATCTGTTTGCAGATTACTTGATAGAGAAAACCCTAAAGATTCCCCCAAAAATCTGTTAAAAACTAATCAATGGATTTAGTATACAGCAGGATACAAAATCAATATACAAATATCAGTTGCATTTTTATATACTAACAATGAAAAATCAAAAAGATACATTAAAGAAACAATCCCATTTACAATAGCTTCAAAAAAATAAAATAGAAATAAATTTTATCAAAATGGCGAAAGATCTGGGGCAGCTGCGTGGCTCAATTGGTTAAGCATCTGACTCTTGATTTTGGGTCAGGTCATGATTTCAGGGTCATGAGATTGTGCTGGGAATGGAGCATGCTTAAGATTCTCTCTCTTCCTCTCCCTCTGCCCCTCCCCTTCACACATGACATGCTCTCTCTCAAAAAAAAAAAAAAAGATGATAAAAGATCTGTGCACTGGGGGCACCTGGATAGCTCAGTTGGTTAAGTGTTTGCCTTTGGCTCAGGTCATGGTCTCAGGGTCTTGGAATCGAGCCCTGCATTGGGCTCCCTGCTTGGTGGGGAGTCTGCTTCTCCCTCTGCCTCTGGCTCCTCCCCTCACTTGTGTGCACACGCTCTCTCTCTCTCTCTCAAGTAAATAAATACAATCTTAAAAAAAAAAAAAAAAAAAGACCTGTACACTGAAAACAAAAACATTGGTGAAATAAATTGAAGAAGACACAATAAATGGGAAGATATACCATATAGGGGTGCCTAGGTGACTCGGTCATTAAGCATCTGCCTTCAGTTCAGGTCATGATCCTGGGGTCCTGGGATTGAGACCTGCATCGGGCTCCCTGCTCAGCAGGAGGCCTGCTTCTCCCTTCCACTCCCCCTGCTTGTGTTCCCTCTCTCACTGTGTCTCTCTCTGTCAAATAAATAAAATCTTTATAAAAAAAAAAAAGACATACCATATGGATTGGAAGAATTAGTATTACTAAAACACCCAAATAACCCAAAACTATCTACGGATTCAATGTATCTCTATCAAAATTTCAATTGCATTTTTCACAGAAATGGAAAAACAATCCTAAAATTCATATGGAACCACAAAAGACCATGAATGAACAAAACCGTCTTGAGGAAAAAAAACAAAATTGGAGGCCTCACACTACTTGATACCAAAATATACGCAAAACTATAGTAGTCAAGATAGCATGGCATTGGCATAAAAACCAATGGAGCAGAATAGATTCAGATATAAATCCACACAGTTATGGTCAATTGATCTTTGACCCAGGTGCCAAGGATACACAATCGGGAAAGGACAGTCTCTTCAATAAGTGATGCTAGAGAAACTGGCAGAATGAAATTGGACCCTTATCTCATACCACACAAAAATCAACTCGAGATGGATTAAAGACTTAAATGTAAGGTCTCAAACAATAAAACTATTAGAAGAAAACATGGGTGACAAGCTTCTTGAGATTGGTCTGGGCAATGATTTTTTTTTGGATTTGACCCTAAAAGCACAGGCAGCAAAAGGAAAAATAGACAGGTGGGACTCTCTCTAACTAGAATCTTCTGCACAGCAAAGGAAACCATCAAAGGTAAGAATCGACAACCTACAGAACAGGAAAGATATTTGCATACCATATATCTGATAAGAGGTTAATAGCCAAAATATACAAGGAACTCAACTCCATAGCAAGAAAACAACCCAGTAAAATAAAAATGGGGAAAGAACCTGAATATATATTTTTCCAAAGAAAACATACAAATGTCCAACAGATGTAAGAATAGGTGCTCAACATCACTAATCATCAGGAAGAAGCAAATCAAAACCACAATGAGGTATCAACTTCCACTTGTTAGGATGACTATTATCAAAAGGACCAGAGACAGCAAGTGTTGCTAAGGGGGTGGACAAAAAGGAAACCTTCTAGACCATTGGTGGGAAAGTAAACTGGTAATAGCCATTATGGAAAACCATATAGAGACTTCTCAAAAATTAAAAATAGAACTACCGTGTGATTCAGTCACCCCTCTTCTGGGTGTAGAGCCAAAGGAAATGAACCAGAATCTTGAAGAGATAACTGCACTCCCTTGTTTATTGTGGCATTATTCACAATAGCCAAGATTTGGAAACAACCTAAGTCTACCAATGGATGAATAGATACAGTAGACGTGAGATACACACACACACACACACACACACACACACACACACACACACACACAATGCTGCCATTTGCAAGAACACTGATGAACCTGGAGGACATTATGCTAAGTGAAATAAGCCAGACAGAGAAAGACAAATGCTGTATGGTCTCACTTACATGAAGAATCAAAAACAAACAAACAAACAAACAAACAAACAAACTCAAAAACAAATAAAACAAAAAATGTCAAACTCAGAGAAGCAGAGTGTAGAAAGGTAGTTGCCAGGGCTGGAGGACTGAGGAGGGTGGAGTGGAGAGATACTGGGCAAAAGGCACAAAGTTGCAATCAGGTTGGATGAACAGGTCTAGAGGTGTGGTATACAAGTACCTTGACTATACTTAGTAAAACCATACTAAACACTGGGAAGACACAAGAGTGTAGATATGAAGGGCACTCATCACAGACATAAAAAATGACAATTAGGTGAGAATATGTTCATTAGCCTGCTTGCAGTAATCATTTCACTATGAATATGTATATCAAATTACCACGTTTTATGCCTTAAATGTATACAATTTTTAAGTATATAAACTTTTTTTTTCTAATTTATTTGACAGAGAGAGCAAGAGAGCACAGTAGGGGGAGCAGTAGAAGGAGAGGGAGAAGTAGGCTCCCCACCAAGCAAGCAGGGAACCCGATGTGGGGCTTGATCCCAGGACCCCGGGATCATGACCTGAGCCGAAGGCAGACACTTAACCATCTGAGACACCCAGGTGCCCCAAAGTATATAAACTTTTAAAAGAGGAAAAGAAAGCCAGTTCAGAGCAAAGCTAAGTGACACAGATGTAGGATAAAAGATGAGGTCAGAGGGTAAGGTGTTTTATATAGGGGCGTACAGAGGAAGAGTGGGGAAGATCGTGTCGAGCCTATAGATTGCTATAAGGAATTTGGCTTTTCTGAGCAGGAAAGGAAGCCATCAGAAGATTTTGTGCAGATTAGTAAAATTATCTGATTTACATTTTAACACACTGCTCTGTTGGAAAAGACTGCAGAGAGGCGGCAGCAGGAAGACCAATTGGGAGGCCCAGTGGCTCAGGCTCAAAAGTCAGGTGACTTCAAGTGGCAGTGGAGGAGGTGACAAGGAATGATTAGCATTTATACATATTGTGAAGGAGGAAGTGACAGGATCCATTGCTGACAGATCCATTGGGACACATGAGAGAGAGAGGAGTCAAGGAGAAATAAAAGTGAGTTAATATATGTAAAATGTTAACATGGTGCCTGGTAAATAGAAACCAGTGGGGACACCTGGGTGGCTCAGTTGGTTAAGCATCTGCCTTTGGCTCAGGTCATTATCCTGAGGTCCTGGGATCGAGTCCCACTTTGGGCTCCCTGCTCAGTGGGGAGCCTGCTTCTCCCTCTGCCCCTCCCCCTGCTTGTGCTTTCTCTCTCTGTGTATCTCTCTGACAAATAAATAAACGAAATCTTTTTTAAAAATAAATAAATGAATAGAAACCAGTGAATCGATTTCAGCTACTGTTACTGTCATTCTTACCACCTCCTGTTACGCCTGTCATGGGAGGTAATGTATGGAACCTACAAGTAGTACCTAACATAAGGTGTTCATAAAACCATTAAACTCTGAAAGATGGGTCCCAGCAGGAGTTTGTGCTCCCCCCCAGGGTCGGTGGTGGGCAGGTGAAGAAGTGTTAAGCCTTGGAGACAAATTAAATGACTTATCCAGGTCCTTGCTAAGATTGTTGAGTCAGATCCATAAGCGGCCATGCTCTTTCTCACCCAGGACTTAGAACCTTAGCTATCTTCCGGGGTACTGTTTTTGTAACATGTACTGTGTACTTTTAGTAAAAAACTAATGCATATTTAATGCAGAGAATTAAGAAAACATAAAGGAAAAAAATTTAAATTACCCAGGAATAATATCACTCTAATATTTTTCTGAGACATATACAGCTTTCAAAAATTAAAACTGGGGTCATACCACACATACTGCCTGATTCCTTTAACAATACCTTGTTTGGCTGACAATACACTTCCACGGTGTCATTGTCAATGGTACTTAATGGACGAATCGCAATTACGGATTCCCTATCATTGAACACTGAAGCTATGTCTAATTTTTTGGTATTAGAGGCAGCCCTGTAATGAACATCATTAACGGTATCTTTGCTCACAGCTCTCATCAGTTTCCCAGGAGAGCTTCCTAGAAATGGAGCTGCTAGGTCCAGGTTCATTCACAAAGCTTTTGTTGTATGTTGCCACAAACGTAACACTGATTGTCCAGGACACATGTTTTTACAACTGAAGGCCCCTCCAGTCCGCTGGCCTCCTCCTCGAGGAATATGATAGAACTATAACTATGACAGACTTCAAGTCCCATCTTTGTTTCCTATTTGAAGCTGTAATATAGTTTTACCTCTGTTTCCTGATGCCCCCATTTGCCAAATGAAGCTATAGCACTTTCCTCAGGGCAGTGAAAAATAGTCTTTGAAAAGATTATGACTTCCCAAAGCACACGTTATTTAAACCAAAGAATTCTGAGTGACCAGGCTCTGTCCTTAAAGTTATCCTTCCAGTAGAGACATGGGAGCAAATCTCTTATGTCTTCCAAGCCATTTGTTCCTGTTTTATTTTTAATCACATCTGGAACTTTACTGATGTGAGAACTGAGGATAAGGAATCAAAGGGCTCAGGAGCTTGTTGTCAAGGATGACACACTTTACCCGCTGTCTAGTGTGAGTGAGAATTTTTAGCCAGGAGACCAAGGGAGGAGGCAGGGGGCTCTTTCCTCTCAGCCGCAAACCCTTGGCCTGGTGTTGAATGATGCATGTGTTGAACTTTGAGATGGTGGGCTGGGCTGAGCCCGCTGACCCAGAGGGGATGCCCCTCACCCTCACCCCAGACAGGGGAAGGTGGTCTTGGGCCGCGTCCAAAGGGGTGCTAGGAGACAGGAGTCAGCAGAAGGGAGGACGAAAACAAGGGCAGCAGTGCTCTCAGTAACCATGGGAGCAGCCCTTCCTGTACCTCACTCCTGGGCCACCCTTGAGCCTGAGACCCGAGTGAGTCGACATCACTGGGCATCCAATTTCTCTGCGTCTGGCTGACACAGCCGTCCCCACTGAGTAAGCCAGATTTCCTCATCATGGTTGAATCGAAGCCGTTTACTTGGATGAAGCAGAACTGGAGTCCGGCACTGGACTTCTTCCTTGTCTGGGTCACATGACCTCCAAGGACTTGCCGGGTAACAGTCACCCCGGAGTCCCTGGGCCATGAACTCCACAAACCCTGGGTAGATTATGTGAGGCATGGGAACAGGGCTCCCTAGCCAAAACTCCGAAGTCTCTAGGAAATCTCATGGTAGACACATTTGGATTCCCCTGGAAAACCTCTGAGCTCACCCAGGGCACATGGCTTTCACAGTAATCCAAAGGGACCCACAGTTGCTTTTTTGGGGGTGGAGACCACGGAGGCACTTGCCTGCATGAGGTCACCTCACCCAAGGGCACAGCACCTGGTTCCTCCGACTGCAGAGCTGCCGTCCTTTCCTGAAAAGTGCCAGGGCCCTCCCTTTCGGGTTCTCCCAGGGACCGTGTTCTGGGGGTACCGCTCCTTGAAGTGCCACCCGTGGCCCTGAATGTGACCCCAGGTCCTGCGGAGACACAGAGACTGCAGAGGTCCGGGGAGCCACAGGCACACGTGTCACCATGACCTCAGGGGTCCGCCCCTCAGGCAGGCTGGCTGGTTATTGTCACAAAAACTAATTAAATCGTTTAAACTGACTGTTGGGGTGTTACCCCACAGCAGGCACTGACAAGTGCTTGGACTTTGAGGGCGGCGAGAGCTAGTCTGAGTCACTGTGAACGGGTCCCTGCGGAATCCAAGGGTAAGCAGGGAGGTGCAAGTCGGGCCCACTCCCCGCTGAGTCAGAGCAGGCCTCCCTCTGGCTGGGGGGGGGAGGGGGGGGCCTCAGACGTGGGTACTCCTTCTCCCCTGTGGGGGGGGCTCTTATCCCACAGCAGCTCCCCCTCCTGCAGGGGAGGGCAGAGTGAAGCTGCTCAGAGATCACCCCACTGGAGGGAGGGGACAGCAGCTCCTTCTCAGCTGGTTTTATTCCCAGGTCTGAGTAGGTGCCCTTTTCTTCCTCCATCTCCTTCTCCTCCTTTCTTTCCTTTTCTTTGCTTTCTCTTTTCCCACATCCTACTTGGGAAGTAGGGGAGGGCAAAACCCAATTCCCCAACAGGTAGACAAACATGGTGCTTATATTCCAAAAGAGTCAGAACAACCCAAGAATCATTTGGAAAGGATCCGCTATCATATCATGTATATTATCACAGACGCAGAGATACACATCAGGAAAAGCATACCATTGTTTAACTTGTTGATACTTTCTTTGTGATCTAGTTAAGTTTCTCATTCGAGTTACAGGAGCATTCGTGGGAACAAACACTGTCCTCTTTTCTGAAGTGAGAGCCATCAAAGTCCTGTGGGCAAGGGTTGTGAGTTTTGAGAAGCTGAGGTCAGGCTTGGTCCGGATGGGAGACAAGCTTTCAGACCTAAAGCCATGTCCAAGATCTACAATCATATTAGGGATTGCTGCTAGATGTGAGTGGTGGCAGCTTCTTTGGGAGGCCGCAGTATAGTCTTGGGGTCAAAAGCACAAACTTTGTGGTCACACAGGCCGAGTTCAAAACCCAGCTCCGACATTTACATCTGGAGTGAGCTCAGTGAGTTATTCAACCTCTCTGAGGATCAGTTTTGTCATTCATAAAATAGGTGGTCCTGAGGACTGAGTGAGCTCACATGAGTAAGCCACTTGATATATAAGTATTAGTAAATGATAGCCAGTATTTCGCAATATAAATTTTAAAAGCAATTCTGCGGGTTGTATTATTAAGACTTGCTGCAGGATAAATTACGCCTCCTTTAAAATGTTTTCTTGTATCCTTTTATTTTTTTTAAATACTTTTGTTTTTAGCAAAATAGACTTTCTATTTAGGGCTGTTAAATAAGCCAAATAAGCTCTTAGATTAAGAACTTAAACCTCAATACAGGTGTAATTTATTAATTTGCTCAGTTGATAGAATTATTATCATCATCATGGAAGCCCATTAAGTTAATACATCAGTTTCACCCATAATTTAAACAAGGGGAAAAAAAAAAGATCTATAAAGAGTGGAAACACTTTCGTTACCTAGGCTCTGTTAATTATCAGTTTAAGTTAACTTAGACCCGAAGTTGGAAAGGATGGGAAGGGAAAAGTAGCTGACCCACGATGACAGAGGGGTAGGAAGCTGGGGGAAGGGTTTCCATCTTGGAAAAGACCAAAACAAGAGCTTCCACGGAAGTAAAGATTCACACAGGAAAGGCCTGGAAAACCAAGAGCTAAGTAGAGGGCTCCCACTGTGGTCCTGATCCCCCGATGGTGACTGATAACCCCCATTGTGTCCAGGCCTAGTGTTTCCGGGCAGGAAATCCCAGCCCCCACACCGGGATAAGGCCAGCCTGGGAGCAGGTCCTGTGGGGGCATCTCACCACCACTTCTCACTCTCCTGACCGGGGTCGGGTTCAGGCTCCCTTTCCCAGGACCTCAGGGGCCCGAGAGGTCAGGGTCACTGTAAGCTGGTATGGAATCCAGCCTCATTTGTGTGGATGTCAGTGGTTAAAGCTGGGCCTGGAGATGAGAGTGGGGTACTGGCTGAGGGGAGGGGTGTGAGGAGGGTGAGGGATGTGGAGCAAGAGAGAAGATATAAATTTGAAGTTTCACAAGGTGGCTTATGTTTGGAGGACACAGGTCAAGGGTCAGAGCAGAAAGTGATTTGAGGGGTAAGTTAGAAAGAATTCTCTTTCTCCTATATTTTAATTTTTTTCCTGGTTTTAACTTTACACTTTGGCTAATTTGGTTAATATCTAAGGACAAAATCAATCTTGAGTTACTTCTGTTTACTTTAGAGATAGTGATAGTGAGCCCTGGGAGGCCCAGCTGAGGCTCTTCTTGGGGTCCTGTTGGTATATCCTAGACACAAACCTAGACCTAGGTTTGCCTCTGCCTGTGCGTTTTTAAAGATTGGATAAGAGAATTTGAGAGAATTTTTAATGATAAAAGTCATGATGGCAATGATAGTAAGAAACGCATACAACTCCATTCTAAGCGCTTTAAATAGAAGAACTCATTTAATCCTCATAACAACTCTTTGAGGTAGAAAGTAATATATATATATAATCGGTAATATCATGTATGATATATATGTAGACATAGAAACAGAGTCACATGGGCCACTGGCTGAGCCAGCCAGGAGCCCCTCATATCTTAATTTTAAAACAAGAATCAGGGGCTCCTGGCTGGCCCAGTTGGTGGCACATGTGACTCTTGGTCTCAAGGTTGTGAGTTTGAGCCCCATGTTGGGTGGAGAGATTACCTAAAAATAAAATCTTCTAAAAAAAAATCTTAAATAAATAAATGAAACAATTGAAATTTGATAACTGCTTTTTAAAAATCACATTATTGTTTTTTCTGATTATAAAATGTATAGTTGTAGAGAATGCAAAAAAAAATTTAAAACCTCACAAAGAATGAAATTAAAACCACCCATACTCTTGCCACACAGAAATAACTACTATTAACACCTTAATGTATTTTACATGTAATGTAATGTATTTTCTTTCAGACCTTTTTCTGTGCATAAATATATGTACGTTATTGGGCTAATACTCCACCGATTATTTTGTAACCTACTTTTTCCCCTGGACAATATATCAATAACGTGTTTTTATGCCATGTGGTTTTCCATCATGGCATTTCTGTTATTTATTTAACCCCCTCCCTACCATTGGTCATTCAGTCATTACCTTTTTTTCACTCTTAAAAATAACTGTGGTCACAAAAACCACCATTTCTTAAATATTTATTCTTATCCTGCTGAAACAAGGAGGGTGCATTAATGTGACAATGATCCAAGAAGTTCTGAGTTTGAACAGAAAGTTCTGAGAAGTTTTGAAATGCTGTCTACACGCAGCTTTCAGGCCTCTGTGGCTTACAAAGGACACTGACCCTGACCCAGGCTTAGGCCACATGGAGTATTTATCTATTCCGCCAGGAATATTTGGGGAGGCACCTACTGTGTGCTGATCACTATTTCAGGAGTAGGGTTTACAACCTCCAGAGCATTCTTGGAGCTTTTACAGAGAGAGGCTAAGAGCCCAGGATCTGGGAGTCAGATTGTTTGCTTGGGCCCCAAGAAGTCTAGCTGTATGAGTCTGGGCAAGTAATTTCACCACTCTGAACCTCGGTCTCCTCATGTGCAAAGTGAGGATAATAGTACCTGCCTGGTGCCTTGTTAAGAAGATCACATGAGATGATACTTATAAAGATTCCCCACAATGCCTGACATGTACCAAGTGCTCTAGCTAGTATTATAATAAGTTCGAACCCGGCCCTTTTGCTTTTCCCGAAGATTCGACCATCTGAAGCTCCAGGCCCATCTCTCAATAGATCCAAGCCTCTCTGTTTCCACACTGAAAACATTCTTCTACTCTCCTCCCACCAGCAGCCTAATCGAGGCAACTGCCTGACCTATTATCACTGGAGTGGTGCACATTGTCAGGGAAAAAAGAAACACAAAGTTAACAGATAAGAATATGGAGTCGAGCAGTTTGCCTTCCAAACTGCAGTAGATACTTGATTAGTCTTGAAACTTAGAGTCAACAAAACACAATTGCTTCAGTTTACTCTGGACAAAGAGATTTCCTCAGAGACAGAAAATCCTGCCCTGGGCCTCATATTCCTTAGAGTTCAGTTTACATTTTGAAACTCTAAACCCTCCAGTGACTCTTCTACAAATGGTATCTTCTGTGACCCACACCATGACCGCATCGCTAAGGCCAAGTGAGAACAGCGGGAGGCACGGGGTGGCGAGGAGGGGAGAGGAGTGATGGCCACCCGGGTATTTTCAGTCTCTTGTGTGGTCAGGAGCTACACGAGAACCCAGGACTGCAAAGCAGGGAGGCACTGGGGCCAACATTACAGGGCAGTGTTCCCTCTCTCCCCCTGCAAGACATCAGCAGCTTGCTCCCTGCAGAATCTCACTCTCCCTTGACAGGGCTTCGAGACTGATCTCTTTTTTCACTGTAACTTGTATTATTTAAATGGCAGGATTCAGCTCACTACCATGCTTGCTGCAGTGGAGATTTGTAAGGTGCTGCTGGGGGCACACCAAGCTTCTAGCATGAAATCACATGGGACCTCAAAGTAGCTTAAAATCTTCTCAGCTATTTATCCTCAGTCTTTTAAAAATGCTACAAACTGTGGGAAAATAAAAGAGGCTCTCTGTAATCCCCAAACGTGACGACTGGGCATGAAATATGACTTTGGGGGAACCAAACTGAGGTGTAATTGAAGAGGCAGCACGATCTAACAGGTGGAGGATCAGACCGGATTTTCTGTTCCTTCATCCACCACCAGCAAGGTTCTAGAGCTGGCTGGACACTTCACCGGCGGACGCCTTAGTTGTCTTTTTTTTTTTTTTTCTTGTTGTCTTTTTTGTCAAATGAGAATCACACTACTCAGTACTCTCTAAAGTCCTGTACAAGGCTCTGTGAAAAAAAATTTTTTAAATGTGCTTTTGAACACTTATCAGAATTGAGAAAGCTCAGGGGTGCCTGGGTGGCTCAGTCGGTTAAGCGTCTGCCATTGGCTCAGGTCATGATCCCAGGGTCCTGGGATCAAGCCCCATTTTGGACTCCTGCTCCATGGGGAGCCTGCTTCTCCCCCTCCCTCTGCCTGCTGCTCCCCTCTTTCTCTGTCAAATAAATAAATCTCAAAAAAAAAAGAATTGAGAAAGCTGATAAATGCATTTTATAATAATATGAAATGGGCAAAGAGTATGAACAGACAACTCGTAATAAAAAAGACACGTAACTAATGAACATTTTCAAAGAAGGTCAACCTTACTAATAATTATGATTTTTGACTTAACCAAACAATAAATCTTTTTTAGAAACAGTTTATGCTAAAGAGGTTTGAAAAAGAGTCCCATGGAGAGCTGAGATAGTTGTGCCTGCTTGGAAGGTCACAGAGGTACAAGTAAGTCTCTAAGTCAAGTGGGGTCTAAGCAGTGGGGGGGAGGGGGGGCGGGACCTGATGTCCCACAACCTGCCCAGCCTGGTGCTTCTTGGGGACTCTGTGGATTCTGTTTGACGGGAGCCCCAGCCCTCTCCGCTGTCAGCATTGCTTGGTCAGCCACTAACCCCTGACCCTCAGGCCATCTGTTTTGGGGATGCTGGCCAAGCCCTGGTCCATTCAGTAGAACTCGATCCTGGGATTTTGTCAGAATTATCAGGAAAGTGAGGTTTCTTTCTGCTGGCACTAATAGCTATAAGAAAACAGCAGAAAGTAGAAGGGTGGTTGCCAGGATCCGGGGGGTGGGGGGCAGGAAATAAAGAGTTGTTGTTTAATGAGTATAGAGTTCCCATTTTGCAAGATGACAAAGTTCTGGGGATCTGCTGCACAACAACATGAATACACACTACGTGAATATACACTACTACATTGTACAATTAAAATGATGAAGATGGTAAATTTCATGTGTTTTTTATCTACAGTTAAAAACTGCTTTAATTACAAAGGAATAAAGAAAGGAGGGAGAGAGAGAAGGAGGGAGGAAGGAAGGAAGGAAGGAAAAGGAAACAGAGGAGCCAGGAAGTTCTTTGCCCCATGAAGAGGGCCTAACTCAAAACAGTCAATACAGGCAAAGCAAAGCTGAGAAATTGAGTCCTGATAACTTTGTATGAGCTCCTGAATCCAGTCATGGCTGAAGCTCATCCTATCCACGGACTTTTTATATCTTTATATCGAAGTAACACATGTACAAGGTTTTAAAAGTCAAATCGTATTACAAGGTTTATAAACAATAACTATAGAAGTCCCCTGCCTACTCCTTCCCATCTCCTTTATCTTCCTCTTAAGTGTTATCTGCTACTTCATATGGTATTTATTTCCATAGTTCTAACCAGTAGGGTTATATTGCTACCTCCCAGGTTTATACTTTCCCATATGATCTATTGACTTTTTATACAGAAGATGAGGATTTAGCACTACTGCTCCTCATTATTCTTCATCCTACTTCGTCCTTCCAAAACAGATATATTTTTTAAAGATTTTATTTATTTGAGAGAGAGAGAGCAGAGCAAGAACATGGGGCGGGGGGATTGCAGAGGGAGAGGGAGAAACAGACTCTCCACTGAGCACGGAGCCTGACATGGGGCTCAATCCCAGGACCCTGGGATCATGACCTGAGCCAAAGACAGATGCTTAACTGAGTGAGCCACTCAGGTGCCCCAAAATAGATATTTTTAAAGTTTCGGTTAAATCACTATTTAGTTTTCCTTTATGAAATGTCACGTGATTACATTTCCGTCTTTCACTGTTTGTTCTTTCTATAGGTAATACTCTCCTCCCTTGTATTCATTGTTCATTTTTCACTATCATAATTTCTTCCTACAGTCACAAAAGTAGGGTAAAACCCTCTGAATTCAACCTCCTTTTTCAGTGAAACGCCTGATATTCTTTCAGTTCCTTCTGTTCCTACCGACATTCCCTCCTGGAGACTTCCATCTGCCTGTTTCCGTGTGGACTAGCTAACGTCCAGGCCTGCTGTGAGGCTTCCTTGACTTTCTTTTCAGCACTTCCCGTGGCGGACACTACAATATGTCCCTCAAAACGGATCCTCCTTCTTCCTAAACACAAAGCTAGACGATTAGTTTATCGACTTTAGCTGAGGGATTGTGAGCAGAAATGAGGCCCACCCCTTACAGACCTGATCCATAAAACCCTCTAGAGAGCTCCTCTCTCTCTTCCCCAGGCTGACGTTAGAAGCGCTGTGCCAAGGATGGCAGAGGCTTTGTCTGCTGCGCCCAGATTAATAACCTCGGGGAGCAGAGACCCATCCCACTCTGCCATCTTTTATCACTGATTGCATTTTATAAACAAGAGATCATTTTTCGTATTGTTTAATTGTTGCTTTTTATAGCATCTGTTTCTCATTTCAATAATGCAACATCAGCTGTTACCTCTTGGAGGACATTGAAGGGTTTTTTGTTTTGTTTTGTTTTGATTTGAGTTTCCTTTTGCTTCTTGCATTGTCTATTTCCTCCAGGTTCTTTTTGCCGCGTATCTGCTTTCGTAACTTTCAAACTTTGAATTTGAGTTTTTCCCCAAGTATATGAGTATCCTCATGGACACTGACCATATTTGAGAGGGAGGCATTAAAAAACTAATTAAAAGCTATATGACCACAGGTGAGGTATTGCC
>CM052900.1:97240619-97368910 GCA_028534135.1 Potos flavus | reverse complement strand
GGGGCTGGAGGTCTCACCATTCCAAATATGGAATGCCCCCCGTTTTCAGAAGATTGTCCCCACCTTTTGTATTTTCAGGGGCCTCCTCTACCCCTTGCCATGTGTAGAGTCTCAAGGACTGGAACGTTTCTGGTTAATCCACTAGACTAAACCTTCTGTGTCCCAAGGCCGGGGAGAGGTGGGAACCTCCTCATACACACTTTGAGACAATGTCTCTGTTTTTAGCCCCACACCTCCCCCTCAGCCCTCAGAGGCTCCCGCTTTGCCTGTTCCTGAGCCTCTCCAGGGTTCTGTGGTGTGAATGGGCTTGATCTTCTTTCGAATCTCTTTGTAATGAGTATTGAGACACACCGTCCTGACGCTCCCTTTTTGATGATGCTCTCATTTCCTTGCCGCTGGGCTGATGAAGGCTTACAGCTGGGTTCCTTCCAAGGGATTGGCCCTGGATGAAGGGACTCGCCTCACCCAGAAATATCTCCCTTCCCGGGTCAGCCACATCCAAGGACTGGTCCATGGAGGTGTACGAAGGCCTGAGGCCCCGGCCTCCATTTGGGACCCCTGTGAAGAGTTTCCTGTGAGGTCAGCTGAGACCGCTCTGACTGACTCCCTGCCCAGCATGCTTCTTCCGCTCTTCTGCAGGTGTGGCTCCCAGAAACTTCCTGTATCACATCCCCTCCCCGTCTCGGGGTCTGTTTCACCGGCAAGCCAGTCTAAGACGCCCCCAGCTCTCTTGTGCTTTCATCTGATCTTCATATTCTAAGAATTTCTTGGCATTTCTCATTTGCTATTGTCTCCTCTTTTCTGTTTCTATTTTTTTCTCCTCTGCTCTCATTCCGGTGATATTTTTACAAGGCATCTGGGATGAACACATGTATTCAATCTATCGTGTTGAACCAGAAGTGTGAAAATATTCATAACACCATGGAAACAATAAACCCAGCTTCCTATAGGTCATGTGAAAATTATTAAAATTAACTCCATTTTTTTTTGAGAACCATTTGAAATAGAATGTTAAGAAATGAGAAACCATAGGGTAAATATGACAGATCCAGATCATCGGTGAAAAAGCCAGAGAGTAGCCCCTGTGCTTTCCTGAGGTGCCCTTACCCCACTCTGCTCCCCGCCCCTTCCTGGAAGAGGCCACTAAATCCACACCAAGCTCTGAGGAGAGGTTTCTTTCCTTTCCAGGCCTTTGCACAGGTTGTTTTCCTGGCCCGGAGTGCCCTTGCCTCATGTCATCTGGCCAAATCCTCCTAATCTTGTGGAATCCAGCAGAGAACACCATCAAGCCCCGCACCCAACGTCGGGTTAGATACCCCCCTGGTGTATCCAAACCACCCCACATCTACCTTCATAATCACTTAAACACCAGGATTCTAATTGCCTGTGACTTTGAGCTCTGTAAGCATAGGAACTGAGCATTGTTCATCTTTTTAGAACTAGCACTTGTCACAGTACCTGACACATAGGAGATACTCAATCACGTATGTGGAATAAATGAGTAAATAAATGGATCAATGGCTGGATGATTCAAATAGGCTTTCCCTGGGGGGAGAGGGTCAGTCATAGAGGAGCAAGCCCTGGAGGTTGGGGAGAAAACATTTGGAGTCTATCCAAGCCCTCACCCACACCATGATCCTAGAGGCACTAGAGCAAAGGATAAGTATAACCCAGAGCTAATTGGTCTGAGTTGGCAGAAATGGGGGGGAGGGATGTGAGACTAGCCATTTTGGAGTACTGATCCAAAAAAGGCAGAAAGGGAAGACCACACATAATGATTATTACCAACCTGACATTGCAAAAAACTTATAAAAAGGAACCTCGCTAAGAGCCTATAATATCAAGAACAGCCTTACTACTAACACTTGGGCTTGGTTGGGTTTATGGACCCAGGAAGAAGGGGCCAATAGCGGCAGAGAGCGAGTCAGAGCCAGTGACTCACCCCACACGGGGCCAGAGGTTCAGGAACACATCACAAGATGCTGAGGCGCGTCTCAAACACTTGCCAGCTGAGTCCATCTGGAACATGAGTTCTGAGCATGAAGGAGTGGGGAGACGAGGGGAGGAGCCCTATCCCTGAGGGTCACTGACAGCTGACTCAGAGCTGACTTCCAAGGCCAACCAGGATGGCCCGGCCCGTCGCGGACCGTCCCCAAAGTGCTGTGAGAGGTCATGAGAGCCGCCGGGCTGCACCTCCAGAGAGTTTCCCAAGGACGGAGGGCAAGCAGCTCCTCTGACGTCCAGCGGCTCGGTATCCATCCCCCTTAGATCTCCCTTCCCCTGTCTGGGCCCTCTGTTTTCTCAGGACGGCCCACCCCTAAACGTGGGCGGCATAAGAAAGGAAACGCCACCAAAATTCCCCGGGGGGCCGGCCCGTTGCTGTTCCTCTGAATCCTTTCAAAGGATTCAAAGCTGGGCCATGAAATCGTTCCCACTTGCCTAAGCAGAACTTTCACACTTGTAATTATTGAATCCGTGAGGTGGAATTACTTATTTCATGCCTGTCTTTCCCCCCCGGGCAGTTTCACCAGGGGCGGTTTAGTCTTGTTGGACAGTGCCTGGGACAGAGCCCAGTACACAGTACTGAGCCCAGCACCAGTACACAGTTGGTGCTCAATACGTGTTGGATAAGTGATGAACTGTGCATGGATTTATTCCAGCCCTTAGAGGTTAGTATGAACCAAACTCCCCTCCTCCCCCTCTCCCCCCCACGTCTCTCGGCTGACGCGCCTTCCGAGGCATCAGATGCTCTGGTTGCCCCCTCCCCCGCTGACCCGGGCCTGGTTCTGCATCTGCTGGGGTGGTAATTAAAGCTCCCCCAAGAGCCTGAGAGCTCCAGCCCAGGTCACGTGGCTCTGGCCCCAGTCACAGCTCAGGTGTCAGGGGCCGGGCTGGGCGGGGGGGGGGGGGGGGGGGGGGGGGGGGGGGGGGGGGCCGCGGGACGGGGAGCGCAGGATCTCTGGAAATCATCTGGGGACTGAAAGACACGGATGAAGAATTTGAGAAGTTGGGGAATCAGCTTTTGAAAGGAAATGTCAGTAACTGAGGGGAAAAAACAAGGAGGATGAAGGGCAAGCTCCTTGGCTATGAGAAAGTGTACTGGCTCCGAGTCAAACTGGCTCTCTTCCAGATTTTTATTTCTGGTGTTTGGTGGCTAAATAAAAAAAGCTTATAAACTTAACTCCAGTTAGGAAAAAAATACAACTATTTCAAATATTGATCCTGAATAATCCCTTCAAACCGGGCAGGGTGGGGGGTGGGGAGACCACCCGGTGTGCAGGGAGGGAGGGGCCCGGTGGGGGAGGGCGGGGGCCAACCTCGGTTCTGGCTGCTGAATTGGAATAGCACAACCCCTACTCGGGGCACGTATTTTATTGGTCACCTACTCACCTCCCATTAGATTTTAAGGCCCAAGGGACAAAAAATCAGTTTGAAGGCAGGTAGCTTCCAGCAATGATTCTCCACCTTTCTAGACCACTACCGTGCTAACATTTACATTTGACATTAGGTGACTCTTCCTCTCTAGACAGAAATTATTTTTAATGTGGAAATGAATTTCAAATAATTTTATAAGATTAATAAAAACGTTACAAATACCAAATAGAAAAACTAGCAAGGGATGTAAACTGCCAGTTCTCTAAAGGAAAACAAATGTCTGATAAACACCTGAAAAGATGTTCATTCCCAATAGTTGTCAAAGAAATGCAATTAAAACAATGAGAAACCCTGTTTAGCCTTCCAGATTAAAAGAAATGTTATTTGTAAATTTTAACTTTTGAAAAACCAGAATCAACTGGAAGACCACAGAACTGAGATCTCAGTCAAGTGACTAGTCACAATATTCTTTTAAAAAGCACATTATAATATTATGTATACATAAATATATGTAATATATCTATATTTCTTCCCAAACACCCACAATAACCAGCTATAAAATGCATCGGAAAAAAGAGTCCATTCATAGTAGCAAAAAACAACAAAATTTAAAATGTCCACTAATTAATATAATAAGAAATGAGGGACCTATATAAAGAAATGCATTCTGCTTTATTCAGGGGTAATGAAAACAAAAGACCCATATATCTGAAAATACCCAGAAGAATTAAAGATTTAAATGTAAAACATGAAATCATAAAAGTCCTGGAAGAGAATATAAGTAATCGTGTAACTCTGAGATAGGGAAGCCCTTCTATGGATGACCCCAAAGGCAGAAACCATTAGTGAAAAGTTCAATAAATATGATTATATACAAGAAAAAAGATTAGTTTCAGTATGTTGATAAATACCATAAACCAAACCAAAAGGCAAATAATAAACTAATTACTAGAAATAGTAAATATTTTCTCATTGTTAAAAGAAAACATTGCTGGCATTACTTTTTGTTATGGAACATTCGTGAATATCTATTCTAAAGGAGCATTTTGGGGCAAAGTGTCAGTGGGACCTGGCTAAGTTCTTATTTCTCATCAGTAAATAACTCTGTGGGCTTTCTTTTAGCTCCTGAAAAACTATCAAGATCTTTTGGTCCTTAATGTCCTTCATACATAGTGTTGTCTTTGCTTAAAAAGTAAATATTCCTTCTGTCACCAACATGAGCAGCCATGTCTCATTTTTCAGGCTTTAGCATAAATGATGTCTAAATCAAGTCATTCCTTACTGTTTAGCTCACCAACATGTACATTTTCTTCATAGCATTTATCAAAACCACACCTTGTAATTATAGATGTATTTGTTCATTTGTGACTTCAGTACAGAGTAAGATCCTAACAGCAGCACAGGAAGATGCCTTCCTGATAAACTGGCAGAAAGCAGTGTTTGGTACAGAGTTTGGCAGAAGCCAGGCAGATAACACATGTTTGTGGGATGAATGAATCAACACTCATCAGGGTGTTGGAGACATCAGAGAAAATGAGACAGTCCTTGAGTCTGCTGACATTTTAGGCACTAATTGATTGATTTAATGTATAGATAGATAGATGAATGAATGAATGAATGAATGAATGAATGAATGGATAGGCTTGGATAAGCCTTTCATGGTAGTATCCTGTAAGGATTGCCTATCTGGTTTTTACCTCTTCCAGGGGACCAGAACCTCGACCTGAATCATGTGGTAGGGTCCAAGTTTCTTTATCTACCTTAAACCCTACCCTAGTCAATACCCTCATGCCCAGTCTGAAACCACTGCTGCATTCAAGGACTGCAGTTCAAAAAAGAAATTATTGAGAAGGACTTTCATTTGTTCATCATGTCTTGATATTCAAGGGGGTCAGTTTATAATCCCCATAGGACTTCTCTTTTTTTTTTCTATCCCAGTTCCCTCCAGTCACACAAGAATCTAAGTCATCTAAATCAATCTAGACCTTTCCTTTACTAAATCCCCATTCCCCTTCTTCCCCAACAAACCCATTCCCCTCCCTACCCCCAACACATTCCCATGACCTCTTCCACTCCTAGCTATTTAATAGGACTTAAGCCCTTTTTAAATCCTTTCCATCCCGCTACCTCTCGGTCTGCGTCTCTCCTGTCTTCAGCATTTGCTTTTACCAAAGTCCAGAAATAAGTCTGACTAGGGCATCTCTTGGGAAGATAGGGGTAAGTGCAGGAGAGCAATGATCTGGAAATTACTGGAATCTCTTTGGTGGCCTATAAAGGGGGATGGAGGGGCATGGGAGAGGAAGAATCTCACTATCCATCATCCATAAAATCCCTACATGCCCAACCTCTTCTGGAATCCCTCCCTTCAGGCCTTGTTATCTGAACCTTGGCTGCGCCCCGAGCACTCAGCTGCCCCTCCTCTTAGTCCTGCCATGAAGCCTTTACCAAAGAACATTCTCCCACATTCTTTAAAACCTCTAGCTCTGAAGCTTATGACATCAGATGATACTACCAAGGAGCTCTCCTTATGGCCTGGTCCCTCCCTGCTTGTTCTTTGTAGATGAGTCTCTCTCTCACGTGCGTATGCGCACGCTCTCTCTCTCTCTCTCTCTCTCTCATTTCTGTGACAGAGCCTGGCTTTCTCATCTCTCTCATCTCCTAAATGTTGGCATGCTCTGGGGGCTCTGACCCCTTCTCTCTCTACACCTAACATCTGGGTGATGTCATCCAATCCCGTGGATGGCCCATTTACCCGTAAGCTAATAACTCCTGCTTAATTTCTCTGCACTCCGACCTCTTCCTGTACGCCAAACTCATATACTGAATTGCCTACTTACATCTCTGTCCAAATGTTTAATGGACATCTCAGTCTTAACAGAACTCTTGATTTTCTCCCATGTTAAAAATAAGACGACAGGCCCAAAATGAAGCTGCTTACTTACCATAAACCCCACAGCTCCAGACCAAGACTTAATTACAGTTTCAGCTCTCCCAGAAATGGAATCTTAAACCAGTCAATCAGAAATTGACTGATCAGCACTAGTTAGACCATCTGCCTTATGGACCATTGACGTCCCTGTAAGGAGAGTAACCTTGCAGCCAACAACCTGCTTTTTTGCCTAGCATACCTTGTTCCTGCTCCTTTCTGCCTAGAAGTCTCATTTTGTGCAGCTCCTGGAGCTCCTTTCTATCTGCTAGATTGGATGCTACCTGACCCATGAATTACTGAATCAAGCTAATAGACAATTGGTTGAATTTTGGTTTTTGGCACCCACAAAGCTCCTGTCCTTACAGTTCTTTCCATCCCAGTCAATGCACCTTCCATCTTCTGTTGCTCAGTCCCCAAGCCTTAGAGTCATCCTTGACTCCTCTCTCACACCCCACATTCGGCCTATCAAATCTTGGCATTCCAGAATCTACCTGTTTCTCACCACTTCCACCATGTCTTCCTGTGTCCAGGCCAGTTCCCTTATGCCCTGATTAGCGCCATAGCCTCTGAGGCAGACATCCAGTAGCTTCTCTCCAGTGTGTGGTTTTTCACTCAGGTTAAACACAGTGTCCTCTGGGCCCTCCTGAAGAACAGACTCGTGGGGTTTCCCAGGCTCACATAGTGTAGCACACCAACATGCCAGCTGCTCTGAGCCTTTTGGTCCCTCTTGCACCATCTATCACAGCAGTTTTTACATTTCTACTTTGCTTAATTTGGGACATGGCTTTCTCTGAACAGCATGTTAGCACTACTGCTCAGGGGCCTTACCAGGGTGTTAAATCCCACGTCATAGGAGAACAGTCCCATACCAATAAATTCTCCGTGGCAAGGGGCTCAACGTGACCCTCATGATCATCCTGGTATTCGAACTCTTGTGTGATCTTTCCCCTCGAGTGCGATCCAGACACATGCTAAGAGATATGTCATTACGCTGCATAAGATCGTAACATCTGTCTTGCTAGAAGACTGTCTCCCTTGCTGGCTTTGAAGAAGCAAGATGCCATGTTTTAAATTGCCCTAAGGAGAGGGCTACATGGCAAAGAACTGCGGGTAGCCTCTGGCAGAAGCCAGCAAGACACTGAGGCCCTCATTACAATAGTCTGCTAGGACCTGAATCCTACCAACAACCATGTTAACTTGGAAGTGGATCCTTCCCCAGCTGAGTGTTCAGATAAGATCCCACCCCTGGCTGATTCCTTGATTGCAGCTTTGCAGAGGACTCAGCTAAGTTGTGCTGGAACCCCTGACCTAGAGAAACTGTGAGAAAAATAAATGTGTAGTGTTCTAAGGCACTCAGTCTGTGGTAATACTACTATGCAGCAATGGACAGCTAATGCACTTACTCTTATCCAATCCTAGGCTTCGCCCATCATCCTCCCCTTGACCTAGCACTCCCAGGATCCAGTCCCATCCACACTCTCTCAGCTTCTATCAGTACATACAGACCAGGTCTTGTGGCTCCTTTCCTCCCTTAGTAGGCCCAGCACTTCCCCAGCTGGGGGTATATTGTGACTTGGTCCTAGTTATTGGTTTCAAAAACTGTCTGTTACATTTTGCCAGAATCTAGGAGTAGTCACCCATCTCGCCACCCCCATTTCTACCAAGCCAGTTTCCATTCCTACCAAGGAAGGGCATGTCCATTCTTCTGATCATTTAGGCCAGAAAACTGGTGTCATCCTTGATTTTGCATTTTCTCTCATGCCCCACATCCAATCACTGAGCATCTATTGTCAGATTTTCTTTTGAAATGTGTGCAAAATCCGACCCTTTCCTACCAACTTTGCTGCTCCTGTCCTGGCCTGAATCACCACAGTTCTCATCAGCACTTTTGCAAGAACCACTTCGTTGGTCTTCTCATCTCAGTTTCTTCTCTGCAGTGGGAGGGATCCTTGTAAAACGTAAAATCATATCCTGTAATTCAACACTTTCTAGTGGTTTCCTATCTCATCCAGAATAAAATCCAAAGTCCTTGCCAAGACTGTAAGGCTACCTGCTCTGGCACTTTCCAACCTCTAACTTCCTCTCTTACCCACACATGGCAGCCACATGGCCTCCTTGCCAGGCCTTCCGCACCGCAACAATGCAACAACAACCGCTCCCACCTCAGGCCTCTGTATTCCTTGTTTCCTCATAGATAGTATGTACCCCCCACCCCAAATACACATACTTTCTTTGGGTCTCTGCTCAAATGTGCTCTGTGTGCATCCTCCCTCCTCATTTCAAAGAGGCATTTCTTACCAGCCTAGCCTACTCCCACCACTCTAACCCTGCTCTAGTTTTCTGCATAGCATTTGTTTATCTGATTGCTTTCCCCTCTAAAATGCAAGTTCTCTAAAGTCAGGTCTACTGTTCACTGATGTGTCCCCAGCATTTAGATTAGTACCTGATACATACTGAATATTCAATAAGTATCCGCTGGGGGTGCCTAGATGGCTCAGTCTACTAGGCATCTGCCTTCGGCTCAGGTCATGATTCTGGGGTCCTGGGATGGAGCCCCACTCAGAGAAGAGTCTGCTTGTTTCTCTCCCTCTGCTCATCCCCCCCAAATAAATAAATAAATAAAACCTCAAAACAACAACAACAACAAAAAACCCAAACAACAAATCCAGGGGGCAACAGGTAGCAGCAGAAATTGATACATCAGTTGCCTCTTTTTTGCCATCTAGGGATTTCCCATCTTGTATGTGTTATTGTCTTATCATCTCATTCAAAACACAGTTCTAAAACCTCATGGCTTCTATCCAGACCAACAAGGTTTATGACACGGCACAACCAAACCCCTTCTTCCTTACCCATTTCCCAAACACACATCCACACCCACACCCACACTTAGACTCAGCAAACAAATTCCTCACAGAACACATTAAGCCAACCAAATATATAAAAATCTATATTTACAAAAAGATTAGGAGGAGTTTGTGCATTTCACAAAAGGACCCTTTGCTTTGGAAAAGGATTCACCACAGGAATCCTTGAAATAACTAGTTCTCTAAATGACTTTAAAATAGGACTTGGCTTCAAGCATCTCCCCTAGAAAAAAAGAAGGCTATATTTATCAAATATCCACTTCAGTTCCAGTCACTGGGACTGTACCATCAGCCATTATTTTATTTTATACTGATATTCTGTGACTTAGTGAGTTACACCAGAGATATATCTAGTGCTTACATCAGCTTATTTGTATCTTTTGAGTTTCTTTGAGTTTCTTTATTCTTTCCCAGGAAAAATATAAAAATATATAGCACTCTGGGGTCATTTAGTTCCAGCGGGGGTGGGGGCGGGGTGGGACAAATAAATTTTACACATCGCAAAACAAGAGAATTCCCAAGAGAATGAGCTTTGAAATTAGCTGGCTTCATTTGGATTGTCACATATAAACCGCATGTTCTTGGACAACTTCCTTAGGGGCATATTTGAGTCTCAGATTCTTTACTGATAAAAGTGGACATAATGCCAGCCAGCTCAGAGTAAAAGCAGAAGAACTGAATGAGATGTATAATAAAACCTAGTCCAGGGTTTGGCCCATATTGGCAGCTTAAAAAAATGCTATTTTCAGTCTTCTTTCTACGGGATGTGACAGATAACACTCGTGTAAAGCATGTGAAATGCCTAAGAAAAGGAGGAAAGTATTCATTAATTACCCAGGCTTACTATGTGCCAGGCACCATTTTAAGCTACAGGGATCTGGTGATGAACAAGACAGTGTCTGTTTTTTCTTAGAGCTTAGAGCTTCCGTTCTAGATAGGGAGATACTGACAATAAACACACTGAAACAAATGGAAAATATTAGTGGGGAATGAGTGCTACACAAAGAATTAAACCCGAATGATGTGATGGAGAGAAACTGGATGTCCTCTGTGGGCTGAGGGGTCCAAGGAAAGCCTTTTCCATGTGATACCTGAGCTTAGAACTGAGTAAGAAGGAGTAGCCAGCTGTGTGGCGATCTGGGGTCAGCATTCCAGGCAGGACGGCAAAGTCCTTCAGGCAAGAAAAAGATCACAGAACATCGTGGCCAGAGCAAAACAGGTGGGCAGGAGAGTGATATTAGCTGAGGACAAAGATGAGGAGGGTCAGCTCCTTAGGGCTTTGGATGCCAAGATAATCACAGATAAAAGGCTAATCTTCCTCATGTATAAAGGATTCTTAGACACTGAGAAGTGAAGGACAAAAACCCAATAGAAACGACAGGCAAAGGGATGAACAGACAGTTTACAAAGGAATACGTGGTCCTTATATAAAGACACACAACTTGACTCATAAGAAAAATACAAATAAAAATTACATCGAGATGCCATTTTTATCCATTAGATTGGCTAAAGTACCGGACTTGGACGATGCCCTCAGCTGGTGCAGCTGTGGGAAAAGAGGCGTTGTTGACAGGAGTGTCACGTGGTGCAGCTTCGTTCTGATGGGTGTGAGGTGATATATCGTTAGTTGTGGTTTTGATTTGCATTTCTCTGGTGATCAATGCGATATCGCCTCACACCTGTCAGGATGGCTAAAGTCAAAAACACAAGAATCAAGTATTGGCAGGGATGTGGAGAAAAAGGAACCCTCCTGCACTGTTGGTGGAAATGCAGGTTGGTGCAGCCACTGTGGAAAACAGTGTGGAAGTTCCTCAAAAAATTAAAAATAGAACTACCATATGATACAATAATTCCACTACTGGGTATTTACCCAAAGAATATGAAAACACTAATTCAAAAAGATGCATGTACCCCTATGTTTATCGCAGCATTATTTACAATAGGCCCAAATATGGAAGCTGCCAAACTATCCATCAGTTGATGAATGGATAAAGAAGATGTGGTTTACACACACACACACACCCTGGAATATTACTAAGCCATAAAAATAATGAAATCTTGCCATTTGCAACAACATAGATGGGGCTAGAGAGTATAATGCTAAGTGAAATCAGTCAGTCAGATAAAGATAAATACCATGTGATTTTCACTCATCTGTGGAATCTAAGACATGACAAATGAACAAAGGGGAAAAAAAGGGACAAACCAAAAAACAGAGTCTTAACTATAGAGAACAAACTAATGGTTAGCGGAGGAGAGGTGGGGGGGATGGGTGAAATAGGTGAAGGGGATTAAGGGGATTAAGAATACATTTATGGTGGCTCAGTGGGTTAAAGCCTCTGCCTTCGGCTCAGGTCATGATCTTAGGGTCCTGGGATCGAGCCCTGAATCAGGCTCTCTGCTCAGCAGGGAGCCTGCTTCCCCCTCTTTCTCTGCTTCTCTGCCTACTTGTGATCTCTCTGTCAAGTAAATAAATAAAATCTTTAAAAAAAATACACTTATGGTGATGAGCACCAAGTCAAGTGTAGAATTGCTGAATCACTATATTGTAACCTGAAACTAATAACACTGGAAGTTAATTATACTGGAATTTAAAAAAATAAATGAAAAATAAATAAATAATTAAAAGGAATTAAGTTATAACATCCGAGCAAGAAAGAGCAAAAAAAAAAAAAAGGTGTAACTTCAAAGGATACAATTTGGTAATATTTATTAGAAATAGAAATGCATTCACTCTGTGGCCCAGTAATCCCTTTTTCTGGGGCTTTATCCTTGAGATATTCCTACACACAAACCAAAGAATCTACACATGAGGCAACCCACTGCACTGTTTGTAAAGCAAGAGATAGAAAACAAGCCACGGGCTCACTAAAAGGGGCAGGTGAAATAGATGATGGTATATTCCCACAGAAGAATCCTATATGAAAAAAAGGAACAAGGAACTGCCTAATATTGATGTGGAAACAAAATACATTAAGTGAGAAGAGCAAATGCAGAACACGTACAATGTGCTATCATCGTGTGTTTAACAAAGAGGAAAACAAGAAGAAATTCTCATTCGCTTGCATTTTCTTTAAGAAATACGACAAACTTATAAAAATGATTACCTATGGGGAAAATGGGCTGGGTAGACACAGGAGTAGCAGCCAGACTTACTAATACATACTTTTTTACATCACTTAAATTTTCAAGTCATCTGAACTGTCTTTTTACTAAAAACTTAAAAAATAAAAAAGTTAAAGACAAAAATGAATAAACAAGAAAACCTACTGACTGAGCTAAGAACCAACAAAGTCCTTAGAATAAATTCCAAATTTCTTTACCAAGTGTGTTGGGAAGTTGAAGGGTTTTCAATGAAGGTTTGACAAGAGGTAGCATATTGTGAAGGGAATGGTCCGGCAGCCACGTGGGGAACAAACTGCAGTGGGACAAGAGGGACGCAGAGCTCTGTGAGTGGGGTAAGGGTGGGGTGGGGGTGAGGAGCGGTCTATGTGAGAGGTCGGGATGGGTTAGACGAGACTGAGGTGGAGACGGAGGGCAGCCGAGTATGTCTTGGAAGCGAAGACAACAGCGGTTGGCGACAGATCGCCTGTAAGGGGTGGGAAAATAATGTTTGTGCCACGAGCAACGGGGTGCACGACGGTGCTAGCAGAGTTCAGAAAGGGGTTAAAATAATTCACAGATAGGGCTGTTCCAAAGTTCTACGGAGAAGAGTGTGTATACCAGCAGAGCCATGAGCCATGAAGGACCTTACGATGTGAGGAGACGTTAACACAGTGAGAAGCCATTGCAGATGGACAGGAAGGGGGCGCCGGGCAGGGGGCAGGAGGAGGGCTCTGCCCTGCAGAGTTGGCAGATTTCTCTCCTAAGAGTTGCTTCCGTTTTTCTCCACTGCAACTCAGCTCTAGACCCAAGGGCATGAAATAACTTGAAACCAAATCCTATTTCCATGACATACTTCTCCTGACTGCATCCTACACTTCCGGACTGTTTCCTTGCAGTAACTAAAGAGTTTCTCTCACATGCATTGGCATTCTGAGGATATGCTGGAAGGGAAAAATCAAACAGGCAAAATGGGGACTGTCTGGCTAGGTTAAAGATTTGTCGTTTTTGCCATTTGCTCACAGTAGCTGATTTACCTTGCCTTGGAGCTGTAGTGGAACGGCGGAGGGTTTCCCTGGGTCCACGGTGGACGCGCCAGCAGATGCTTCTACTTTTCAGGCTAATTGGTAGGCTACGAAGCTTTTTGTTTTCACCTCTCCTCTCCACTTAAGATTTGATAACTGGGCTGGCCCATGGAAAGAGTCCTCTGCAGATGCTTGTACTTATCTTGAATCAAGAGCAGTGATCCTAGAAGTTTGTGTTTCTGATCAAGAAGCTACTTGAAGCTTTGATTTCCACTTCGGGGGTAGATTGTTATTATCTGGGTTGGGTCTTAATACCGATAATGCAGTGTTCTCTCTTTCCAAGCAGAATCCCCTTCACCAAACAGAATCCATGTGTTTTGGTCCTTTTGAAATTCAGCATTATTTCAACACTCTTGTCGAGTGCACTGTGTTCTCTGCAGGAACTATGTCATAGGCAGTTTATGAACCGGGATGAGTAACACACCAGCGTGAGGGCCTCCACCCAAATCGCTTACGAAGACTTTCAGCTCCGGATCTTTGATCGGTCAAGTGGAAGGAACCAAGTCGGGTTTTAAAGCTGAGAAATTCTTGTTTTCCTTGCCCACCCTTCTTGTGCAGATGGTGTGCTGAGTCTATAAAAGGATCATGATCTGGGGTTAGAAAATACTGAGAACGTGTTTTTTTTTTCTTTTTTTTTTTTGAGAGTATTGGCATACAGGGAGGGGTTGGAGAGGAAGGCAGAGGGAGAGAATCTTTTTTTTAAAGATTTTAAAAATTTATTAATTTGACAGAGACACAGCAAGATAGGGAACACAAGGAGGGGGAGTGGGAGAGGGAGAAGAAGGCTCCCCGCTGAGCAGAGAGCCCAATACGGAGCTCGATCCTAGGACCCTGGGATCATGACCTGAGCCGAAGGCAGACGCTTAACGACTGAGCCACCCTGGCACCCCAAGAACATGTTAATAAAAAAAAAAACGCAGAAAATGGCTGAGATGTAAGGGTGTGTGTAGTGTGTGTGTGTATGTGTATGCACACTCCTGACCCTCATTTCTTTTTAAGATTGAATTAATTTCAGTCATGTGGATCTATCATGAAAGTTTTTTTTTAAAAACGAAATCTCAGAGGTAGTAATTGGAGGACATTAAAAACCAACTTAAGCTATGACATTTTATGGAAAGAAAGGCGATATCATATGACCTTGATTTTAAGTGTGAAATTAAAGCTACATAAAGGGCAGTGTTCAGTTCCTCTGAAAAAGCTGAGATAGAAATTTAGACACAAATGCAGCCAATATGCCAAAACTCAAACTTTAGATCATCAACGATGTCTGTAAAATTTAAACCAGCCACTTGCTCATGTTTAAAAACATTGTGTTAGGGAAGAACAATGCTATATAGGTTTGGCTTGCTTCGAAACAAAAAAAGACGTCTGCATTTGTCTTGAAAATGCTATCCGGTAATATTTCTTCACGTTACAGAATTATTATAACATTCACAAGTGGCTGGAAGAAATCACCACTTTATAAATGGTGTTTGATTAGTGAATATTAATTTTTCCATAAGCCTTTTGGGGAGGGAAGGAAGAGGAGTAACAGAAATCAATTTCTGTTTTAATCAGCTTGGACTGCTCTATCACATACCACAGACTGGGTGGCTTACACAATAACATTTCTGTCAGTTCTGGAGGCTGGAGGTCCAAGATCAAGGTGCTGGCAGATCTGGTATCTGTGAGAGGCCACTTCCTGGCTTGTAGATGTCTGTCTTCTCATTACATCCTCACATGAGGGGGGAGAGGAAGCAAGCTCTCTTCTGTCTCTTCTTATAAGGGCACTAATGGCGTTATAAGAGTTCCATCCTCATGACCCAGTAACCCCCAAAGGCCCATCTCCAAATAGCATCACGCTGGAGATTAGGTTTTCAACATATGAACTTATGGAAGGAGACTAAGACCAAGTCCATAATGTTCCACTCCTGGCCCCCCAAATCCATGTCCTTCTTATATGCCAAATATGTCTATTCCATCTCAACAGCCCCAAAGTTCTCATTTCAGCATCAACTCTGAAGTCCAAAATCTCATCTAATTATCATCTAAACCATGTATGAATGAGAATGATGTAGGCATGATTCATCCCGAGGCAAAATTCCTCTCCAGCTGCGAACCTGTGAAACCAGACAAGTTCTGTGTTTCCAAAGTACAATGGTGGGACAGGCATAGGGTAGACATTCTGAAGGGTAGCAGAATATGCCACCCAGAATATGACTGTCAGAGTTCAGGACATGCCACCCCAAAATATGCCACTTTAGTACATTGATTATTTTGAGCTGTAGGTACTTGAAAAATAGCACATGCAGGAAGGGACTTTTTCTGAACTCCCCCTTATCTGGCTAAAGGCAGACCTTCTAAAAGGAATTCAATTATCATAAATACTCTCTCTGGGAATTTTATCCATCAGGGAAGACTGACTCATCATGCGAGAGAGAGCCTAGAAACTGACACCACACCCAACTTTGTCACAAACTATCATACCTCCCATCTAGTCTTCTAAGGGCCCATTCATCTTCCATAAAAGCCATTTACTCTCCCCTAAGAGGCCTATTATCTCCCCTCCCCTTTCCCTTTTAAGAAGATATTTAATCCTGAATTGTAAACCTGTTTGTTTTCCTGTGGTATGTACGTCTTTTATTACGGGGTCGCAGCTAAGAACTCAGAAAGGTAGAGGGAAATTTATTTTTCCTTCCCAGTAACTCTCATTCCACAAGGGAGAAACAGGAACGAAGGAGTGGGTGACGGGTCCCAAGCAAGTACAAACCCTAGAAAGAAAAATTCTGAGATCTTAAGAACAATCCTCTTTGGCTGGATGCTCTACTCTCCAAACCCACTAGAGTGGCAACATCGCCATGGCTCAGCTGTATTGAACCATGAAAAGCTTATTGTATTAATATTAGGACTACCTCAAACTCTTCTGTTTCAGCATGCCCAGTGCTGATGGGGAGACTGTGGCAGCGTGATTTGCTACAACTGTTAAGAGAAAGTAATGTGGTAACAGGTATGCCTATTAAAAAAAACTCATTCCTTTTGACCTGTCATCCCCCAAATAAAAGAATTACCATGATCTGGTATTACTAATTCTTTGACTACGTGGTTGAACTTACCTGTAAAACCATGAGTTTGGCAGTGGTCTTTTTATTTTTAATTTTGCGTTTTGTTGTGAGTAGATCCTAAACCACTGATTTTCTTTAACTTTTTTTTTTTTTTTAAGATTTATTTATTTATTGTAGAGAGTGCAGAAGAGGCAGGAGATTCCCTGCTGAGTGCAGATTGAGATGTAGGGCTTGATCCCAGGACCCTGAGATCATGACTTGAGCCAAAATCAAGAAGAGTCAGCTGCTTAACCGACTGAGCCACCCAGGCGCCCCTAAACCACTGATTTTCGGTTGCTTCTTGAATTGGTTTTGGCAATCATCTATGCTATCTACTAAGCTTTGGTCTCCCAGTGCCTGATCTATCCTTTTCTTCCTGGTGCTGGAACTCAGCAAACCCTTGCCAACTGCAGGTTCTGACAATCTTTAGCCCCAAGGAGGTAATTTTTCCTTGTGTGTTGTTACCTCAGTTTCCCCTTTTTGCCTTTTCAGCCTCTGGGCATCTGCTTAACCAATTCATTATATTAATTGCCCTGTATTAAAATATCCAGTGTGGTTTCTGTTCTCCCAATAGGACCCCCAATAGCACATCACCACATAGTAAGTTTTCAAATTTATTAGAATGAAGTTGTTTATGGTGATTCCTTATTTATTAAAATCTCTGCAGTATCTTGTTTTGTCCTCTTTTCATTCCTAATGCACCTGCTTTCTTAATTTTTGTCTACCTCTAGTAGTCTTTTAAAGTAATTACTAGTTTTTGGCACTTTTCCTAACTTGCTACATTGGATATACTTTCATTTTCAATGTTTCTCCCCACCCCAACATAAGCATTTTACAGGTGCAAATTTCTCATAAATTACTGTGTTAGCTGCATGTTTGAGTAGTACTTTCATTATTTTTCAAATCTACTTATTTCCTAATTTCTATTAAGAGTACTTCTTTGAGTCACGAATCATTTAGAAGTTTAAAAATTTTCAAAGGTATTGAGTATTTTAAAATTATCCTTTTCTTATTGATTTCTAAACTACTTGGATTGTGGTTAAAGAACTTGACCAGTGAGGCGCCTGGGTGGTTCAGTTGGTTAGGTGTCTGCTTTCAGCTCAGATCCCAGGGTCCTGGGGTTGAGCTCCCTGCTCAGTGGGGAGCCTGCTGCTCCCCCTGCTTGTGCTGTCGAATAAATAAATAAAATCTTAAAAAAACAACAACAAAACTTGACCAGTATAATTAAGTTCTGTGATATTTGCTGAGACTTTGATTATGGTCTAACAGTAGTCAATTTTTATAAACATTCTGTATGTACAAAATTCTCAAATTTGGGGGTACAGGATTCTGTGTATAGCCATTAGATCAAGCTTAATTTAATTGCATTGTTCAAATCTTCTATATCCAAATCTTCGTGATTTATCACCTTCTGTAAGTAATATGTTAAAATCTATGATGGTAAGTTTGTCAGTTTCTCTGTGACAAGAGAGAAAGCCTTTAGTGCTTTAGTGCACTAGAACACAAGGATATTAACTGCAGCAGGGTATCTTGGCAAAACCCTAAAAATAACACTTCTAAATGTCTATCACTAATGAACTGGCTAATTGTATGAAATATTATATAGCTATTAAAAGCATGAATTTGTTCTATATCTATTAACCTAGACGGAGGACCATGTCCAGTGAAAAAGGCAAGTTTCAGAGTATGTATACTGTGATCTCATTTTTAGTAAACAAAACAAAAATCCCTCCGCCTGTGAACACGTTTTGTATGTTTGAGTGAGAAAAAGGCTGTAAACATCACTTCCTCCTGGAAGGTGCCAGGGAAAAAGCGTTAACTTTATTTTATTTACTGGGCAATTTAAGGAAAATCTAGTAAAAAATAAAAAAGTGATGATCAATACTCACAAAATCTGATAGGATATATCATATGAAAAAATCAAGTCACAAATGCTATGATACGATCTTATCCATTATAGTGACATGTACATGGTGATATGAACATAAGGAAATGCCTGGGAATACACACAATAAATCAGGGTTATTCCCTGTGTGAGGGTTATGGGGGCTTTTCCAGCGCTACATGTATTATTTGCATTCATTTTATACATGTATATTAATTGTGTGTGCAAGAAAAATTTTTAGAAGATGCAACTATAAAAACACTATGGATCCGGGGTGCCTGGGTGGACCAGTTAAGTGTCTGATCTTGATTTGGGCTCAGGTCATGATCTCAGCGTCACGAGACTGAGCCCTGCATCGGGCTCTGTGCTGGGCGTGGAGCCTGCTTAAGATTCTCTCTCCCTGTCCCTCTTCTCCCGACCTCGGCTCACTAGCTCTGTCTCTCTCTAAAAAGGAAAAAAAAAAAAAAAAAAAAAAAAGGCTATAGATCAAAAAACCCTCAAAACAACAAAAAGCCCAGACACATCAATGCAAAATTTTACAACCAATTTCAGGTAGTTAAGAGACTCTCTGAAGCTCATCTGTGCCTTGCCTGGGTTTCTGCTACAGCAGATACAAGGACAGTTTAATGGCAGAAAAAGTATTTGACCTGCCGATCTCTCCCTCTGCCTTCGAAGAAGTGCTGGTTCCAGGACAAAACGTTGGTGCTGAAAAATGGCTGGGTTCTCATCTGTACCATAAGCTTCCACCGTACTAGAGTGAGACGTTACTTAAGCTCCTCACACGGCTCCTCTGTGTGGGCACCTACCTGTGTGAGGTGTTGCGGGGAGGGACTACTAGCCTTAATACCATTTTGGTTCTCTGCTTCTAACTATCTAACTCACTAATTCTCAAAAGGGGAGGAGAAGGAACATGCGAGAGCAGTTTGTAGACATAAATTCAGTATGTCTACAAACATGCGAGAGCAGTTTGTAGACATAAATTCCTATTCAGTAACATAATTTATATCCAATATCATAATTAAGTCCTTAACAATAAAAGACCAAGCTATTGTTTTTGTAACATAAATATGTCTAGTGGGGGATCTGCCGCATGGAACTTGAGTTCCAGAGAGATGAAAGAAGTAGCTGGGAAGGTAGGCAGACTGTTCTCTTTAAGCCATATCTAGGAGGTTGAACTTTATCCTGAAAGCAAGTGGGGGGACTACTTAAAGACTTCAAGTTGGAAAGTGACATGATTTGAGCCTTTTTTCAATTCTCTTGGTTGCATAGTGGAGAAAGAATTAGCAGGGGGCAAATCTGGAAGTCAGCATACTAGCTAGGCGGTTGTAGTCATTCAGTTTAAGAGATAATGGGCCTTGGAGTCTGGATAACAGCAGCAAGAGCAGAAGTAAGTAGGTGGTTTAGAGAAAGAGATACTCCAGAGGTTGAATAAACTTGGACTTATTAATTTGGTGGTGGGAAGCCAAAGAGGAGTCGAGTTAGATTTCCAGATTTCTGGCTCAGGCAGTTAAAAGGTGGTGGTCATCCAGGTCCATAGAGAATGCTGGAACCATCACTGGGGTATATGGAGATCCAAATACTGTTATTTCCCATTCCTTGGTTCCAGGAGGTTGACAGAAAGGCCAGGAATGGATGCAGGGGCTGAAACCCACTTCTGGGTCTCCCACCACATTTTTCTGAGAACAGTGACAGCTCCTGCTGTTAAGTTTCTTCTGGTCTATCCATTCTTTCTCTCTGCTCTACTGGGTTAGGCTTTTCTCTTAGCTTCTTCACTCCCTGCTCCTCACCAACACAGTTGCAACAGATGATCAATTTAGGAGAAAGTCACAGGAAAAAGTTACACCATCCTGAGGGTAGAATTTAATGATGACCAATCAAGACAGGCATTAATAAATTGATATATAGCTTTTTTATTATGCACAGATAAAGGACTTAAAACTGTGGTTATCAAAACTATACATCCTAGCATGTTCATAAAATTGCCAACACATTTAACAGAGAAAAGAATACAACAGGGGTGCTCAAACTGGCCACAGGGATTTTAAGGGTACTCTTTTTACCCTGATAGAGGAAAAACAGCAACAAAATCAGGCTCACTCAGGAAAAACCAGAAGAGAGAAGTATTGTATTTGGAAACTGATAATAGTCCTTTTTAGAAAAAACATCTGTCAGTTTCATGAACAACCCCCAGATAAAACAAACAGGAAAAAGGTCACACACACACACTCAAGTCACCCAACAAAATGTGCTCTGTTAACACACCAGGCAGTAGAAGCGTCACTCACACCATGAGGTAGTTACAGTATGAAAAGGCTGGCACACATGTGCACATCTCCCCACACCCACAATCATGCCCAGTACAGAACACACACAGAAAATGGGTTTGCAATCTTATTACAGACAAGGAAAAGACCATCTTCGTTTGTTTGTGTGGAAAACGCTATAGAAACAGCTCAGAGAGAAGATGTCTCGGACTCCTAAAATACAGAGTAACTGCTGGTAAACACATGGTGAGAAGCGAGAGGGCATCACACACTCCCTCTGCCTTGAGAGTTTACAGCATTTCAACAATAGCTTTAGCTTGAACAACAAACAAAACCAGTCTCTGTGAATTAGGGTGTAGCCTGCAGAAATAACGAAAGACTTTGTAGACAGAAGCATTTAACTGGAATATAACGACGGTTTTAAAGAAACTTGCATTACTTGTTATAAAGTATAGCTTGTATTTTGTATGGAAACTGTGAAGTATGAAGCGATTGAAAATGTTGTAATAAGAAGCTAGGGAGATAACACTTTCTTTAGAAACATGTTTTTAGAGACATTTCTGAGATACTTAATGACATTCACTCTCCAATTAACGCGGGATCAGGTTTATCGACACGGATTTCTTGATCTAAATAATACTTCTGACAGTTAAGACCTAAACAAAAAGGTGATTTTTTTTCTTCTTCCTTTTAAAATCTTTTGGTTTGCATCCATAAATTTGTAAATTAATTTTAAATTATTTATAAAATTATTGGCAATGTAGCATCTCTCTCAAAAATATACATTTAAATATAATCACAAAAGGTTTTAACCCTGCCCATCTGAAGATTTGGATAGCTAATTTTCTTTTTAATAGCTAATTTTCTTTTTAATAGGATGGAAAGGGTTTTTTAAACAGCAAAGAACTGATCAAAAGAATTCACAGTAACTGAAATTAAACATTTCATATGGAGTAATTTAAATTTATCGAAAACACTTAAATATATCTTTATACACAAATTTTTGTAGTAAAATATAGCTATAAGTGACTTAAAGACTCTAGTCTTCTTTGAAGACATCTTTAAACTTTTTATACATAGAATATGCTAAAACAATACATTCTGCTGAAGGTTAGGCAAAGCGCATTATTTTCAAACACAGGTAGCATCATCTAAGTCCTCCATTCTGATACCCTTGTGTTAAAAATTTAACTGAAGGAAATTAATTCTCTAATCTCATATCTTCGTTTGTATGTGGAAATCTGCAAAATTTTCAAGAAGTCAATGTAGATAGCCTGGAAATCGTTGCCCTCAAGTAATTTGTTTCGGTTCATATTATCCAGATTGAGTATCTACAGTTCTCAGAGTATTACTCCATGACTGGGTGAGAAGTCTGTCCTATCAGTGACTAATATGATCTATCAGTATCATAGGACTCTCAGTATCTCCACCTACTTATGTGCCTTATAGACACTGCCTTCAGGTATTGGGTGTCATCAACATTTCTACTTAGGGTTCCATTCAGAGAACGAGGCACAACTTCCTTATCTTAAGGGCGGTGAGATTTGTTTATGAATATTTTGGGGTAGAATCTAGCCTTTCCTGTTTGTAGTTTTGGAGTCATTTTGGGGAGAATTCTGGAAAAAAGTATTTACTTGCAATGAAGCTATCCTCAGTAGTAAATGAATTGGCATGGAAATTTCCCTCTGGCATTTTTTTTTTTTTTTTTAACACAGAGGTATCAGTTGAGCTTATTTTAGCTGCAAAGTGGCATATTATTCCATTTTAATGAAATCCACCTCAAATCCTTTGAGTTTGGAAAATATTTAAGGCAAGAGAACTAAAGCAGTCCAAATGAGTGCCCTTTTCCAGATCTCAGCACTTTCTTGGCAGAACTGGTGACACTGTTCAGATAACCAACTGAAATCCAACAGGATCTGCCGTGCATTTGCACGAACAAGAGCTTCGCTTTTTACAAAAGGGTCTATTAAAAAGGTTGACATGTTTTGAGTGGAAACACGAATTCTCCCAAATACACTTAAGAGTAAGTTCCAACTCCGAGGTGTAGGACGTTTTAAAAAGGGGAATGAATTTTCTCTTTTTTAACTGAGAAGACGAACGTGCCAGATGACACAGTCTATACCTGTACTTGCATATACATTACTGTGCAAATTCCTCTTCTACTTGAAAACTAAAGTTGCCCCCATCTATACGTTAGTTTTTCAGAACACAAGGTCATAAATGGGCCCAAATCTGCAGTCCCCAGAGTTTTGGCCATTTTCAATTGCTAGATGCTTATGAAGAAATACCAAATTTGCATTAAGACATTTTTGTAGTCAGTGTGCGAGTGCGGGAGAAGGGGGAAGCTGATGAGGTTATCAGCGCCGGTTTTGGCCCAGGCCACCAGAAAGGAATGTTGCTGTGATGTGTGTCCAGATGCAGTCCCCGAGGGCAGCACCCGTCAAGCCGACAACATCAGCCCCCAGAGGGTGTGACAGCAAAGTGAGAAGTGTGCATCCAGAAGGTGCAAATTAGACGTGGAGGAACACACTTAGAAAATCCTGAAGAACTCCTTTTGTTCTACATCTTGGTTCAGTTACACTAGAATCTTTGGCCATATCTCCTCACGGGTCCTACCGTCTGCTTATTATCCTCTTACCGACTCCTTGCGTCAGGGTCAAACTCAGGGCCCCAGTTTTCGGAGAGTCTTACCTGGATAAAGCAGCATTTTGAAAACTGGCACGTGTTTCACATTGAAAACCCCCAAGCCTGCGCGGGGCTGATGGAGGAGGCCATCACCTCGGCTTTCTCGCATGAGTTCTAGTGTGTTACGGAAGTCCCGGGGTCACATGTGTATTAGCCCTGGGGGTGGGGGATGGGGATGAATACAACAGGTGGTCTTTAGATGGAAATTCACTCTCTACAATGGCACGGCGACGGGCACGGCAACATAAGTCCTCAGGCCCGCATGCGCGGTGAGCGCCCCGCAGGCCCGCATGCGCAGTGAGGGCCCCGGCTAGGCTGCGCTGCTGCTGGAGCAGGGCGTGCTCTGCGTGCTGCCGATGCTGTGGGCCGCGCTGCTGTTTTCCGAGGCCGGGGGGGAAGTGGGGACTTGCTGCCTTCCTGTGGTCTCCCCTGCAGTGAGGGAAGAAAAGGGACAAAGGACAAAGGGACAAAGTTACTGACAAGAAAATTTCCCCGTCTGTTTTATCTGCTGTTTCTCCGCCCTGGGCGGAGGCCTTATACACAGAAAGTTGTTGGGTGTATTGGTGTTTGCTTGTTGTTCTTGCGTGGCGAAAAGAGAACGGTTTTCAAGCTGACTGATAGGCAGTATTAGTGACTGAGACCTAGACAGAGAGGACACCAAGTCCTCAGGATTTCAATGGCTCAGACCTTTGAAGAAAGTACCACCATCTGCTCCCACAGCCCAGCCCTTGTACTCAGGAAACACAGCCCATCTCTTCTCACATAAAAGTTTGCAGGGTGAGACCTTTACGCTGTAGCAAGAGAGTCCTGCCGGTTTGCGGGCCTTTTTCTAAATCTACTCGTTCAAAATGCAGGTGGGGAGCCTCGATTTTGCCGGAACTGTAGCAGAGATAGCTGTGTGTCCCAAGTACGCAACCCACCCAAGAAATAGAGTTTAGGGCAAGCTGCTCCCAGAAAAACCTTTTGGGGAAGGAGGTGAGCTGATCGCACATGGGGATGTGGTTGCCAGGGAACCACCTCCTCCATCCTCCCAGTTCACTGGGGGTGCAGCGAGAATATCTCCTAACACATGAAGCATCCCACTTTTCATGACACATCCCACTTTTCATGACACATCCCACTGCATTTTAACGAAGCCCATTACTTGTGCCAAATGTGCAGTGCTTTGGAGGAGGAAGAACCCCCGGGTCACACACATGGTTTGCATTTAGCCCTGCAAAAGGCCCTAGAGCGAAGTCTTTTCTTCAGCGAAAATGGTCTCGGAGCAGCCCTCAGAAAATGGCTCTGCATAGGGAAAAGTGATCAACGCTCCAATGAAAAACACTGCATGTTCTCCAAAAATTCGCAGCATAAACTTAATAAACTTCTGGTCAGCGGTCTCCCGCCCCTCCTCCTCCAGTGTGGGAAGCCCCAGAGGGCCAGGTCTGTTTATGAATGAGCCTCCTCTTTCCTGTCACGCTGAAACACACAGCTATCAGCCAGAGAGATAAGCAACCCTCTGGCCGCTTCATTAAAACAAAACGCACAGAGCAAAGTCGCTACCCTTCAAGGACAGGTTCTTAGCCCCTTACTTCCATTCCCTTGCTGGGGCCTCTCAAAAGACTCTGCCAAAAAAGCAGCTCTGCTAAATGTAGACCCGGCTCGTGCCCTTGCGTCTGGTTACAGGTTTCCCTGCCACCCATTTCACAAACCACACAAGGACAACACACATGTATCAACCTCAAGGCATTTATATGCTCGCTGCATTATTTAGCCCGTGCTGGATTTCCTCTATCTTTTCTTCTGGGATTGGTAGCATAGAGAGGGGATAGGGGGTTAATATGCCTCAGAGGTAGAGAAACTGTATTTTCACTCTTCTTAGTTTTTTTTTTTTTTTTTTTTTTGGGCAATCTAAATTTTGGACCCTCCCCAGCATTATCCTCTACCCTGCATGGATGTATGTAATTAAAGATGGGGAAGTTTGCCTTATTGACAGCGACTTTTCTGCCAGAAATTCACTTTCCCCAGAGTGGGGGCTTATTTCTAGAGGGAAATCAAATCTCTTAGCTATTCTGATGTCAAAAGCCAAACGAAAACAAAAACCCCAAAAAAAAAAAAAACCCAAAAGCCTCCAGAGATCTGCACAATTCGTGATATATTTTAAAAATTCAGCTCCCTTAAACCCACATGTTGATTCACACCCAGCTGGATCCTTATGTTATCAATTAGATGGACGAATATGGCTGTGCGTGAAGCACATTTTAAAAACATCTTTTCCCCATTTAAATAGAGGATACACCAGAAAAGCAGGAGAAATCAACACTTCACCTCCGCTTTTTGGCTCACCGGGACTTCATTTGTGCAGCCTGATAGCAGCTAAAGCAAGATGGCCTTCTCTCATTTGTCGACAGTGAATAAGTGTCTCATCCAGAACTGGATTATTCCGAGTCAGGAAAAGTGCCAGTCCTACTCCCTGCCCAGGAAGTCTGAATATTTGCTTTTTGATGTCTATTTGACAAATACAATTTGTTGCCATGCCAGTATATTTTAATCAGTGCCCATTAAAAAGGTCTTTCAACTTCCAGTTTTGGAAACTCTTGTGCTAATGCATAACACTGTCCAAAATGAAAGCTTAAAACAAAGAAGTCCCCTAGACTCAAGATTGTAGGATGCATTTCACCACAGCGGACAAGTCAACTTAACCTAATAATTCCACTGACTTCAAAATAGCATTGTATGCTGACAGATGGTAGCTACACTTGGCGGTGAATGTTGCACAATGTATAGATTTGTGGAATCACTATGTTGGACACCTAGAACTAACTTAACACTGTGTGTCAACTATACTTCAGGGGGAAAAAAATAGAAAAAAAAAACACAATCTAGTGACTTTGAGCCAATTATGTGCCAAGGCAAGGAGAATCTTTATCTGAGAATCTGCCCAGAAATATGGAAAATACCTTCTTCTACTGTGGTGGCTGTTTTCACATGTAAGACATGAGATTTCTCAATATAACTAAGTTATTAAAAAACCTTTTCCTTCTGAGAAATTAAGACAAAGTTTTTCGTTGTCAGATGGAGGTGGTGCTACAGAAAAAGTTACGATGATAAACAAAGCTTAATGTGTAGCCGCTTATGCTTAAAAAGCCAATGGAGTTCCCCTGGGTTTTCTAAGCTGGGCCCTTTGGTTTTCTGCTATTACGATGACCTCTCATTTCTTGGAGCACTGACTTTCTCTAACACATCCCTTGGGTGACAAACACAACCACCCTTCTTCTGGAGAAGATGGGCAGAGAGGACCGCAGGACTAAGCAGGGAAGCCCCACTTAGCAAATGTAAGGAGTCCAAGGAAGGATCTTTGTTGCTCATAAACATCAGAGTTGGCCATCAGAAAAAATGTGTTCAGTCTTCACACTTTGCTCCTAAAATTTCACACCCCACTGAAGAACAGAGATGTGGGGAGGAAGGACAGCAGGGGAGGAGGCATTTGTAGGAGGGTGTGTTAGGACTAATTCGACCCAGCTCACATATTCGCCTGTGGCTGAGCTGAGCTTTGGCAGAGATGCTTTCAAAAATAGAAAAATGTATTTCTTAAGGGATAATCTGTTTTATTTCTTTAGCTTGGCATGGAGTTGTCCAGATTTGATTTCCTGCCACCTCTTTGGCAGTCTACTTTACAACTGGATTCTTATCTCTGCATCTTTCAGCACGGCAGGTCGTGGGGAAGAAACTTTATCACAGAAAGATGTGAATAACACGGAGAGGCTCTATGGGTAAAGAGCAACAGAAGAATTTTAAAAGAAGGTGAGAGGAATCTCAAACATTTAGCCCAAAGGAGAATGTTTGCAAATATCACCCAAAGAGGATTACTATAAAGAAGAGCAGACAGCTGTTCTTTATCTCTCTTAAGAGCAGAACACAAGGAAATGAGTTTAAATGGTAGCAATAAGGATTTAGGTCACAGAGAAAAGAACTTGCTGATTATGGGGATTGGTTAGTTATAAGGGGAATTTATGGAATCTCTTTCTTGGAAGATACTTAAGCACTGGATTGAAAACCATATGCCTGAGGGTGATTTAGATTTAATATTACTTGATGCTGGAAAGAAAAAGATACTGTCCGCTAGGGCTATGTGTTGGTTGCAATTATGAACCAATCAATGTCTCGATCTCTTGATATCCTAAGTATAATTATTTTATAAGCTTACTCCTGTAAGGAGAGTGAACTAGACTACCATTAGTTTATAGAAATTTTCAACCACTATTTATCATTTTCGAAAATTGCCCCTTCCTACTCCCCAAGCTAAAAGACCTTCCCTCTGCAGGCAAACTCAGCAGGAGGGGTAAAAATTTGATGTTGTTATAATTTATGAGGAAAGGGGGAATATTCCAAGGCAGGAATGAATGAATGAATGAATGAATTTATTTTTAAGATTTTATTTTTTTTTTTGACAGAGAGAGAGCACAAGCAGAGGGAAAGGGAGAAGCAGGCTCCCTGCCGAGAAGGAAGCCTGATGTGGGTGGGGCTCGATCCCAGAACCCTAGGATCATGACTTGAGCTGAAGGCAGGCACTTAACCCAATGAGGCATCCAGGTGCCCCCCAAGGCAGGAATTTAAAAGCTTTCAAAATATCTTGCCTATCACTTTCTTTCTATATTCCTGCGGTATGGCCAACCTATTTGCACCTGCATTTTGGTTTTCTGTGGCTATCTTACTTTATCTTTTATTTTTCTTAAAGATTTTTATTTTTAAGGACTCTCTATACCCAACGTGGGGCTCCAACTTAGGACCCCAAGATCAAGAGTCACCTGCTCTACTTACTGAGCCGGTCAGGTGCCCCTGTAGCTATCTTACTTTAACTTAGCCTGCACACGTGGCTGCGAATGGATCCTGCCATCTTTACAGTCACACCAGAGTTCCCACATGTATCTTTCTGATTGCTGGGACTTAGTCTCTTGCCCTCTACTTTAGTCACACCTATCTTGCTGCTTCTCTCTTCACCTGGACTAAACGTGGAGCCTGAAGAAACTTCAGACTTCTAGAAACATAGGAAGCCCCGACAGATGCTCCTAATTAAAAGCTCTTACCTGACTTGGGTAAACCTAAGGATGTGATGACTTCTGCTTTTTAAGAACACACAGTATGTTCAACTGAGGATTGCTGAATAGAACCCTGACGGATTAGAAAGGCACACCTAATTCGAGACCTCAGCATTTTATTCTGCTCTGTGAAATGCAGCGTTCCTTCTGCTCTTAGATTTTTTTTCTCTGCCTACACATCTGAGAAACCTTCAGTATCTTACATTTTTATAGGATATGGGAGTTCAGAAGACTTTTCACATGCATTCTTGCTTAAGTGTTCTTACTGCCAATAACCCTGGGGAATAGGGATCAGGTCTATGTTTACTAAAAGGAAACATGGTTAAGGTACCTGGCTCAGGTAACAAGGCTAGCAGTGAAACTACAGCTTCGAGTCCAGGGGTTGTACAGATACACATGGAGGGCGGCCTCCCTCAGCACCTCCCGCCTTTTCTCTCTTCCTCTTAGTATCATCAGACTTTGAGTACATTCTGTTCAGGGGCCACAAGGCAAGGTAAATAAAGTAAAGGTAAATGATGACAACATCTAACCCATCCTCCTGCATGGATTTGTTTGCAAAAGGAAAGTGTTTTAGCTTGGAGAACGGGGAGGCGCAACTTTAGAAACTGATAAACAGCGACTGGAAACGTCTCTAAACTAAAAGTAGTCTAGTTCACTCTTCTTACTGGGTGAACTACTGAAATCATTATAATTAGGATATCAAGAGACTGAGGCATTAACTGGTACAGAATCGTAACCTACACATAGGCCTGGAGGAAAATCTCACCAAAATTAAAAGGCATAAACCTGCAAGAAAGAAGTAGAAGGAAAACAAACAAACAAAGAAACCGGAAATGGAGGCTATAGCGGTAAAATGCTGGAAGCCGGTGAAGAAATGGGTGAGTGACCTAGCAGATTTAAGAGAGCCAGAACCTAAGCCAAGTAAGAAAAGCTGAGAAACAACCAAGTTATAACCCAGAACCCTCAAAAACTCAGGAAATGGTGGCATCAGATGCCCCAAAAGAGAGGGTAAACATGGCGCTGTAAGCAGTGGGGTTGGCTGACTCCTATATAAGTAGCAGTGAGATTTCCCTAAATCCCCTGCTTTACTCTGCGTGGTGGGACCCTACCCTTCCTCAGCTGGGAGGAACACAGGAAGTTTACTCTCCAGAAGATGAAACTGAGAGTCTGACCAACACCAGGACACCCAAGAGCAGAGAACCAGCTAAAAGAGAATTAAATGAATGTCATGTACGTTGAATGCTGTGACCCCCAGAACACTGACAGACAGATCTACACCCTCCAGGAGGAAAACAGGAAAACCCGTTTTACCGAAAACCTGATGAGCTCAAGAGGAAAGATCCAAGGATGTGTTATCAGGAGTTCTTCGATAAAAGGCCCAGCCAGATCACACTAAGGGAAGTTCACAATCAATATATCCCATCCACAAGCTCAGAACTTACTCATTCTTAAATAATTCTATGTTAGTTTTCTCAGAGAGAGAAGATATTATACCCATGAGATAAAAATAGGGTATATGTTTTTAATTCATAGGAAAAATGTTTTGGAATTTAAAGATCTGAATACAGTATTTAAAAATGCAGTAGGAAACTAAAAGATAAAGATGAAGAAATTTTTTAGAAATTAAGGGGAAAAAGTGGAAAACAGAAAAAGGAAAATTAGGGGATCATTCAAAAGAGTCCTTTTTTTTTTTTTTTGAGAGAGAAGGGGGGGTGGGGTGGGCAGAGGGAGAGGGAGAGAATCTCAAGCAGACTCCCTGTTGAGTGCAAAGCCTGATGTGGGGCTCATTCACACGACCCTGAGATCATGACTCGAGCCAAAATCAAGAGTAGGATGCTTAACTGACTGAGCTATCCAGGTGCAAAATCTTAATGCTCAAGGACATGAGTTTCTAGACTGAAAGGACTCAGTGAATGCCTGGCATAAGGTAGGAAAATACACCTAAATCAAGGACTGTTGTAAAATTTCTTCCAGAAAAAACCAAACCAAACCAAACCACAACCACCACCACCACAACAAAACAGGCCAGGAATCTGAATGGCTTTGAGTTTCCCAAAAAGCAATCTTCAGAGCTAAAGGTCAATGAGGAGTGCTTCTAAAATTCTGAAGGAAAATTATTTATGACCTAAAATTCTATACTCGGCCAAACTATCTATCAGTTTGTATAAACTCAGAGTATTTTCAGATATGCAAAGTGTAACAAACATTTACTTCTTATGTACTTTTTCAACAAAGAAGGAGGAAGACATGGGATAGATGACACAGCCATTCAAAACTCCAAAGTGCAGGGAACCCCCAGAACAGTGGTGGAAGAATATAAGACAGCAGTGTCCAAACAGAGTTCAGGCAGGAACCGGTAAGAAGGTTCCAGGGAAGATTTAGTGAAGAAAATGAATCAGTAGAAGATCTGTTGACTGAAAGTGTTAAGAGGACACTGAGTCCACTGGCAGAGAACCAACAGATGAATCAGTGAGAAGTATACAGAAAACTAAGCTAATGTGTATATGGGGGGAGATAATCATTAATTCTAGGGAAAAGTAAAAGTCATTCAGGAATGGGGCGCCTGGGTGGCTCAGTCAGTTAAGCGTCCAACTCTTGGTTTTGGCTCAGGTCATGGTCTCAGGGTCATGAGACTGAGCCCCACATGGGGCTCCACGCTGGGTGTGGAGCCTGCCTGGGATTCCCTCTCTCTCTCTGCACACAGCCCCCCACACCCCACTCGCATGTTCTCTCTCTCTCTCAAAAAAAAATCATGCAGAAGGAACAATAGTATACTACATAGCTAAACTGTGATTAGCACTTAGGTAGTCATAGTAATGTAAACAGTAAATATTGATCAACCCAAAATTTCAGCATAATTCTGTTAGGAGAATGGTGGCGATAGGGGGGCAATCAGGGCCATGAATGTACAACTGGGGCAGAGGGATGAAAAAGAACTAAATTCTCCATTGTAGGAGGTGGACAGAAAAGGCCTGAAACTGGTAAGTTAAGAAATAGTGATATTATGCTATTATTTTGATGTATGGATTAGTGTCCAAAATAATCAGCTAAGAGTCAAAAATGGTGCCCTGAGGAGCAAGAAAATGGAGTGAGGCAGTAGGGGGCTCATGTTCTTCATAGCATGAACTGTAGTTCTTAGAGAACTATTTCAGCCTTTAAAGTACATGCAGGTACTATTATGATAAGGCTAAAAAGTTTTACTAAAAAATAAAAGTAAATAGTTTTGCCCCTCACCTCAAAAAACCCTTCATGGACCACAGGTTTGGGACTCTTGAACCAGTAGGGTCCTCAGGAGCATCAAGATTCTACGGTTCCTTTCTAGCACCATTTCCATTCCAACTGCTCCTCCTCTTTGCACCAACCGCTCAGTAGAGAATGGAAGCTATGCGGATGGAGTTTTCCAAACAGGGTTAATATAGCCTTAAGGATGTATCCCTCACGGTGCCCAAAGCTATGATATGAGAAAGTAGGGACCCAGCCTTCTTAGACTCACACACATTCCAGGTATGTAAGTAGATATCCCCAATTCAGAGATGTGACTTGGTTTTGTGCTCTGTGTTCCGATGGAACAGAAAGTGTAATCAAAGAGAATCTGTCTAAATTAAGGATTGTTTTTGAGACAGAGGCAGATGCTGCTTGAACCCCCAAATTATGCCATATAAGGTCTGAGTTCCACAGCTTAGATCATTGTGGAAATTGAATGCACTGAGTCCGTGTTTGTATACACACTTCTCTCCAGTGGCTACTGCATTATAGTTTCTCTTCATCTAAACTTGCTGCTTAGTGGGTCCCGGTATGAAACCAAAGGAGATCTGGACAGGATAGTGCCACTGGGTTCTGAAGTGAGCCTTTTTCTCACTTAGGCGATATTGCTTTCCCGTAGGAGAAGTCTTTAAAATGAACCAGAGGCTACGGCTATTAGTAAAAAGTCATTCTGAAGCTGTATCACATGTGATGCTAACAGGGTTAGAGCCCAAATGACAGTGTCTATAAACCTTTTAACTCCCAAATCGGCGTAATTTATGTTGCTGGAAACCGTAACAGGAAGGGTTTTGGGTTTTGTTTTTCTTTCATCTATTTCCAAGCCTATTTCTATATTAACAAAATGTAAAAAACTCCTCCCCTTCAGTCTCTGGTTTGTGGAGGAAGGGAGCAGGAACAATAAACCTGGGAATTTAATGAGCAGAGCAATAAAGGGCGTAAAACCACGCTTTGCTTTTTATCAGGTTTGTGAGCTTGGCTCTGCACAGGAGTCGGGGATTATCAGTGTGAGTTCAGCGGTGTTGTGTGCCAAGAGTGAGGGCCATGTGGTAGCTGGACCTGGCCTCCGGGACCCTCCTGGCCTGAGATGAACTCTCAGGGTTTGAGGGTGTAGTTTGATGGCCAAGGAGAGTCAGGGCTCAGCGGGCACATGTTAAGCCCATATAAAATCCTCAGGGCTACGGAGTCTTTTTGGTGTGGTTCCAAGTCCATTCCCAACATACAGCAGAAGCTGCCAACAGCCCTAGAACCTCCCAGCCACGCAGGAGACTGGGAAAGATTGTGAGAAATGGGTAGTCTGAAATCTGAATGTGTCCGCATTCCCGGGACAAATTATTTACTCTAAAATGCTTCTCTGCTGAACACTGTCCCTTCTGGTGCTTGTATGAGCTGTTCACAAAGAATATTCCTAAACCGATTCACAGACGTTTGTATACCCTCAGAATCCTTATGATTAAGATTAAGAGTCTTATTTTCTCTCTCACGTGAAATGACCTCCCTCAAACATCACTGACTAGGAACAAGAATCTGAGGACTCAAAGCCCCACTATTACACTCTCAACTTTTGCTCTGGATTGTGGGACTTCTCCAAGCTAGGGACAAAGGATTTGTTTTCCTGCCATAATCTAAAATGACTCAGCTGGAGGATGCGGTATTTGAAGTGAAAATTCTGGTAAGGGTTAAGATACGACTTCTCAGAATGCTTTTCCTGCTTCTCTTGACTTTAAAACAGTCTTCTTTCAGCTTGTCTGGTTGAACCGCCCAAGGTAAGGCCAAAGATGAGGGTGTTCATTGGTTCAGTGGAAAATTAATGAAATTCTTTTTTTTTTTTTTAAGATTTTATTTATTTATTTGACAGAGAGAGACACAGAGAGAGAGGGAACACAAGTGGGGGGGGGGTGGGAGAGGGAGAAGCAAGCTTCCCGCCAAGTAGGGAGCCCAATGTGGGGCTTGATCCCAGGACCCTGGGATCATGACCTGAGCTGAAGGTAGACACTTAACAACTGAGCCACCCTGGCGCCCCAAAATTAATGAAATTCTAAACAGAAAGGCCACAGCCTCTGACTGATCAATCAAGCACAATTTACCTGGGTTCACAGTGTAAATGGCAAGGATCCAAGGACATAGAAGCCCAACTAGCTCACTAGACATACCCCCAAATGCATGTCTTTCTTTGCTATATTCATCTTCAAGAAAACTAAGAAAGAAGAAACATAAAGGCAGTCTATTTGTTTCTTCCCCACTGCACTAGACTCCCCTTGCCTGGCCTGCCTTCTGTACTGGGGTCAGAAGTTCTCTGTTCAAGCCAGGTTTCAACCTTGGGATTGAGGGGAAGGGGCAAGAGAAGAGGGGAGGGGGGTCACATCAGAATTTTGGGGGAAGAGGAATACAGCCTGAAAACATATGCTTTGTTTCACCATTTTTATTTGTTTGCAACTCATGAAAATGTGTTTTAAAAATTTAAATAACCTTATAGAAGAAAGACATGAGAATTTTATGCTTATCAAAGAGGACATGGCATGGGTTTTAAAAGGCTCAAGAAATTCTGGTTGAAGTCATTGAGACTGGGGACTCTGGTGAACAGTGCTCAGCCTCTTGGCAAATATAGTAATAAAATCTTTTTTTTTTTTTTTTAATTTTATTTATTTATTTGACAGAGAGAGAGATCACAAGTAGGCAGAGTGGCAGGCAGAGAGAGAGGGTGAAGCAGGCTCCTGCTGAGAGAGAGAGCACGATGCGGGGTTCGATCCCAGGACCCTGGGATCATGACCTGAGCCGAAGGCAGAGGCTTTAACCCACTGAGCCACCCAAGCGCCCCTATAGTAATAAAATCTTAGCTTCCTTTTTCACTTCCTGCCCATTCATACGTCTGTACTGAATGAAGTCTTGAGCTTTGAGGGAAGGGTTTATATTTCCAGTTTGTCTACATCAATTTTCTTTAATTAAACCGTAACCACAAGATAGCTTTATTAGTAGCTAACCTTCACCAACATCTCAGTGGCAATTAGCATAGTTTAAACATTCCTTTTCTAATGGTGCTTAAAGTAAATTATATTTTCGCAAAACCCAACTGATGCCAAATATGTCCAAGTGCAAACTGTGGGAATGACCTTTCTCTCCTGTTGGTTATTATTCCATCCACCCATCCGTGAAATGAAACAACTGAAACGTCTGCTGTGTGGCAGATACACGGGATGCACACCGACTAATACTCGACGGTCACACTCACCTGTGTGAGAATAGATGTACCACAAGGCCCCCGTCAGGAGTGCTCCGATCACAAACGCCGCAAACGCAATGCCCATCACCGTGAGGGTGTCCAGACCATGGAAAACTGCTACAAGGAAGGGAAGCCAATATACTTTTCAGTGAGTCTGCACCAGATGTTGCAACTTTGTACTTGTTTCACAAGCACTGTCAGGAAGGCGGGGCACAGACCAAGAAAATGAGTACTAAATGAGAATCCCAACCAAATGCAACGTATTTGAAACGTGCACATTTTTTTTTCTTTTGAAATGATGAGATTTCCAAGATAGCCTGAGTTTGCAGGTTACATCCTCAGTCTGAAGATGCTTTAGAAACGGAGGTGAGCTCCCACTATCAAAATGTGGCACAATGCTTCTTATTCATCAAACACTTAAAACAATGAGATGAGAAAACACAGAGAAAACACATTTCAAATACTCTACAAATACATTTTCACAGACATTCACAGGTATGAGAGATAATAGGAAGATAAGGGGTGGACAAGGAGGAAACATAAGGTAAGGACCAATTATTCCTATAGATTCTAACATTTCGTTGGTCCCCTCAGATCAAACCCTCCATCTTAACAATTCTGTATTGTGTCATTTAAAACAACCTACTTTTTAACACTTTTCCAACCATGATCTTTCTATGAAGGGGACGGAAATACTTCTCGATGTGGAGTGATGTCAGTTTTATGGGCAGCAAAACATATAAATAGAAGCAATTGTTCCTCCACTTGGCAAAGATGTTTATATTTGAAATTAATTCCAGGCCACAGAAATAGAACATTTCCTTTCCTTTAAGAAAACTACCTTCTGTGAATCACTTATAAGAAGTTAAAATCAGCTCCCAAGAGATGGAGTTTTTAGCAGAATAAAATTTCTAAGGTGTCTATTTTTTAAATATAAATTTAAGGTGTAGGAGCTCCCCACTATCTCAATCCCGTTTCTATGTTCCTCTCGAGTCAGAAGCGACTCTGGCTGATCTCTATGTAAATTCAATCTCTTTGACTTTCATCTTACTTCAGTGTAAAAGAGCTAGTTGTATAGACAAATATAATCATCCCCCCCCTCCCCCGCACCTCCGAGCAGCCCCAGAACTTGTAAGGGCTCAGGAAAAGTATACCATGCTGCTGAAGATTCTGGAATTTTGGAATTTCCGAGTCCCGGCAGCTACTTTTCTAGCCATATGGCCTTTGGTGTGTTAACTTCTGGAAATGGAGCTAGCACTACTTCACCTGCTAAAGGCAGGGAGTGAACAAAAGGAATTTGTAAAAGGTTTGGGGATCCCGAGGAAGGAGTATGAACTGGGAAGAACTCTGGAGGTTAAGATGAACCAAACCATCCACTCAATTTAATTTAGTCTATGGGTATTAAAAGCTGACTTGCCTTTTTATGCTTACAGATGCAAAAATGGGGCATAACTGAAAGTTATTAGTAAAACTCCTCTGTAATTCTCAAAATGGAGATGTCATTTATGAAAATCAGGCTGGGTCAGTATGAGAAATATGTCCACATGTGTCTCTTTGTAGGTTCATGACACTCTTCTGTGATACTGCTGAATTAAGACTCAATTAAAACAGTGTAGTGCTTTGCATAAAGGAACTCGCCAGACTGTTATGTGCATATGATGAGGTCAGCCATGGAGACTAATCTAGAGAGCTTATAGGGAAGAATTCTCCCCACAAGGCAACATCACCTAGAAGAGCTCTGGGTACAAACCCAGAAAGCCCAGGTTCTAGTCCTGCCTGAATCCCAGTTATAACCATGGACAAGTAACCTAAATATTTTTTGGTCAGAATTTTCTTCTGCATAAAGTGACAAAATTGGCCCAGACAAATCCCAGCGCACCATTTTGTAGTAGTTGGTCTCTTTTCTTTTTTTCTTACAAGTCTCCCCTCCTCCCCTTTTCTTACACACCCACCTTGGACTAGAGATTGTCTCAAAGACACAGCAACTAGGTTCCCTTAGCAGGTGACTACTGTTGGGGACATGGAAAACATACCACTCCCATGGCTGTGAGTTAATACTTTTAGATCACAATGGATATTAGTATGCAAATAATGAGCTCTCTCTAAAGCTAAGTAAGTTACTACCTTCCCATTAAGGCCACACATATTTAAAAGTGGCAGACAGGAAAAAAGAAAGAAGATGAAGGAAGGACAGAGGAAAGGAAAAAGTATGAGATTACAAAAAAGGGGAAGACAGGGATTGAGAGCAGAGGTCTTCTTATCAAAAGTCAAAGTTTGCCAAATGCTCCATAACCAATTCATTCTTACAAAAAGCCCAGGAGGCTTTCTTTCGAAATAGATACATAAAGACTTACGTGGGGAAATTGGACTCGTCTCCTTAATGCTTGGACCTATTTCTGAAAAAAAGAAAAAAGAAAAAAAAAAAAACAACAACTTGATGCATTCCATACAGAAACCAAGTTTTAAGCAAAAGTTTGTCACAATCTCAGGAGGGATTGACACTTTCCTATTTGTTAATACTCTGAAAGCGTTGTCAGTTATCCTGTTTAGATCCAAAACTGTAACATGGGCTACTCAGAAATGTTAAGCACTGCACTTTATTAACAATCAATTGTACAGCCTCTCCAATTTCAAGAAAACTTGAAGGCAAACTTAAGGAATTGAGTCTGACAGCCTGTGTGTGTGTGTGTGTGTGTGTGTGTGTATACACCTTTATATTTACAAGAGGATTCAATACCTTTAAATACCATATTTCTCCAGTGTATTCATGATGTTTTTCCACTTTCAAAAAATTCTTTTAATGTATAGAAGTTTTGTGGGGCGCCTGGGTACCTCAGTGGGTTAAGCATCCCATCCTTGGTTTCGGCTCAGGTCATATCAGGGTCATGAGATTGAGCCCCGCATCAGGCTCCCCGCTCAGCTCAGAAGAGTCTGCTTGGATTCTCCATTCCTCTGCCTCTTCTCTCTCTCTCTCTCTCTCGCTCATAAATAAAATCTTTGAAAATATGTACATAAGTTTTGTAAAAGTATCCTTATTCTTCTTTCCTTAATGCTATTATCTTATAGTTCAGCTCCTTTTTAAAAAGAACTTATTTATTTGACTGAGAGAGTGCGCACATGCACTGGGGGAGGGGCAGAGGGGGAGGGAGAGGGACAAGCAGACTCTGTGCCGAGTGCCACCCAGGTGCCCCTCAGCATCTTTTCATCACACATCTGCATTATTACAGAGCTTTCCTAACTGGTCTCCTTGTTTCCACCCGCTGCCCCTGCTCCTGCCCCAAGTATTTCCTCCTCCATATTTTCCCCTGGAGTGAATTTTCCAGAGCCCAGAGTTGATTATGTTATTGTCCAGATTAAATTGCTCCATGACTTCCTGCACTCTTAGGAAAAAATCCAAACTCCAGCCTGGCAGACAGAAGTTCTGCCTTCCTCCTCTACTGGCCCATTGCTCGCCTCCTTTCCCAAGGGCCCTTCACCCAGACTGGGCTCCTCATGCTTATTTAAGCTCCCCAAATTCTCCATGCTGCTCTAGGTCGTCACACCTTGCAAGCCATCCCCTGAAATACCCTCCTCCCCCAGACCTGCTTTGTTGGTATTTTCAGTGGGAGGCCTTCTCTGACTCCCCCAGTGCCCCAACCTCCACCCCAGCAGGGTCGGTCTCTACCCACATGGCTTATTCTACACCTTGGTTGTCCTACACAAACTCCATCACGTCATAATTCTCTAGATTCTTTTCTGCTCTGAGGGAAGGGTCTAGTTCTTACTCATCTGGACATCCGAGGGCTCAGCCTAGCAAGGAATAGGCCTGCCAGCACTGTTCGGGGAAGGATGACCAGAATGTTGACGTACTTCTTGACAATGGAGACAACAGAGGGACCTGGGAATAGGGTCATACAACAGTGCTTGTATACGCTGACATTTCTATAATGCTTTCATGTTCAAATCTCATTTGAGGTTCACACTAGCCTGTGAGAGAGGCAGAAAAAGAATTCTTATCACGATTTTACAAACGAGCATCCTGAGACTCTGCTATCATGTGACTTGCCCAAGGTCACAGCTGGAAAGCATCAGGCTAGGGGCTGAGCCCAAATTCCAGATTCTGCTTCATAGGCCACATGACTGGGGAGTGTTGCTGTGTCCTTAGCGGGGCACCACTGATTAAGAAGCTATACTTGTGACTCACAGTGAGAACAGCACAGACCAGGGGGTGGCATATCATGGCCCAACACTTATTTTTGCATGGCCTGTGAATTAAGAGTACATTCTGTATTTATAAGTGACTGAAAAAAAAACCCCAAAGAATAATATTTTACGACCTATGAAAAGTATGTGAAAGTCAGACCTATTTCATAAATCAAGTTTTCTTTGAACCTAACCATGTGCATTATTTGTATATCGTCCATGCCCACAATGCTGTAGGAGCCGCACGGGGTCATCAGGGAGGGACAGACCCGAAACACTCCCCAGCTGGCCCTTCCCAGAAAAAGGATGCTTCGTCCTGGGATAGACTCCGCCCCTGCCCTTTAGAGCGGCAAGTGGTGAGTGTTCCGCACGTCCCTTTCCACCTCCATTTTTATTCAGTGAAGAAGGAACACATACCTTGTGTTGGAATCCACAGTAGAGCAAAAGGCATTGTGAAAAACTGAGCAAACCAGCAGCCTTTGAGGTCATGTTTACAAAAATAAAGAAGCTACGTAGGATTGTAAATTCTTGGGATTAACCACCTCAGCTGGGCTGCCTACGTTCCTGCAGCCTGGGATGGGGAATTCCTTCCCAGCTCTAGAGGAAGGAATGCCACGGGATGAAGCAAAGCCACCACAACGGAATAGTGCCCCCAGAGTTGTGCGTGGTGGTGCCAGGATGAGGATATGTTTAGGTTGTACTTAAAGAAAATTACTAAAATTAAAATAACTGTAAAAGCTTTTAAGGAAATCTATTTTTTTTAAAGAAAATTTATTTCAGGATGCAGAACACTCACCAACTGCAAAATAACACAAGAGACTGTCTCCTAAGAGTTTGGTCCCATCAGCCTATTGGCAGAGATAAAATAATGATGGCAATGCTTTCCATTTACACATGTGTGTAGTGTTTTACAACTGACAAGAAGCCTTCGCTTAGATTTTCTCGTTTTAAACTCCCAAAAATCCTATGAAGTAGGGGTATCTCACCACAAAACTCTACTTCCAAGACGCAGTGGTTGGATTCACTGAACTAAGTCCAAAGGCATTTAAAGGTCTCTATAGTGTTCATCATGTGAGAAATATACACACTTCTGGGAAGAGTTCCATCCAATCAACCGCCCATGGCTGAACTCTGTCACTCAGAATCCCTAAGTGGTTTTAAATAATGACTCTCCCCTAAGGAGACCTCACATGTGAGAATGTGGGTTTCAGAGCAAGGCCTGTGTGATGGATGGCATTGTTTTAAAATTCTTAATAGACTTATGCTATGATCTAATCCCTCTCCCCCATCCCAAATAGGGGCCTTCTCTCAGAGCTAAATAGAAACAGTTGTTGCTTATTTCCCCCGGGGTGAAGTTTCTCCATAAACAATAACACGTACAAGCTGCAGCACTGAGGTTATAGGATTTTATCCTCTTTTTTTGTTCCAAAAATCCCCAATAACCCCTGTGTATGACTAGAGGAGTCTGACCGCCACCGGAACCCTAGAATAGAGTTGGCGTGCTGAAAGGAAAACAGGGGAACATAGCAATATTTACTTTTGGTTTAAGGGTACAATTGTAAGAAAGGGTCCCTTGCTATTGCTGTGAAGAGAATGTTAGCAATAGAGATTTACTTGCAGAAAGAACAAACTATAATCAACATTCTGAATTAAATCTCTTCATATACTCTTGAGCAAATTTCGGTCTGCCTCTAGAACCAGATTTCCCTCCTCAGATGGTTGGGCATGGTTTTCATAAACGGGATATTTCTGGGGTTATGCATGAGTAACAGACCACAGCTTTTAGCCTCCAGCTTTCAATTCCATTCTCCTAAACAGGGTAGGATCGAGCAGGTCCACAGGGAAACAAGGTGTTTACTTGGTACCCACATCTATTGGTGTTTGGCAAAGAAGGGAGAGAGAGGGAGATGAAGAGGCTAGAGACTCAGGAGGCCTCTGTGCAGATCGCTTTTAACATACAGTTTTTACTAACTTTACTGTAAACAAACCCCTTCTCTGGGTTCTTTCAATATTTATGGCATTCATTCCAATTGCCTGGTCACTCCCCTGCAACCTTTCACTTGATTGGTGGTTCTTACCTAGGGTGATTTTTGCCCCCGGCACCCCACCAGGACATTTGGAAATGTCTGGAGACCTTCTGGATTATCACAATGTGTAGCGGAGGGGTTTGCCATGGGCACCTAGTGGGTAGAGGCCAAGGATGCTATTCAAAATCCTACAACCACAGGAGAGCCCTGTATAATAGTTATCCAGCTCAAAAGCATCAGTAGAGTCAAGGTTGTGAACCTCTGCATGACACTGTGAAGGCCTTACAGACAGGGTAATGTATTTACTATATGCCTAGTATATGCTAGGTCCCAATAAACATTTTTTGGAATAACCATAATTGTCGTGTGTATCTTAATACTGCGTACATCTCCCCAAAACCAACCTTCATGCTGCTTTCAGGGTAGTCTTCCTAAATGATCTGTTCATTGGTTCCTTACCCAAGAGCTTTTTTTTTTTTAAGATTTTATTTTTTTCTAAGTAATGTCCCTACCCAACAGGGGACTTGAACCCACAACCCTGAGATCAAGAGTTGCATGCTCCCCCAACTAAGCCAGCCAGGTGCCCCAATCTTTCAGTGTTTCATAACTTTTGGAGGTGCCATACTGGAACATTTATGGATGAGATGACATGTCTGGATTTCCTTCAAAACAATCCAGGGACAGAAAGTGATAAAACAAGTTTGGCCATTAAGTGGGTAGTTGTTGAAACCAGAAGGAGGATTCATGGGAGTTCATTCTACTATTCTATTTTTGTATATATTTGATATATACTATATATATATATATATATATATATATATATTCCAAAGTAAAAAGTTCCTATGGTACCCCTCTCCCTTGGGTAAAGACTGAATGACTTAGTCTGTCCATTAAGCATTTCTACCATCTTTTACTCAGCTTCTCCTCATCTCTACCTCAGCCTGAGGACAAAACCTGGCTGGGTACATTACAGTATTCTTGTTCTGGAAAAATCAAATGTGTTCCAAAAAGTAACGCCTCTCTTGGATTAACTTCCAATTGACGTTCACAACTTTCCCTTTCATTCCCCTTCCACCCCCATTACCCCAAAAAACCTAGTTTGGCTGAGAGGTTAAGAGGAAGGAAAGGAAATTAATATTTACTGAGCGCCCATAATATGCCAGGTGCTGTCCTGAGCACACTTATTTTTAAAAAGTTATGTAGTGGAAATTCAGTATTTTGAACATTTAACTTGCTAAGAATTACATATCGTACATAAATCATGGCATATTTGGGCATGATGTTTATTGTTCTTTCTCACTCACTTTTTTTTAACATGTGCCCTGAATTTCAGAAAAATGATCACTTTTCCTTTCACTGTTCTCAAAAAATTATCACTGACGTGGTATAGCCATTTTTATTGTGTAAGCCCTAGTGTTCTCAAAGGCCACAAAACTGGTCATAGCATCCAAAGCAAACAGCACTAACATGCCTATACTTCAAACTATTTCAGAAAATATGGTAGGATGGCACTACCTCAACTATTTTAATTGTTTTGCCATAAACCATAATATGCATAAAGTATGCATGTTTTCTGGGCTTTTTTGTCAGTTACAATTCAAAGTCACAGAACTTCTAAATTTTAATGCTCTCTTAAACAGCTTACATCTTCCCCAACATCTTACCCTTTGCAGAACAGACTTTTTTTCTCAAAGTCTTCATCTTCTTTTCAGTTCACAATCAATGAGAGTATTTGGGTGTGAACTTGAATACAATGTGGTATGTATGGCAAGAACAGGAGGACGTGGTGGGAAGAGGGTATGAAGAGACAGATGCCTATGTTGCTTGTAGTTTATTAAAAACTAGAATCAACCTCCACCTAGCATAAGGCAAAGGGTTTAGAAAGGCACAAACTGGAATCAAAGTGCCTGGATTTGAATCCCAGATCCACCATTTATTTATATGTGGTGTGACCTTGGTCAAGTTACTTAATCTTGCTCTATACTTGGCTCACAGAAGGGCTATGAGGATTAAATACGAGTATCCACACAAAGCATTTAGCACAGAGCCTTGTACTAAGTAAATGCTCAATAAATGTTAGATAATCGTGGTTGTCATCTCTATGACTATCATCACCACCGGCACCATCATCTACTGTTGGAGGTTTTAGCAGCAAAACAATGTTAACCCAGTGCTGGTTCCCAAAGGACTGAGATGGCGGGTATGTGCTGCAGAAGCACAGGCAAGTTCCATTAAAAATGGTGCCCCAGAGGAGGGACCCAGAATTATTTTAGTCTTGAAGGCCTACTCTCTCTGTCCACAGAAGGAAGAAACACCACCTGAAATGCGTCCATGCCATTGGCTTTGGGAGCTACGGGGCAGCTCTCTGCTTGGCTGTGAAGCTGATACCCAGAGACTTTAGCTGCTGTTGCCCCAGAAAACCCAAGTGTTAAAAAAGAAGCTGGACTAAATGACCATGGAGACCTGGAACTTTGGCACAGCCTTCAAAGAGTAACAGTGTGGTTAAAAGGACAGAGAAACATCCCACTGCTTGGGCAATTTTGACCCCCAAAATTCATTCCCGTAAGAGATACTTCTGGAGATACTATGGTATCTGTGGCTTACAAAAGTAACACACGAAGCTGGCAGGAAGAATGTTCATGACCCCTGTTACTATTCAAATCAACTAATGCTATTAGGCAAATGGTCACACTCCCATTTCAACTGACTATTCCAATTCACGGAGGGGCAGAGGGAAAGCACAGACTCCAATGGCCTGCATCCTGGAGAAATGATTTCAGAGTCAAAAGAAAATAAACATAGAAGGTGGGAGGAGTCACTCAGAGCTGAAAACCGCCAGAAAACTGACCCCACTTGGTACGGTTAGAAAGCACATTTGCACACAGCTCCTGGGAAGCTGGCCTACTGTCTAACCTTCATTTGTTTAACAAACCTAAGCAATGAACTTTCTTCACTACATGCTTCTCTACTAAAATCTACTCTCCATTAACATATCTCATGAAACTGCTTTGATATTTGGTAAAACTTTCCTCCTGAACTTTAATGTAAAAAAAACACTGAACTTTCAGGATAATTACACTAAGCTTAAATAAAAGTAATTACCTAATTTACAAGAGGAATTACTTAGAAAAATACCACCAAACCTAAAAGAACCATGAATGAATTACTAGAAGTTATACTACTGCAATATTAATGCCCAATTATTGTCGGATATAGAAAAAAAGCAAGCTGCTGTCATCAATTAACCCCAGAACTACATCTCTGGAAAGAGGTAAGAGTAACAGATGGGAGTACAAGGTAGTGGTTGTTATTGTTAAACCACTTTCACAGTACAAAATGCAGCCAGCTGTTGCCCAATTGTGATATACTTTGCAACCCAATTAATTTACTTATTTCCTTCCGCTGGACCCAATAAACAGGGAACTCTTTGGGCAATAAACTTAAAAAACAATTTCTTTCTTTCTTTCTTTCTTTTTTTTTTAGGTAGACTCCATGGAGCCCAATGCAGGGCTTGAACTCATTCATGACCCTGAGATCAAGACCTCAGCTGAGATCAAGACCAGAGCTGAGACCAAGAGTCGGATGTTGAACCAACGGAGCCGCCCAGGTGCCCCAGGGCAATCCATTTAAACAAAGAATATGGCTGGTACACTGTTTCAAATGGCTGAAAACCAATCAATCAAAGCCAAACAAACCGCAACAACAAAAAATGTTGCTGAGAAACTAATGAACATCTAATATGTACATTTCACACCACCTTCGGGATGGCTGGGAAATGAATTAAAAATTATCTTGCATCTTCAAACAGTATAGCTGAGTGTTACAGCTGAAAGGGTCTCAAGAAGCCATCTGGTCTAAACCCTTCCTTTTCCAGATAAAATGAAAGTCAAGGACAGAAGGAGAGATCTCCAAAGTCCCATAGCCAGTTAGCAGGGAAAGTTAAGAGTTGTGCCCCAGGCTCCTGACTCTAAGCCACACCCTCCCCACTATCCTCTCTTGCCTTTTTCCAAAGTGAGGATGCCCCTAGGAAGAGGGCAGAGGCCACCACCAGATGTGTCAGGAAGGATGGCTGGGCTATTTTCACAAAGGTCACTCCAACAAAGGACGAAGCAGACCGTATCCACATGCCTCTATTCTATTAGGTACTGTGTGCCCCTTCTATTAGTCCCTGCCACCTTGCCTTGCCAAATCCAACAGTGCTTAGATCAGAAAGGCCATCCCAGGGCTGCCCCCAAGCCTAGACCTGGTATCAGCTCCACCCAGCAGGTCTCCCAGCCAATGCTCACCAACCAGAGACAGGAGTCCAGCTGGCTTTTATCAAGGCTCCGGTGCCATGCTCCTCCTCTGCCCCTCGGGGTGGTGGAAGGAGGCCTGGAGACCTAGCCCTGAAATATCTAACCCCAGAGGCTAGGAACCCACTTTTACTCTCCCAGACTTCTCTTAGTTTGGCACCCTTAGGCAATGTTTCTAGATAGTCGTAGGTTGTTTTTAGACAGTGACAAATGTAGCTGCCCAGACAGCCCAAATGTGCATTTGGCCCCACCCCCGTCAGATGTTGCCAGCTGCCTGATGTGTTCTTGCCCGTCCGTGCCCTTCAGCCGGGATGTCCGTCCCCATCAGATGCTGTCTGCAGTCCACAGGGCCTCAGGTCCATTCCTAACACCCTCATGGAGCCCGACTCTGCCTCTCTATTATTTGGCTGACTTGGCCTACACCAGGTCTGGGTTTGCCTGGCCTGGCCACCTGAGGCCACACCTCCGAGGACGCACCCTTCCTTTCCTCCAAGGAAGTTCGGACTGCCGAATGCGTGCGTGCATGCGTGCGTGTGTGTAGGAAGAGGCATCCTTGGCTTCAAGCAACAAATGTGACTATGTACAATTCGGAAACCTGAACTATAAAAATGCATTTGGACAGTGGCTCTCAACCTTCCTTCTTCCTTCTAAGATGGATGGTATCCATACACACAATAACCTCCCCCACCGAAGGCATCTGTGATCGGGATACAGCCCTGGGACTGCTTGTACTCAGCACAAACACTGCTAGGAGATCATGAAAGATGGTCTGTGGGCTGTTCAATCCTGGCATGTGAGGAGGAACTGGGAGCCTTTCTTGCATACTTGAGGAATATATCTGAATGGCAAGGGAGAGTGACACTGGGATAGGGACAACTTTGACCCTGATCTAATATTTAAAGAAGAAATCATTGGCAAACCTATCGCTAGTAACTCAGCCATATGGCAGAGCAGACCCAACTCAATAAAAGGCCCTTTTGGCAAAAATCCTTTTCTAGATTTACTAATTGGCCCTTAAGGGTTTTATTTATTTATTTATTTGAGACAGAGAGTGCACGCACACATGAGCAGGGGAAGGGGCAGAGCAAGTGGGAGAAGCAGACTCCCTGCTGAGCAGGCAGCCCAACTTGGGACTTGATCCCACGACCCTGAGATCATTACCTGAGCTGAAGTCAGATGCTTAACCGACTTCAGCCACGCAGGCACCCAGCCCTTAATGTATCTTTCGAATACAACTGTATTTTGATTTACAGTATTGGAGCTGCTTCTTTTTAATTGTTTTAATACTGGAGCTTCTTAAAATGAGCAGCCCTCAGGCCCCTATTCTCTGACTGAGCCCCCCAAAACGCACCTTTAGCCTCTACTTGCTGGTGGATCACAGCGAGGGGCTTGGTGAATGTCTTCTTATTCTGCATCATTGCCCAGATCATGGAGGCGTCCAGTGAGGTGCAGGCTTCGTCCGGGGGCACACACTGCAGAGAAGCAGAGCAAAACAGGGTCAGGGGTCACCCTGAGGAGCCCTGCACCAGGCCGGCCTGCACAGCTGTCCTGCGCCCCTTATCAGACAGCTCCCAGCTGTTTACCACAGAAAAACAGGAGATCTGGGTGTTTTCCAAAGAACCATAAATAATCTACGAGATAGAGTGGCAGACCCAGCAGATACGGTCTCAGCTGCCCTTGGAAGATTCAAGTATCACTGCATGGCTGACAAACACTGCCTTTCTTCCCCATCTTCCCACAAAACAACTAGGGGTTTTAGCATTATTTAGTCTGAAAAGTAAAGAAACTATATGATGAGAGTTGGCCCTTAGCCAAGCTGGCTTCACATAAATGGTTCCTGTTTGTGATTTGTGCTTGTGGGAAGCGTCATGTGCTGTGTTATGAAAGTGACAGATTTTACATGTGTTGTCCAAAAAGATAATCATGGTGTCCAGTTTGTTTGATTTTTAAAATCCTGGTATTGGCTCATTCAAATGGAAGCTTTCCAGGGTCGCTGACTACAGTGTTCCAAACTGGAGCCCCGGGGAGCTGTACCCAGGTGTGGGGACCATGAGATCAGCTGCTTCCAGGTATTTTCAGGCCCCAAACTTAGAATTAGCATGCCCAAGCCCGGTTTACCTGTTTTTAAAAAGTGTGATCACACTCTAGTACCTTTTTCTTTCAAATAATTTTAGTTCTTTGTCTACTCTCATCAATAGGTGAAACTCATGACATCTACCTGCTTTTATTGTTAAGAAATAGATCTATCCTTTAAAAAGCCTATAGCAAGCTATCCCCCAAAGCTAATAAATTTCCAATCACAAAAGAGCAGTGTTTTGACTTTATTGTCATTGCTGCTCTGAGTGACATATTGTAAGAAGCCAACGCCTCCCTCTCCCTCAAAACCCAAAGCAAGGCCTTTACAACAAGCCTCTTGCACGGGGAAACAACAGAAAGGCCTCCTTATTGAGAAGATTTGCATTTTAGGAAAAGCCTTCTTACTGTGCTATTAGTTCTTCAGTTAAGTAAGGGTTAATGACTGTACGTCCAGCTCAGGGCTCGACCCTGGACAAGCTACTCAACTCCGGCCTTAGTTTCCTGAGCTAAGGGCAGGGCCAGACTCAATGATCTTTGAGAACTCCTCCTAGAAAGATTCTCTGGCTCTGTCTATCATCTGAGAAGTCACTAGTACTGTGGAAATATTAACTGCAAGCAGTAAACACGAAGACAGTGGTAACAGCTCCTCCGAAGCCGTGGACTGTTGTCATGTCTACTGTCTCCTTCGCTCCTCTGCTCCTGAGGGAAGTCAGGTACTCTTATTTCGCTCTTACAGAGGAGGCCATGCAGATTCTGAGAGGTCAGGGGACTTGCTTCAAGTCTCGTTAGTAAGCAGCAGGCCTTCCTTCTCAGTCCTTATGCTCTTTCCAGTTTCTCGTGCCTTGGGTGTGAGTAGGGACTTTAGGGTCCGATCCCACGTCATCCACTGAGACTTAGAGCTCTCCGCAGAATGTTACGGAAGGAAACACGAGGATTAATTTTCACACACTAACATGCTATGGACGGGGCCAGGCCAGGCTCAGAGAGAGGTAACAACCAAGCCGCCCGTGAAGAACCCTAGTAACTGCCAGGCCTTCCTTCCTAGATCCCTCGCTCCTAAAAGTCCATCCTCTGGCTGCGGGGGAGCAGCTGTGTGTCACAGCCAAGCATTCAGTTTCGCCATGACACTCTACCACAGTCCACTGATGGCCACTGGAAGGCGAAGGCTACGGCATCCATGTTTCCAGAAGCAACCGAAAGAACACGGTCTGAATCATCTTATACATTCGTGCTCCCAAATGATTATGATCAGATTTGCAACATTTTCATACACAGTATAAATTTTTCTTTGGTGTTGTCAGAAAAATGGATGCCCAGAGGAATGTAAGAGTGTAGAGCATTCAGATTAGTGGTAATCATCCAATAATGTAATTTTTCCTCCTCTCTCTGTCCCTCTATCTTACAACCTACATATTAAGAGAGAATTCCATACATACATTTATTGATATTGCTCAATCACCAGCATTAGACACTGATGGATATGTGACTTCAAAAGTTTTATAAGTCAGCTGACACTGTGTGAGATAACTATAGAAGTGCACGTATGGAATTATAAATAATCACGGCAGATCACAGACACAAAACTATGGCAGAAGACACCTTTCTTGCACCAGGCCAAACTAATGAGGTATCGTCATTAGCCTTGCAGATTCCCCCCTACATAGCCATGCCAATGAGGTCAAAGAGTTCTGATTTCTGTTGTGGCAACAGAACGTACCAGTTCAATATGGGGAGGGATATGAGGCAAACACGGTGAACCAATACAAAGCTGAGAAAAATTAAAATATTTGTTAGTTTCCCTTAGAAGCCCTCCTGAGACAAGTCAACCTTATAATTCATACAGAGAAGGTCAAAAAACAATTGCAATACAAGTCTCAGCGGGACCTGGAAAAATTAATCCTCACACTGAACTTGTCCTTTCGGCTCTCTGTACTTTTGGCACTGCACACTATCTGAATTGCAAAGATAAAGCCAGACCTCTCCCTCAATGGAAAACAGTCTTGATTTATCATTTGTAAGATACTACTAAGTAGCATGCACGGAAAAAAAAAGTCATACTGTCAGGATTTATTCTCTAAGACTCCATAAAACTCACGGTTCCCTGCTAACACAGATTTTATTACTTCAATTGGGCAGTTCCCAAACCAAAAACCTCAACCTGCAATAACTCGTGATTAAACTTCTCCGGTAGGTCATTGCCTCACCTAAAAATGTCGAAATAACATAGAGATGGATGAAGGCCCGCTAACCTTAGGTAACTTCTGGGGGTCTTTTTCCTTCTTGGTGCACAACGTGAGCTCACATTGTAGAAAGAGCAGGGAGGTGTTGAAAATGGACTTAAACACAAAGCTGAATCGCTTCTTGTCCATCTCAGCTTGCGGGACAGGAAAGTGCACCCTCTTGGGGTTGTAAAACTTCACAGATTCGTCTTTAGGACAAATGTTTTCAATGATGGTGTAATCGGACATCCTATCAGGGTTGGAATATGGAGAGATAAAGCACGTCTGGATGGCAAATCCCAATTCTTGGTCAGCCTTAGTGACAGACACCTACAAAAGAACAGAAAGATCCAATCAGAACCAAGTTGGCTTGTTACTTCCACTTTAGGCACAAGGGTAACACACGCACACGGTGCTTCTGATGAGGGACACTGCTTTATTTTCAAAACATACTTATCTAGTCTCCTTTCTAATTACAAAAGTCACATATACTCATTGAAAAAAGATGTCTCCCATCTAGACTTGGCATGGATGACGACAGTGAATGCTTTAGTTCAAATGCCTGTCTGGAAGATTCCACCATGAGATGAATGAAGTCTCTTCAACCTCCCATAAGTGCACTGGGAGACAAAAATAAAAGCATGGTGTGCACCTAAAGTGGATTTTCCAAAATAAACAAAACACCAACAGGCGAAGCCCCTAATGTCATAATACCGTGTCATGTCTCAATGGTGTACCACCTGCAAAGCAAGCTATTTTTCAAAACTGCTCACAAAATAAAGTGCAGAGGCAGGATCTATTTAACCAAGGCAGAGAGGACTGAACTTCTAAACTGCCACAAGCCAGAATGAGCCTATAATACTGCAGCAAAGCTACAAATTCCTCTCAAGTCCTGCTTCAGAGAGAGCCGGCAGAGTGGGCCTCTAGGGTTTGGTTCAGGGACCGTGCAATCTGGTGGCGATCACAAGCCTGGCAAAGTGTCCTAGCTGCTCACAGGTCCAAACCGGGCCTTGCCAAGTACTCTCCCTTCGCTCTTTAAGCCCAAGGGTATTTTAAGGGAAATCTAATCTGGAAATGTTTCCAACTCATTATACTTCCCTCTTACAAAACATTTGTATGGGCTATGTCCAAACCTTGTTAAGGTTCTTTTCTTTAGAAACAGGAAGTGGTGTTTGGCCAAGTATAAACAGAATTCAAACCTCAACTATCCTGAACTCAGCTAAAATCCCCAGGCCAGAGTGGATTCTCCATTTGGTGACACATGGAGCGCTGCATGAACTGCCTTTCCCCTCATGCCTCATTCCTTGACTAAACTTAGGATCAAAATAAACTTAAACACTTTAGAAATAAAGTTAGTCCTTAACTGTAAGCCAATAGCCCCAGAATCCTTTCAAAAGGCGCAGAGATATAAACACACTTTTCATTCTGAGAACCCAGGGGAAATCCCTGACATCGCGTGGGGCCCTGAGGACACAGCACTATTTTGAAAGATCCCTTCGTGGTTAACTACAAGACAATCAGCAACGAAGATGATTGTTATCACGTCACTTTGTGGTGCCTTAAAGCTCAATCCATCTGAACGATCTTGTGAGATAAATGATTTCATCTCCATTTTATAAATGGAGGGAAAAATGAACATACAGGGTAGACGATGCATTCAAAATTCTACCTTGGAAGCACTGGATAAAACCAAGCCTTAAACCCAGGTCTTCTGACCTCTAGCCCATTTTCTCTTTACTACTTCACTGTAGCCACAGGGTCGAGTCAACCAAACCCTCGATGTGGCCTTGGGAGAACATCTGGTGAGAAATCTTCCTAGGGAGTAGTGTTTGGGAGTCTGTAAATATTCACGCATCGTTATTTTGCCAAAATTTCTGAAAAATAAGATATTTTACCTGGGAACCATGGCAAATTACATATATCCTATTACTAAAAGGTGTCCTTTAACATGAACTCAGAACCCACAAAGCAAACATGTAGACACAATAAGAAATGTAAATCTTTTCTCGAATTTCAAAGAAAGTATGTAATGGTAGAAACTCTAAGGTATCCCAAAAGGTTTTTTGTGGGAAAAAATATTATCAGCAAGTCTTTTACTCTAGAATGGCCTGGCAGGGGTTGGGGGGAGGAGGAGTGGACGCAGTCGGTTAAAAGGCTACCTCTTGGTTTCAGCTCAGGTCGTGATCTCAGGGTCGTGAGATCGAACTCCGCGTCGGACTCTGCGCTGTGTGTCTTCCCTCTTCCTCTGCCCCTCCCCCACTCAGATAAATAGATAAACCTTGTAAAAAATAAAACGGCCTGAAAAAGAGTACTAGAAGGACTACAGGTCTCAGAGGGAGAAGAGCCCCAGGAAATCATGTGGCTCATGCCCTGTCAACTCTGACCCTCAGTTTCCTCCCATACAGAAGAAGGGTACCAATGCCTACTAGAAAGGTAGATCTAGATCAGTTATTGTGAGGCTCTGTAAAGCCACAATTACACACAAACGACACAGTTCCCTGCTAGTCAATACATAACAGCTCTAATCAGCACTACTATACTAGATCTGAATTTAGGGGGTTATAAATAGTTCTTTTTAATGCCCCAAGACAAATGAACTAACAGAAAAGCTGCCATTATGTGACCAACCATCACCCAGAGATGACCAAAGACCAGGTGGCAAAATCGATAATGACTTGGATTTAAGGAAGGGATATGGTCTAGAAGGAACAAGATTCTGGGGGTGTGATAGGATGGCTGGGAGAAGAAACTTGGAAATAGTTCTTCAGACCAAGCCAATGATTTGGTGAGTTTTACTCACCTTAAATAATAAAATTCTCTTCCAGCATTGGACTCCAAACAAAACAAAGATTAGGTGTGGCTGCTACCTTATTTTGCAAATTATTTACAGATTCTCTATTTTAGGTGGTTTTATTCATTTATTTATTTTTAAGATTTTATTTATTTATTTAACAGAGAGAGAGAGAGCACAAGCAGGGGGAGTGGGAGAGGGAGAAGCAGGCTTCCCGCTGAGCAGGGAGCCCAATGCGGGGCTCGATCCCAGGACCCTGGGATCATGACCTGAGCTGAAGGCAGATGCCTAACCAACTGAGCTACCCAGGTGCCCCTATTTTAGGCAACTTTAAAATAAAGCTGCTTAAAACATATACCACCCTCCTCAAATTCTCAATACACTTGATATTTAAAATGGTAGCAAAAAGATTCAGTCCATTTCTTTTTCATCATCTGACAATGTCTTTGACTAAATTTAACTATGAAAAATAGAGATGATATATGAAAAGATATAAACGTGAAAGTAAGTGAAAAAAAGAATTTCAAGAAAGCAGCACTGGGTGGACTGGGGAGAAAACCCAAAACACCCAGGGTAGGATACAGGAGGAGGACTGGTCAGTGATTTGCATAAAGCAGCAAAGCCATAAATTAGCAGAGCCAGGTCCACATTTGGAAAAGAACAAACCGCAGTTAAGTAGGGCCCCTAAAACCCAGGACACAACAGAGAGTCAGTCACTGCCCAAATACACACATGTGGATTGTACAGCCAGAAATGCAAGAAGAAAATAATGATCTTGGATAAGAAGAGATCTATAATTAGGAACAGCATGTAGAAAGCAGTATATTTTCCCCAGTGGAGAAAGAAGGTATACCCAGAGAAAGAGAAGACCTCTCAAAACAGGGAATCAAAAAAGAGGAGAGATCCAGGAAAACGTCTAGAGCCAGTGAGCTCTATCCCAGAATCTGAACAAATGTGAGAGTTATTTATCTTTCTGAAATAGAAACATGTGCTCTGAAGTCACTTTCAACGTATGGAAGTATCCCATTTCGACCTCGTAAGCTTCTCACTCCTCCTACAGTGAGGGAGAACACCAGCTTGCAGTTTAACCCCAAAACTAGAAGACCAACAGATGTCCTGGGGCCATAAAGATATTTATCTTTTTCTAGAATCTAATCTGAACCTGGATATTTACACTGCTAAGAGGTCACATTTTCTCCCCTTTAATGGCACTTTGAGGTTAAATGATGGTAGCATCTAGTGGGTAACACTGTGGACGCTCGAGCCAGATAATTGGAGTATGGACCTTACTCTGAACTCCACCAGTTACTAACTGTGTGATCTTAGACAAATCTGTGCCTCAGTTTCCTCACCCCTAAAATGGGGATATCAACAGTCTTGTCTCGGGGCACCTGGCTCAGTCGGTTAAGCATCTGTCTTTGGTCATGATCCCAGGGTCCTGGGATGGAGTCCTGCATCAGGCCCTTTGCTCAGCGGGGAGTCTGTTTCTCCCTCTCCCTGCTTGCGTTTTCTCTGTGTCAAATAAATAAATAAAACCTTTAAAAATAAATAAATAAAATAAATAAATAAATAAATAAATAAAATAGTCTTGTCTCATTGGACTGCTTTGAAGAGTAAATTGCTACAATAATTATAACCAAGTTTGGCACAAAATAAATCTGCAACAAATGTTGGCTGTTTTTATTTCATTATTACTACCGCTACCTAACATTTTTATAGTTATTCCACAGACTTATGATATGCATAATTATTACCGTTATGTATATGAAATAGTTTAATACACTTTTAGATACATTTCAGATGATAATCTAAAAAACCTCAATTTTCATGACATAGGGTAGCACGCAGCATTTCACTCAAGTGTGTTCAATTTAAAAGCTACCTTGGGAGGTGGTGTGAAATATTCCTGGTTAGCCCTGGCACTGCAACTTGTGAACCCCTATTCCAAAAATGCTAAGGACAAGCAAGAACAGGACTTTATTAATAGAATTCACACCACCAATTTTTAAAAAGCATTCATCTATAAAACACTCTCCCCGTGTAGCAAATCCTGCAATGTCTCACTTTGGTCAGAAATCAACCTGGATGCATTTTGTGAGCCCAGCCCTCACCCAGAACTGGGTAAGGTCTGCGGGGAAGAACACAGTGACGGCTTCTCCTGCAGGCGCCTTGGCTCTGCCCCAGGAGCTACGACAATTCTGCCCTAACCTAAAAGCCCAAGGCCAATGTCCAGGTCTCATACCTCAACATAAACGTGTCCGTTCTCTGCCACGGAGAAGACACCCTGAGAGGGCACGAGAAAGAGGTCAGTGTTATACAGCTCCATGTTGAAAGTGATGTTTCTGTTGGGTGAGTCCTGGAAGCTATTGGGATTCCCCACCTGCCGCAGGCTGCAATTAAACTGGGGAAAACGAACGAAACAGAGACAAATCATGGTCAAATGAAGGGTGAAGACCCTGGAACTTTGTCAGCTTTGGTCTTTAACATCCATTTCCCTCTCCCCTCACCCAACAGTCCTAACTAAAGCCAACCCAAAAGATAATAATCTCACAAACTACCTGCTGCAAACCAACACGTACCACCACAACTTCAGGTCGGCTGAAGGAGGTGTCTCCTTCATCCATATCTCCTGGAAATCCATTATCGCCGGACTCCAAATCTTCATAACCATCTGGCCAGCCACTACTATCTCCGGGCGACGGAACCTGTATCACAATCTAAGAGGCAAAGAAAGCACAGACAATGTCGTTAAAACACCAAATCACATGATCTAGTTCTACCTCACACAAACGCCCATGTAATAATTCAGATGCCAACCGAAAATCTGAACTTAAAAAAACAAAAACAAAACTCAAGTTTTCTGAGGATTCTACCTGCAAAGAGATTCAAAATAAAGAGAAATAAAGAATTAAGGGGAATAAATTTATGCTCAAATGAAGACGTGAACTAAAATATGCATTTTCCGGGGTGCCTGGGTGGCTCAGTTGTTAAGCATCTGCCTTCGGCTCAGGTCATGATCCCAGGGTCCTGGTATCGAGGCCCACATCGGGCTCCCTGCTCTGCGGGAAGCCTGTTTCTCCCTCTCCCACTCCCCTGCTTGTATTCCCTCTCTGGCTGTGTCTCTTTCTGTCAAATAAATAAATAAAAATAAATAAATAAATAAAATAAAATAAAATATGCATTTTCCTTGTGAAAAAATAAGACTTGTTTCAAACATGGGAGAACGCAAGTTACCGAAATAGGGCTGAATGGGGCTGTGAGTAGGCCAGTCTAAACTGGAGGGAAGGGGGGCTTCTTCTTAGAGGGCTTCTCTTTACATCCAAAATAGAAGAAATACTAAGAGCGGGCTAATTCAAAGAGCTTTTCTTATTTGTATCCATCAAGATTTGTATAAAGTTTGAGTTGTAAACAAAGTACCTAATGTTTCCGATTGAGCCAGTCTCCTCAACTTTTCTCTGTACTCCTCTATCTTTTCCTCATTTCCTCCCCTGTATCTTTGTGGATGGTGTACGGATGCAGGAAAGAATAGTGTTTTTATCTATGACAATCTATCCTAATGTTAGTTGAAATGACTATTCCTGGGTTAGTTCTAGATAACATGAAAAATTCACCTGAGGACCATGACTCTATAAACAAAATCCTAATTTCTTTGCATTTATAGAATAGTCCCATTTTTTGTTTGGTTTTGTTTCAGGGGCTTAGACTTTTGAATATGGTGCAAAACAAAAATATATAGTAAGTCAAAAAATTGCTACAGTTACAATTGCAACAGCTACGATATTCACTGAAGGGAAGAGTATGGGAAGAGAATGTAGGAAAACCACGTCCCCATTCTTTACCAGTTCTGCAGAAGGAAGTATTGATGGAACTGAAGCCAAGTACCTAGGACGCTGCTTACCCTAGTATCATCACCACAACACACACACACACACCCATGAGAAGAAAGGGATTTTAAGGCCTTAAGATATAAGCCCTTTTCTTCTGAGGCAAATGGTATTTTTTTTTTTAAAACAGGTTACCATAGCCTCTTCTTGGTGTTAATTTAGCCATAAATTTAAAATTCCAAAATCAAGTATATTATTAGTATATGCCATTTGTTATACCTGGAAAAACTGGATAATGTAAGAAAATTAGTGTTGGAACTGGCAGGAGGGTGTTCATCATAGAGGTCAAAGGTTAATAAATTATTCCAGAAACAAAGGGAGATTAGCTGGGCCAGCCAGCCTGGTGTGGGGGAAAGATTAGTGGAGGAGAGGTCAGGAAGCTGGATTCAGTCCTGGCTCTGCCGTTAACTAGTTCCTCAAATCTAAGCAAGTCTCTTAACTCCCGGGAGTTCAATTTCCTCACCTGTGAAATGAGGAAGTTGAATGAGATCATCCCAAGGTTCTTTCCAGCTCAAACACTCTAAGTCTGAAGAATAATAAACTTGGGTCCGCGGGAGAGTCAGCGCCCACGTAAGCCACACTGACAAAGCACCTGATCTCCAGTCTTTCTTCTGGATGGGTCAAGTGTATCTACCGAAGGGCAGTGGGGCGGACATGAATGACAGTGGCACCCTCCCTGTCCCGTGCCAAAGCTGAACTCGGGGATTTATGAGCCTTATTTTTACCGTCAAAAGTATAACCTGAATGGCAAAATTAACATTATAAAGTGCTTTTGAAATTTCATGTTTCAAATTCTTTTAATATTCACTGCCAAGTGTGTATTGCTGCAAGAACAGGCTTAATCTGAAGAAAAAAGATTTAGATGAATGAGCTGACAAGAAGGATTTCTGAAAAGTGCAGGTTAGCTACTGCAGTGGATTACCACTGGGGGAATCTATGTAATCTCCCTCTGGGTAACATCCAAACTAGGAGATTTCTTTTCATTTAGGATCTTTCTCAAAGGTGGAGAGAGACTTAATAATCATTTCTTGAGGACCCTTTTTGGATTTCTCTTGGTTCTTTTGTTCATGAGGAAGGGAGAAGTCCTTCCACCTCTGGACAAGACTCACATGCAGCCACAGAGACCACGGAGCTGGTTAGCTCAGTTGTGTAGACTGAGGGTCAAAGTACATCCCATTTTGTTGAGAACTGGCACTTGCCTTTGTTTAGGCCTGGGGTATATGCCCCTGCTCATGGTCATAGAAACTTGAAGGCTATTTTTAAGGTAACACTCAGCAAGGCTCTGGCAAAGGGCCAAGCTTTGTTTTGGAGAACACTCACGGAGTTATAGTAAACCACACCATCTGGGGCTGATCGCCGATGCCGAGTTCCACAGCCATTCAGGGGAGACTCCAAAATGAAGTGCGTGCCATTCATCTTGGCCTTGCAGGTAGGATCCAACAGGGTGAGCTCCATCCCTGAGTAGCTGCTGGCCTGAAACAACCACCAGCAAAGACGTAAAAGGGGGGCCCACAGGCAGATCTGCCGCACACAGGGAGCGCGTTTTGCCCGGTCTTCCCATACAGTACTGGTTGCTGGAGGCCTGCATTTCCCCTCCCCGCTCGCCGCCTCCCCACCTACCAAGGACTGTGTTTGTTGGCCTTGGAAATTCAATACCAAAATATTGACACATGAGGATCTGGAACCCCCCTCGACTGAGAACAACATGACCCGAGTGAGAATCACAGCCAAGGGGAAGTGAGTCCATCCAACTGAGAAAACAGTATCAAGTCCCCAGAGTTCAAAAGTGAAAGAGCGAGAAGGAAATAACTAACACACTGGGGCAAGATGGGAAAGGAGGTGGCTTTCTCTTCTCTAAGAAATTGCACTGACCTGAAAAGAATCTTTTTCTACGGCTACGATCATCTTCTCTTTGTCACATTTGACTGACAGGGCAACCTCCATGTTCCCCTGCACCTCCTCGGGCTCTGCGGGATCAGGAAACAGTCGTATGCTGGGGAGGACAGGGTCCTTTGGCCGGGGGATCCCCTCTTCTGCCCCTTCCCTCTGGCCTCTCCTAGAGAGATTGGGGAAAGGAAAGGGGAAACCTCCATTGCGGCCTCCCCCTCCTCGGATGGGCGGGTTCTCCAGGGCAGGCAGGGCGCCGGGGTCCAGCAGGATCCGTAGCTCAGGAGGGATGGTATGTACCTCCTCATCTCTCATTTCCTCTGGGGGCGACAGAAGAAGGCAAAACATCATCAGTATTGGATGCCAGGCCCCAGTCATCATCATTAGAAGGAAGAACAAGAAGAACTAGCACAGAATGGGTGTGTATAAAATTACTCTTAACAAGCAATGTGTAAAGGAGATGGGGGTCTGGAAGCCTGAATTCTAGTCCTGGTGTTCTTTCTAACTGACTGAGTGGCTTTGGGCCAATGGGTTATTTCTCTGTGTCTTGGTTTTCTAATTTTTAAAATTGAGGTTGTATTAGACCAAGCGTTCTCTACTTTGGCTGCACATTAAAATCATTTGGGAACTGAGAAAAATTCCCTATACTCAGGCTGTACCCCAGGTCAAATAAAAATCAGACTCTCTGGAGTGGTACCTAATCATTAAGATGTTTAAAGCTCTCTATATGGTTCCAATGTACACCCGAGGTTGAGAACCATGGGACTAGATAACTTCTAAGGCTCCATAAGCTATAAAAATCTATGAATAAGTTATTGGGACAATAATATTCTTCAAGTGCCACTGAAATACCTCCCTTGAATCTAGAGATTCTTTAGAATAATTTCTCTAAGAATTTCTTGAAACAATACTGGCATTTTAAAATTATTTGCTACCTCCTTTCTGTCTGCTAAATTCTAACAGATATCTGGGCACCTTGGCCTTTCAGAACCTAGTCCTGAAAAGAAAAAGCTGCTTAGACACACATCCCTTCAAAGAGAGAAATGTATTTCCACATAATGAATGCTCAGTGTTCTGTCCTATTTTCAACATTTTCGGGAAGAAAATTTTTCCCAGTATTGTCTATATCCAGTCTCAAAAGCCAATGCCTGAGGTTAGTCCACCTCAGTGGGAGCAGGAAGTGAAGACAACCAGAGGACATTAACTCTCCTTCAATACTATCTTTTGGAAAAAGATGGCACAGCCGTATGGATCCAAAAGAAATCAGAGCTTTGGAGGGTTTTTAATTTGTACATTGACAGAAACCTTCACAACAACTTTTTGAGGTAGGGCCTATTTTTTCTCCCATATTACTGAGGAGGAACCTGAGGCTCAGAGGTTAAGCAACTTCCCCCTCGAACAGTGAATAAATGGCCCATACTCATGCTTGCTTCGTGGTGGTACCACTGGGCTAAGGAACAGGTCTGGGGATCAGAAAACTTGGGATTTGAGTCTCACTAGCTATAAGGCTCTGGAGAAACCTCAAGAACCTGTTCATAGTCCACTTTCTGCTCCATCCAACTGGGGCAAGAACTCCTGTGTGTCCTCTGGGTGAGAGCGAGAAGGTGCCTGGTGACTACTGTCCTCCAAGACACAGCCTGACCTAGGACTTGTCCCCTGTAGTAGGAGCAGTTGTATGTCAGCTGTAAGTGATTAGTAGGCCCTTCTGAGAGAAGAAGCCAGGCTGATTTGTTCTTAATGTAATCACAGTGAATTCTGTGATCTACAATGAAGTTCTCCAACTTGCAATCAGCTCTGTTACCAAAAAATCTGTACCAAACATCATTTCCTCAAAATAACCTATCATAATTCTAGATAACCTTCAGCTTTATAGTAAAATGTAGTCAAATGAACTGTCAAAATTTACAACAGAACAACAGCACCATATAAGCTGAAATGAGAGTCCCTCATTGGAAGGTCTCATTGGGTGAATATTTTTACTTCCGGGAAAAGAAAAAAAAAAGAATCACACTTACCACTGTTTTCAAGCCAAAGATGGAATCTATTAGCCACAGGAGCCACGGTATATGATGTTACTGGACTATAGCCGTTGTCCAAAGCCCACTTGACCAGATTCTCTTGGGTTGAAGGAATGTCATCTCTTATCGATTTGGTCATTATCATGGATCTTTCACTCTCTTTCCCAAAGCCAATACTGTTAGGAGCCTGAAGATAATAGCAAAATTTCAGTCGTGAGCCTAAAACTAAACAGTGCTTTAAATAAGAATTAAAGATCCGAAACACACAGAGTCTACATTGTAGATGAAGACATTTATTCTTTTGATCCCTATTTTCCTTGGGCTAAGGACATTGATGTGAAAATCTTTAATAGCAGATTAAGAGAAATCTATTCATGCTGCTTGATCACACCACTTGGGTGGCTTATATTGATAAAAATAACCCAATGATCACTAAGTAGCTATATAGGAAGTACAGCTAGCATGTTCCTAGAGTTAGTTTAATGTTTAAATTATATGCGCATACATTCCAAACTTTCCCTTATTTTTACTTAAAATGATGTATAAAGTACACAGATGTGCATGTTATACTGCCAAAAATATGTCCATGCCTCTATCTCCTGCACCCTAGATTTAAATGAAAGAAGGCACAACCTAGTTGCTTCACTGTGGAGACCATCTCATCTTTGTAGACATTAAATTCCTTATGGTAAAACAACCAGTGTTGATATTTCAGTTATAATTTATGCTCAATTTAGTGATCCTGTCATTGTATTCATGTGTCAATTTTATTAAGTGACTATGCTTAGATATTATGTTTTAAATATTAATTACTTAATTTGGGCTACCATCCCTCTGAGAACCAATATTTTATCCAGCCATACACTTGGTAGTTAGTTACAAAATTAAAAGTGAACGACAGAAATCCTTCCAAGAAAGGACTGAGTAACCAAGACAAGGACGGTAAATATCCACACCACCTGGCTCCTAGGGCAGTGATCTTGTCAGATAGTGAGGGACCTGAATGCTGAGGGGAGACGCCAAGGGGAAGGCACCACATTTTCAACAACTGCTCCAACAAGGCTGGAAAGCCCTTCCAGTCTGCAGATTAGACCATTTTCATGCCATATAAAGATCACTTTAATTTCCATGCCCAATTATTTTCTCCTGCATACATGCAACATTTTTTCCTAAATTCCCCATTTGTTTCCCATTCTGTTTGCCCCTAACATGACTAAATATTAATCCTTTCCCACTGTAAAACCATAGAAGACTCACAGGCTCTAAGTTCTCTTGGCCTCTCTGGTTGTGGGATATTGGCTGAGGACACATATTTTCAATTCAAAGCTCAAAGGATCTCCCCCGGTGTATTTTCCTGTTACCCAAAGTGCTTATCCGAAACTGCCAGACTGGCCAGTCACAATTATGCATGCAAAGGAACCAGACAGAGCTTTAACCACGCTTCGCGCAGCCATCTGTGAAAAACTCAGTTTCACAGGTTTGGAATATTCTAGCTCTTGCTGTGATTCGGAGAAAATGTCTACAGGGACGGAAGGGTTAAAAAAAAACTAAACTAAACTAAACTGAGGTAAAGAAGGATCCAATTAGTTCTTAAAATTTAGTTTCCTAGGCACAGTCTCCAGCCTTTGAAAGCAGCATGTCACTTTGATTGGCTGGAGTTGCAACACCGGCCTCACCAGTACTGCTTGGCCTCATCTGCCCTAGTCTCTCATGTTGTTGGACGGCTGAGAAAACACTGTATTTCCAGAAGACTATCACCACAACTGCCACCTGTCTTTTTTGTACCAATACGGAATGATTTGTTTACACCTTTCCACATTAAATCTAGGAGCTGTCAGTACAACTCATATTGATTACGCCTTGGGACTTACAAGGCTAAAAATCTATCTACACATTTGTAAAACAGCAAGGCTTGGCAAGCTGGTTCCTTCCCAGCAATGAGTGAAATCCTCACCCTGTATTTCTGGGAGTCCCTAGGCTTTTCCAAGGCTCCAGTGTGGCTACTCCAAATGGGAGTGCTCAAGGGGGGTCTCCAAATCCCACCCTCATGTTTCAGCCACATCTTTGTGAAGGATGATGAGCTAGGTCGAGTCCAAGCACCTCCCTCCCCCTTCTCCTCCACTGCCAAACACACACTTGCATCAGAACTGATGGTGGAGGGGGAGAGGTTGGTCAGAGATGTAATGCATATTCCCACTGGGATTAAAACATGTCTTTTCTAAGAACAAGCTGACTATCGTCAACCTTGAAGTGCTAAGGCCATTTGAAATAATAAAACAAAAAATTTCTAGTAAGTTTCCTCCATCTATTCTTTTACGTTTTGGAGGTTCTTCTAAAATGTGATTATGCATGGTCCATAAGGGACCTGAAGAAAGAGCCAGACCTGGGCATGTGGACGCTTCTAGTATTCCTGTTCTTGTCCCTGGTCCTGCCCTTTGCATCCCCGGACCGTTCTGTCATTTGGAGGGTGCATTCTGCCCCATGCCCCACTCCCTACAAGCACACACATGCCATTCATGCTTAAGGGGGCTCTTCTTTACATTTACATTTACCCTATCAAGTTCCTTACAACTCTTTTAGTAGACGTTTTGTTTTTCAGTTTGTTTAGAGACGTTAACTGCTCCTCTAGACAAACTTTTGGAAAGTTGCTTGTGGAAGGAAGAGGAGCTCCCTTTCTGTGGCAGGCACTGTGCTAGAAGCTTTACATGTGTTATTTAATTCTCCTCTAAAATATAAAGAGATAGGGTTACTATTCCCGATTAGAGAAGGGGAATCTGAGATGCACAGAAGTAGCACGTATGGCTGAGAACCCACCATGTGCGCAGTGTGGCAAGTGCTTTAGATGAAATACCCAGGAGGCACCTGACAAATGTTTGTTGAATGACTAAATGAACGAATGCATAATGAACAAACTCTGCCACGTCTCACAAGAACTCTCAAAGTGAGTACTACCATCATACCCGTTTCACAGGTAAAGCTACAGACCCTGAATTTAGTTGGGTTCCCCAATATTAATTAGGAGGAATGACAATCAGAAATGGGATTGGATTCCAGCCCTGTGAGGCTCCAAAGCCATGGTTCTTTCCACTCTACCAGGTTGTCTCTGAAGAAAATACTATGACCAAGGCCACGATAAACCCTTTCCCCTTTCTAAGCATGAATGTATGCTTTTTTAGTAGCAGGTATCTTTTCCTCGCAGCACAGGCAGAAGTCACATCTGAGACTGAGAGTTAGGAAATCACAAAGCATGAAACTGACTGGGAGAATAAAAAAGAACATCATGCAACATTACCTAATTGTTTAGTAATGTTGTCATGCATTGTCCAAAATTGGCCTGGAACAGAAGTACAGCCAAAGAGGGGAATATAAACAGATCTTACACTAGGATGAGCAATCTCATTTCTAGCCTTTCTTATTCATATGAAAAGTGAAGACATCCACAGTGAACTCCAGGAACACATGCTCAGGTACAGAAAGAGCCGCTGAAAGGGTCAGGGCCGAAAGAACACTGACACAACTCCAGCAGAGAATTAAAATGTACCGTATGTTTTCGCCTTTCAAAGCATGATTCCCTTTCCTGTTTTTGTTATTCTGAAAATTAAAAACATTTGGTTGGTGTGCCAGGCAGCAAATGCTGTAGACCCCCCAGGTCACCAACACCCCTCATGCCACGCCAGGGAAAGAGATCAGAACAGCTCTGACTTCAGAAAATCACGGCTGGGCTTTGTTCTCGGCACCAAATTAATGGGTCACCCTTACACATGATGGTTTATTTGGATCCTCTCAAAGTTAAAAAAAAAAAAAAACCCACAAAAAAAAAAAAAACCACCCACAGGAACCAGAAACGATTACTTTAAAATTAAGATGTGTATGCTCGCGGCTTTGCCTGCTGCCTCTGGTGAGTGCTCATGCACGACGGCACCTAGGAGAGCACTGGCTTTGCTCACCATTGGATCACACTAAAGGCACCATGAATAAAAAACACCAAGACCAAAGGCATCCCTCCCCACCAAATAGTGAAAACATAAAATCCTCGCCAACTGATTCAATGCAGGTACTGGAAAAGAAATTGGACACAATTTTTTAAAAAGACAATGGACAAAAATTTAAATCTACAAAAGAGATGCTAAGGCAATTATATTCTTAAAAATGAGGAGGGGGAGGTTTTCTTTAACTTTCAATGTGATTTGTGCAGTATTCTGTCAGTTATCTCCTTAAACATAACTGAAAAAGATTTAATTTTGGGGCGCCTGGGTGGTGCAGTTAGTTAAGTGTCTAACTCCTGGTTTCAGCTCAGTCATGATCTTTGGGGTCATGGGATCAAGCCCCACGTAAGGCTCCATACTCATCTCCGAGTCTGCTTGAGATTCTCTCTCCCTCTCCTTCCGACCTTCTCCCCCCCAACCCCCACACCCCTGCTCTCTCTCAAATAAGTAAATCTTTAAAAAAAAAATTATTTTACTAAATTTCAACATTCAATTTTTCAGGAAACTAGTTGGTATTTGCCTATCATGCCAACCAAATAAACTTCTTAAGGGTATTTCCTTCATGAAAATAATGCTTAGGGAATAGAATGGGGTTACTTTTCCTGTGTCATTTCACTAACCCCTCCATTACCGTGATCCTTTTATCAGTGTTTCTCTCTCAGAAGTTAGAAGCAAGCAAAAAGACACGCCAATACCATGTATTTATCTCAAAAAGAAAAGTCAACAGTATGAGCTGGGGTCAGCCCAATTTTCCACACTTTCCCTAAATACCTAACCCTAAAGTAAGAGCTGATATTCAGGACCATGACACTGAGGCCCTTACAGGACGACTGTCAACCATGAAAGGCCCCATTGTGCTCGTTATTTTATACTTACTCGGACTGGAAACTACACTCATACACTTCAGGAATTTCACAAATGAGGGAACAGGGTCCAGAGAGGTTAAGGGACTTGCCCAAAGTCGCAGTTTGTAAATGGCAGAGTCCGGACTCAAATCTCGATCTTGACCCCAGAGGCCACGCTTTTAACCCCCACACTGTCTGCCCTTGTCAGGAGAAACCAAGGAGCAGCCTATTTTACAAGGTGAAAAATTACAGAGAGGGATCAGAGAAGCAGACACTTCACAAAAATACCACACGTAAGCACAGCTTAAATTGCTGCCATGCATCAAAACAAAGAAATGCTCGACCAACTTACAACAACTTTCAGGTTTCCCTTAACATCAAAAGACTTGATCACCCAGTTGACAGACTTTTTGCACTTCAAGATCAGGATGAGATTTTTGACCACCTCCAGGTCCTTTCGAGAAGGTCTTATGTCAATTATTATATCCACCTGGAAAGCACTGTGAATGGAAAATAAAGGCAAAGTTAGGACCCAAATGCCAGAAAGTTGCAACTATCTCCTCTCTTCCAAGTCTTCATGTTTCCAGTGTCTGGCCAGTTGATTAAAAAGCTGGAGTTGATCCCAGGCAAATGACATGTGCAAAACAGATTGTTAGTGCACACAAAACAAAATGGTTTTACATAACAATAGACAAATATGCCTGCTGATAATTAGACACTAAAATTCTTTTACTTCTTGAGGGGAAAAAGAAAAGACGGTTACTTAATGCATCCAGGGTTTGAAATGGACTTGGGCAACCAGAGTTTACTTTTAAAGCAAATTGTTGCTTTTCAACCTTCAACACCTTCAATGTGTAACTTTTCCAATTTCCTACATGCTCAAAATCTTTCAAACGCAGAAATTTAAGTGCCACTTTGGTAAGGAGGGTGTCAGGGAGGAGGGAAGCCTGGTAGTAAAAACCAACCAACCAACCAACCAACCAGGACACTTCAGATAAAATAAGAAGCAAAAGGCTAGAGAATCTGACTTATAGGTTTGCTTAAGTCATTAACATTTGCTACAGAATCATATCTGCATTTACTTTTCCAAACTTCTGGATATACAGTTATTAAAATAAAGAAAACAGATGGTCAACCAAGTGATTACTGGAAAATTGATGAACACAATCCAAACTTCTAAGAATTCAGTATAAAAAAGAATTTTTTTAAACAGTAACATTTCTGTCATTCTGAATTTAAAGAAAAGTCTTTCTTTCCATTTGGTTTTACACACTTGTAAAGCATATGATGAATGATATACTCAAATGAAGCCTGAGGCTTAATATCTAAGCACATTTGCCAGATTGATTCTATTCCCGTTCTCTTTTAAATTTTCCACAAAATTCTTCAGGTGGGACAGAATGGAATCTTCCCAAAACTGATGTGTAGTTTATTCGCTTTTGGAAGCAAAAATTTGATTAGAATTTTAACTTTGAAATCCCTCTACAATATAAATTTACATTTTAAATCACTAGTCCACAGGTATGCACGCTAAAGTGGGAGAAAGAGTCGCTTTTCCTCTTTTATTCTCTTTTTAATTCCCTAATCATTCTTGCTGGGGAGAGTTAAATTTTTAGCCCTGGGGCAGGAAGCTGAGGGCGAAAGAAAGAGAAAAAGAACAAAAGTGAGAGGCAGGTGTGGTATCTAATGGCTCTTGGTGTGTCACCATGAAGGGCCACACATACACACACACCCCTTTACAGCAGGAGTGCAAATGTGCTCCTAGGACGCTTGGAACAGAATTTTATTAAAAACAGAATGTTATTAAAATTATAATTATATTAATAAGGCATATTTTCTAATTTTTCTTATCAGGGATAACCTCCGTCAAAGGAGATAACGATGGCGCAAGAGTGATTTTTGTCCTATAATTAGTGTCCAGAAATTCAGAAGAGGCTTCAGAAACTCATCTAGAATATAGGGGATCTAGAGACAGATGCAGAAAATAAAATATACCATTGGTGCCTTCACTCCCTTTTTCAAAACTTCTGTTAATTCACCCAAAGCATCAAACCTCGTACACAGGTAGGGCTATACATCTCTCTGCCTCAAGTCAGCAAAGATCTTTATTTTTTATCTCTCTCTTTTTTAAGATTTTATTTATCTATTTATTAATTTGAGAGAGAGAGAGAGAGAGAGTGTGAGAGTGGGCAAGCGGGCGGGGGGGGGGCAAAGGGAGAGGGAGAGAATCTCATGCACACTCTGGGCTGAGCACGGACTCTATATGGTGTTCAGTTTCATGACCGGAGACCATGATCTGAGCCGAAACCATGACCTGGATGCTTAACTGAATGCACTACCCAGGTGCCCCTTTCATCTTTTCTCAGTTCAAAACACACACACGCACACTTACCTGTAGGGGTTAGAGTTGGGGGTAATTAACTCAATGATGTGTACTTCCTTATCCTGGGGCTGGCTGGCTATCACGCAACCCTCTGCTGCTTTGGGCTGAAGGTACTCAGCAAGGTAATTGAGCGAGAGAAAGTTCTTCCCTATGTGGCACGTGGGAGGGAACACTTGATCTGAAAATAAAGCAGCACAGGACAATCCGTGAAACCGCGGAGCTATGTGGTAACCAGAATCGAAGGGAAGATGACAGCGACACTGAGCAGGTGCAGGACACAGGGAACCAGAAGCCCTAGGAAGTGACTTAAACTCCACAGCCACGGCCCTGAAACGCCTCCCATACTGTCGCCAGTGACCTCCTACTGATCAACTCTAGGGGTCTCTCTGGGTCTAAATCTTCTCCTTTCCTGTTCTCTGCGAGAGTGCTTTGTCCTCATTCACCTCCTCTGACCTATCTCTTGTCCCTTTCCCTGTCCTCTCCCCTTCTGCCCATTCTTTAAACACCAGCAATCCTCAATTTTGGTGTACACCAGAATCCACCTATTTGGGACCCTGTCCCAGAGATTCTGATTCAGAAGATCTGGGGTGGGGGATGGGGGCAAGGGCCACCCCGGAAGCTTTCTTTTTGAAAAGCTCCATAGCTGATTCTGATACAAAACCAAGGCTGAGAACTCTATTCCTTCCTCGATCCCCGTTTCGTCTCATATTCTTCCCAGATGATCTCCATCACTCCCAGGGCTTCAACGTGCACCTAGATCATGACTCCTTTACTGAGCTGCAGACCTGTGTTGTCTTCCGTCTACCAAACACCTAAAAATCCAATAGATACTTCATAGCCCGCATACTCACCACTGAAATCAATGATCTATCCTATTCCCCAGATACACTCCCCCCCTTGGATATTTGCTATTTCAATTAATAGGAGAACCAGCCACCTAATTAATTCTCTGGCCTGCTATGGAGAATCAGTCATTCCCTCATGTTTATTCGTCACAACACTACAGATCTAAAGACCGAAGGAAGGCGTTTGGGGGAAAGGGTGAGGGCAGACTTTCACTCTCTCTCACAATCTTAACACAGATGACGAATGCTTTGAGAACACTTTATAGTTTACAAGGCGCTTTCACGAACATCATCCCATTGTGCTGAGGGCTGCTCATCACCTCCACCAGGGAAAGCGACGTAAGTACAAAGATTCTGAAGACACTCCCGCAACGGCACATGCCTTTCACACAGCACTGCACTTGATGGGATTTCCAGCCAGCGGGTTAAATGTTTAAACAGAACTTGAAACGGCTGGCAGGGTGACAGCTGGGACCAGTGTCAAGGAAGTTCTAGGTGTAGCAAACTTTTTTTCAGAAGGGGTAATTAATCAGAGCCCTGGCATTTTAATGAAACAAACTTCTGCCTCTTTCATTTAACGGAGGGGATGCTGGGGTTCAAATTCACATGCAAGTTTTACTACGGAGAAAGGGATCGGCCCAGGAGGTCCCCAGACTGGGCTGCCGCTGCCCTGCTCCCAACCCCCACCAAGCCTGCATCGCCTCCCTTGGGCCGAGGTCCACAGCACACATGGCGGCATCCTGGCTCTGGGCACCGTGGCGCCCTCAGCACCAGGCCTGGATCAGATGGGACCGGAGGAGCTCACGAGGCCCCAGCAGGGAGGCTCTTCACTCTGCATCCTTCCCTCAGAGAGAAGAGGCCAGGGCTGCACTGACACCGGCGGCTGGAGCAGCCTCCCCCCCACCCGCCACCACCCCACCCCACCCCCCGCCCCAGCCACATCTGCTGAGGGTTTTGCCAGATGAACAGATGAGGAACGCACACCATGCAGCTGCAGGCCTGCAGATGCCTCCCCCAGATCACAGGACGGAAAATGATACAGGGGTGGCAAGACTGAAATGGAATCAAGACTCAGAGGGGGTGTGTATGGGTGGGGGACAAGCTAGTCTGGAACTCAAGAGACTAGGACCCTCTTGGGACTCTGGGCTGTCAATCCATCCAGCTCACAGGTGTGCCTGGATTGCACCTGGCGTAGAGCAGGCACACGGTATAGGTTTCCTAAATGGACAATGATGTGAGACTGGAGACAAATGACAAAAAACTCACCCACGCTGTGACCCTCTGAAGCCACTAGGAAAGGTTTATTTAAAAGTTGCTGTTATTAAGGGCTCAAGTCCCAGACGCCATTGTCACTAAGTTGAATAAGCTGATCACTTTCTGCTGTGTATACGTGTGTATATGAGTTCTTTTTCCCCCAAACGACCTTCTGCACGCCTGGCATCAAAACTTAGACTAACTGCCAAGTAGAAAGGAAACCACAAAGGGGAATCCCCGGGTAGAAACCTGGCAAGTTTGGGGGGGGAAAAAGTCACATGCTTATTTGTATTTTAGGAAAGGATTGACAAATGACTTTGCAACCTAGAATGATCTACTCTGAGAACATGGGCGGGGTGGGGGGGTAATGGAAACTCCTCATTTTCTTCCCGTGGAAAGGGAGGCTTAAGTGGCAAATCAGAGGGTTGCTTGAAGTCTCACAGTTAATGAGACCAGCTGGGATAAGAACCGAAACTCCTCAATTCTTCCACTCTAGGTATGCAGGTTACAGTCATAGTTCTCCAATGTTAGCATGTGTCCGAATTACCAGGATTGCTTATTAAAACACAGATGGCTAGACCCCATCCCCAGAGTTTTCAATTTGGTTGGTCTTGGGTGGGGCCAAGAATTGGCATTTCTAACAAGTTCCCAGGTGAGGAGGATGCTGCTGGGGTGGGAACCATATTTAAGAGCCACTGGGGATACAGCAAGAGGAAGCTCACGGCCTGCGATCTCTGGATTCAAGCTAGGTAGAGAAAGTCAGGTTCTGGGAAGCTGGCTCGTTGAGTCCTGCTCAGTGGAGCCTGATCCGTGGTGACAGACGACATCACCTTGTGGTTCACCAACCCAACCAAGGACCCTCATTTCCCCCAACTGCTCTTCTCCATGCTGTCTACCTGGGACTCATTCCCAACTGGTGGCTGGAATCAAGTTTCAGGGTCTCCAAAGGTGTTACCAAGGAGTCACTAGTTTTTACTGGACTGGACACTGGGTCCTTTTAAGTTCTTCCCTGACTCAGTGTGTGGCCCTGGGGACATGACTTAACCCCTCACTCTCAAGGCAGGCAACGGCTGCGCATACAAGTTCATGCACTGTCAAGAGAACAGGTCGGCATTCTAAATGTTACTGTAATACCTTTTCTTATTCTAACAAATTCTGGGTCATCAGCATTCTTTTATGCTACTAGAGTTCTGCTTCAGAAATGCAGACCACTGGTGGGACTTAGAACCTTTGTTAAAAGAGATTCTTCATTTTGTTCCAATGGGACTTGACTTCTATTATAAGCTTACCTGACCACCCTCAGAATCCAGTAACACACTTCAACTTTTTGAACCCAACACTCATCTAAAACTCCTCTCTCTATTCCGTGAAACAAGTCTTCCCATCTGGGTGCCTAGCTGCATTTTTAGGTTGCCCTTACTTGGCTAAGACTTAACATATGGCGTCAGGAAACAAGCATTAGACTGAAGAGTCAGGAAACTTGGGTCTGAATTCTGGCTTCGCCCCTGGCTAATACTGTGGATTTGAGCAAGCTAGCTTCACCCACCACTAGCCCCTCTGTAAAACGGTGGAAATAATGGTTTCCTCCTAGGATTACTGGCGAGGTTAAGTGGGGTCCATGGGAATAGCGCTGGATGTGGCCTCTGCACAACAGCAGTGTTCACAACACAACAGCAGTGTTCCCCTTTCCTGCACCTGTCGCACAGCCCAGGTATAAGAACGGGCCGGGAACAAGCATTCAATGACCTGTGCTGTGCTGTCACTTGGCCTGTGAAAGGGGTGACATGTGCTGTAGTATTCAACAGAAAGCAGAGAGATGCTGAAGACGAGACGTGCAGTTTTCACATCATCACCTGACAAAGACAAGAACTCATTCACGAGAGTTGTTATTTCTAGTAACTTAGGGGGGCTCCAAATATACTCAACTAAAAATAATGATGGGGACACCTGGGTGGCCCAGTTGGTTAAGCAGCTGCCTTCGGCTCAGGTCATGATCCCGGGGTCCTGGGATGGAGTCCCACATCGGGCTCCTTGCTCGGCAGGGAGCCTGCTTCTCCCTCTGCCTCTGCCTGCCTCTCTGCCTACTTGTGATCTCTCTCTCACTCTCTCTTTGACAAATAAATAAATAAATAAATAAAATAATAATGATGAAAGAAGTTATTTTTAAAAATGGGCCTTCAAGCTGACTGACCAGATATTTATATCCCTCTGCAAGGCAAGGAAATTAAAATGGGCTATCTCTTATCAAGGCCACACAGTTCCTTTCTCCAATAATTTTGTCCTTGTAACTGGCATTAGTCTTAAAAATATATTCAAACTCTGCTTTTCCTCTGCTATTGTCCAAAATCTAACTGATGTTTCAAGACCATAAACTAACATTGGCTTCCAATGTTTGCAGGTTAATAGGTAAGGGGATGCCCTAACTGCTGACTCCTTCTGGCAACTCCTCCTTCTTTTCATTGGCGATCACTTCCCTTCCCTCACCTCAGATTCTCACCCTTTAGGTACTCTGATTTCTGTGCATGGATGTCTTCTAAGCCCTACCCCACAACCTCCTCCTCTCTCAACCATGTTACTCCCCATTTCCTACTTGGCTGTTACCACGCCTATTTCCTCAGAAGGAAAAAAGAGAAGGAGGGAGCATGAGGGGAGCAGGCCCGATGATCTCCCGGATCCCTGCCAGCTCCAACATTCTGTAAAATTCTAGGATTCCTCGCCCTAACCACCTGGTCTCTGAAAAGAAAACAACTGATTGTCATAAATCAGTCATTAATTGAAACCACATAAAATTTACCTTCTCCCACTTTAATATAAATGTTTCTTGCTATCTTGAGTTCAGTGAATGAAGTGACTGCTCCGTACTCCTTTCGAGCCCAATTTAACAGATGTTCGTTTCCATGGGGGAAGCTCCTTTCTTCTGTTTCTGCTGACAAGGAGAAGTTTCCTGATGAAAATTGGACCGTGGAACCCTGAGACACCTAGAGGAAATAGAATAGAATAGAGGAACATACATATTTAATGTGGTGCAGTCACCGGGAGCTGAATCATAATTAGAGAGAGCACTTATCAACCAATGGGTAGTTGTCAATCCAACTTCTCTCTGTTATACAGGCCGATCGTCTTTTTTTCAGCAGCTGATTCAAGAAACAGTCCCAAGGCTACTTCTCCAAGGAGACAACAAAACTACCAATTACGCAGGATGTCCCTAAGAATTCCAAGAACTCTGTGATGAGAGACCGTAGAGTGCATTGTGAATTATCACTGCTGGTTTTTTTCTGATATCTAAATTGAAGTAATTTCAAGTAATGGGTTTCAAGTCAAGCGAAAAGCCTTGGTGAGTGTTGTCATGGGCTCGTAGTGGGCTTCAAGATCAGGACAAGCAATCCAAAGTCCTGTTAGCAAGTAAACTTGACTTTCAGGTCTTCTACGACCACAGCATCTACCGACAGTCAACCACCACGGAGACACAGCAAGAATCCCCCTTTGGTTTATGTTCTCCTGAACACGGAGATAAAAACAATGACTGGAGACTGCTGGTCTTCTACCACACTACACTGCTTCCTAGAAGTGAGTGAGATGCATGTGTGTTACCGTTTATTTTGTAAGACCCCCAAATACCCACAGATAATGAAGTCAAGAGGCCGCTGGACTGATCCCAGTAAAACTTTCAGGATGATTTATGCAAGTACCACATTCTTGCTCAATGTATTTAGACAACTGCTGACCTAGCACATCATGGTATATATAATTAACACATACAAAGGAGGAAAATTATCATCTTGTTGCTGCACTGTAATCAAATTTAGTTGGTGAAAATATGCATGTCATCTTTACTGGCTAGCATTTGCAAAAATAAATGATTTTATGAATGTCAGGGTGAAACCTCAAATTGTCAGCAAAAATGTTCATAAATTCCCAAGTCACACAACTATAAATGTGTTAAATTTCACATGAACAATTTACCACTAACAAAGAGCACAATAGTTTCTGAAGGGATTATAAATAACCAGACAAAACAGGGTGAGAGCAGGAATTTTGCTTATGGTTCTAGCGCTTACAGCAGTGTTTTCAAGCTTAACGTATATGCAAAATAGTACTTATCCAACTATTGTGCTGGCCTTAATAGTTTCTACTCAATTATACGTACGTACAGTAGTCTCCTCTTATCTGTGGGCCATACCTTCCAAGACCCCCAGTGGATTCCTGAAACCATAGATAGTACTGAACCCTAGATATACCATGTTTTTTCCTACACATACATACCTATAATAAAGTTTAATTTATAAATGACGCACAGTAAGAGATTAATAATAATTAGTAATGAAACAGAGGAATTAAAACAATATGTTGTAAATAAAAGTTATGTGAATGTGGTCGTCTTCAAAATATCTTATTGTACTATATTCACTCTTCTTCTTGTGATGATGTCAGATGATAAAATGCTTACGTGAGGAGGGACTCCTGGGTGGCTCAGTTGGTTGTGTCTGACTCTTGATTTCGGCTCAGGTCATGATCTCAGGGTCATGAGACTGAGCCCCATGTTGGGCTCCACGCTCATCAGGAGGCTGCTTGAGATTCTCTCTCTCCCTCTGCCCCTCCCCCTGCTTGCACGCGCTTTCTCTCTCTCTCTCTCTCTCAAATAAATAAATCTTTAAAAAAATGCCAGCACGAGGAGATGAAGTGAGGTTAATGACATAGGCGTTGTGACACAGCATCAGGCTACCACTGACCTCCTGACAATTTGTCAGAAGGAGGACCATCTGCTTCTAGACTGCAGCCGACTACCAATCAAAGAAACCACGGAAAGCAAAACTGCAGATAAGTGGGCACTATTATATTTTTTTAAATGCTAGCAAAGAAGTTCTTCACCAGATTGATTCTATGACCCACTAATGCTGTGGTCTCACTCTTGGCTGAAAAGTAGAAGCCCTTAGATATTAGCTTCTCAATATCCTGAGGTCCAGGCCACACCCCAGACCAATTAGAATCTTTGGGATGGGACTCAGACATCAGAATATTTTAAGGGTCTCTGAGGGATTACCAAGGTCAGCCATGGTCGAGAAGCCCTGCCTTACTTGGTACTGAGTGATCCATAGTTTGAAAACCATTAGCATAGGTCAGGGGCAGTGTGGGTACCTTGCAGCTTCCTCTATACCAGTGATTCTTTTTTTTTTTTTTTTTTTAATACCAGTGATTCTTAACTGGGGTGATTTCTGTCCCCCTGGGGACTTTTGGCAATGTCTGGAAACATTTTTTTTATTGTCACAACTGAGAGGAGGAGCTATCTAGTGAACAGAGGCCAGGGATGCCGCTCAACATTTTACGAGGCACAGAGCAGCCCCCACAAGCAAGAATTAGCCAAAATGGGGGCGCCTGGGTGGCTCAGATGGTTAAGCATCTGCCTTCAGCTCTGGTCATGATCTCCAGGTCTTGGGATCGAGCCTTGCATCGGGCTTCCTGCTCAGTGGGAAGTCTGCTTCTCCCTCTGCCTGCCTCTCCCCCTGCTTGTGTGCTCTCTCTCTAATGAATAAATAAAATCTTTAAAAGAAAAAAAAAAAAGAATTAGCCAAAATGTCAATAGTATTGTGACTGAGAAATGCTGGTCTACACCTTGAACTGACCACACATTAGTAACATTCAAACATTTACTGGATCCCCAAATCGACAGCCCTCTCTATGCTAGAAGTTGGGCTGTCTAGTACTTAATAAAGAATAAAAGAAGCTTCCTGGTTTGTACTGGCCCGGGAAGCCGAGAGCTAATCATTACCAAGCTGGACATCAATCGTGACCTCTAACAACAGTTACCCTCTCCTGCACACCTACTATCAGGCACAAGGTGCTACGAGGTGTGGCAATGACATTTGCTAAATGTCCTGATGCCACTTACATATAAGCAAAACCAGTGAGGAATGGTTTAGCTTCGACCTTGTTTTGACAATGCCTAAGAAAAAGTTCCCGAACCGTTTACCTGCCAAACAATAACCATGCCGACCTACATCTAAATCCTCCGAGCCTTAGCTACTCACCAACACTGAACTCCAGAGTTTATCTGGTTTTCATGACTTAATCACTGTAGTAAAATCTTCTTTTCACCGAAAAGCACTTGTGCTAAAGGAGGCTAAAGCAGTGCTAAAAAGTAATTTTTATCAAGCCTGTCACTGAAAAAAACCCACAACAGTGCAAAGGCCTTTGTCCCTCGGCCAGCACAGTTCTGAATGTTTAGGCAAGCACCCCTGGATGCTGCGCTCCTTTTGTCCTCATTCACGAGACAGCTATAAAATAAAGTACTTGAATTTTAAGTATTTTACAGAGAATGCATTCCTTCAGAGTGGAAGGTGGGCTCTACTGTGTCAATAAGAGAAGAAATAGGAAGCAACATCGAAATGTATCCTCAAGTCACAGAAAAGCAACCTGACGGCATGGCCGATTCTTCAAGAAGGGGCAACTCCTGGCTGATCCCTCCAAGCACCGTCAACCCCGCTCAAGTCTGTGTTCTCCCGGGGCCAGCATCCACTCATGGCTGAGGAATTTGGAGAAGGAGTGAACTGCCACTCCTCAGGCACATTCCAAGGAGAAGAAAGCAAAGCTGCCAGAGGCAGTGAAGTGTCTCTGACTGCAGGTCAGTGGAAATTTTCTGCTGTGGCAAGGGGTTAGTCAGCACTCCTCCTGACCACCCGCTCTCCTGGCTCAGACAAAGCTGGACGCCGACAAAGGCCTCCCCCAACCCCCACCGAGTTTTAGAAGGTAATGTTCTTTCCATCTGATCCTCGGGACGACCTGTGAGCAAGGCCACTATGATTTCTACAGCAGAGAGGAAGAAAGCCCCGCGAAGCTGCGGGCCTGCCCAAGGTCAGAGAGTCAGCACTGGAGCGAGACCAGAGCAGGAGACTTCTGACTCCTGGTCACAGCTGGCCTCTGAGCCAATCCTGCCAGAAAGAAGGCCTCATCAGCACCCAAGGCAGATTTCTGTTCTATCTGTAAGCTCTGCCTTCCGCCCACGTGTCTGAGCTCTGCCTTCCAGACCAAGAACTCCTTCCTCTTCTCTCCCTGAGACAAGCCTTCGAATGTTGGACAATGTCATTTGACCCTGATCATGACTTCGGTTCTTCAGGGGACTATTTCCAGCCCCCTCAATGACTTCCCCAGATACTGTGGTGCTCAGATTTTCGCCAGCATAGTCTCGGAAACGTGGTGCCCGGGACAAGACTTGGGGTTTGGGGTGTGGTCTGACAAAGGCACTGTGATGGTTAATTCTGTGTCAACCTGACTGGGCTACAGGGTGCCCAGAGAGCTGGTTAACATTATTCTGAGTATTTCCGTGAGGGTGTCTGTGCGTGAGATTAACATTTAAATCAGCGGACTGAGTAAAACAGACCGCCCCTCCTACCATGTGTGGGCCTCCAATCAGCTGAAGGCCTGACCCCTCTCTCTGGGTAAGAGAGAATTCTCCTGCCTGACAAGCTCGTCTCCTTCAGGCTGGGACATCAGCTCTTCCTGGTTCTACAGCAGCCTGCTGGCCTTTGGATTCAAACTGGGGCAGACTCTGCGGCTTTGGGGACTTGCCAGCCTCCATAATCACGTGAGCTAATTCTTTACCATACATCTCTTTCTACAGATATGTGGACCCTTAAAGAGGCCCAAAATCACATTCGCTTTTCTATTAGCTGAACCCTGCTGGTATCTCATATTCATTAATTTACACTTTAAACATACTTGTGACAAATATTTATTGAGCACCAGCCTCCCCTATGCCAAGTACCGCTGGAGATGCTGAGATAACAGTACAGAAGGTGACAGACAAAAGTCCCCATCCTTGTGGAGCTTGCAGTCTAGTAAGGAAGTCAGAGGAGCACAGTAAGTCAGTCAAACATGCGATATCCTAAGTGTTATGCAGAGAGAAGAGGAGAAGGTTTAAATGTCGTCATGGGGAAAGTCCAACTGAGGAAGTCATTGAGCAGTTAAAGCCCTGAAAGAGACAGACAGCAAGCCCTTGCGGACAGACGTCAGAAGGAAAACATCTGTGGCTGGGACAGCAGCAAGTGTAAAGGTCGGGCGAGGGGGAGAGGGGAGGCCAGTGTGGCCGGAGCACTGGGATGGGTGTTGGGGGAGGGCACAAGTAGGTGAAAAGGTGAGAGAGGTCAGAGAGACCAGGAGGTCCCATCTGACCTTACCCTTACCCAACCATACCCTGCTGGTCAGGACTTGTGGTGTTTAGTCTGGGCGAGATGGGCCACCACTGAAGGTTCATGAAAACATCTAACAAATGGTTTAACAGAATTACTCTGCCTGCTATGGCCAGTCTAGACTGAAGGGAGACAAGAGCAGGAGACCAGGAGTAGACTTCAGCAATAACCCCGGGGAGAAAGGATGGCAGCTCACACCAGGGAGGTCATGGAGGAGAGGGTAGGACCTAAATCCCCAGGTCTTTATCCGGCCGGGGCTTTCTGCACACCTCCCTTATACCAGTAACTCTTTCATGTAAATATAAAGTCTTATATTTATTCCTTTGTCCCATATTTGAAGTCTGTGGAGAACACATAAAAATCCTCAGTCTGTTGGCTGTCAACATTGCTGTATTTCATCTTTGTACCTTCTACACATTCATCTGAATCTCTGAGCAGGAGTAAGACCAGGGTAAGGTCTGTGGCCTTTCAGGTACACCGCCGTACTGACCCCAGCATGCTGAACAGCACCTGGCGGGGGTCCCGGGTTGTCCAGCATCTACAAAGGAACCCCACAGAACTGTCCTCATCTCATTTCTAAGGGCGTCAAGCTAGAACCTGCCCGGAGACATGGTCTGTCACTGTCGTTCCCTCCAGCGGTCAGGGCCCTCGCCCCTGCCTCATCTTCATGGTACGGTATCATTTAGAGTCTGGCCTGGGTTAAAGTCTGTGGAAGGACATAGATATAGAGAATAACAATAACCAAAAAATACTTTTTCTAAGACAAAGAGGGGTTACAATCACAAATGCAAAGAAAATAACTATATGAGTGAATATGGAATTGTTTAAAAAAATGTTAAGAGCAAGGATCTTATATTTGGATAAAACAGCAGAAACTTCCCAACACTATTCCATCCCCCATTCTCCACCTTATTTGTAGGTTCTTGCCATGCTACCACCCCACTTTGGGCCCTGATATCTCGAGCAACCTGTATCTCAAGGATCACAGTCACCTCCTATCTTCCAAGCTACCAATCCTATCTCCTTGTTCCACCCTGGCACCTCAGACTTTCTAAAAAGTCAACACATGATGATGCGGGATAATATCTAAGCATCTTAGATGGCATCTGACCAGAGAGGGTCTCTGCCTGCCCCATTCCCCACCTCTCTCCCATCTACTCACCATAGGGGATCACTCAGTGGCAGACACATCTGGCTGCTTCAGGCCCCTGAGTCTTTCTACCCCCTGCTCCCCACCTGGACCACTCCTCCCAAGCCTCCCAGACTCCCCTCCTCTCCTCAGGGTGGAGCGGGGCACAGGTGCCTTGTCACACCTCTCGTCTAGCCCCTCTCTCACACGAACCGTGACTGTTTATCAGCAAAACTGACAAAAGAGCAGCACCAGGAGGGCCAGGAGAGCGCCCTGTTCATTCTAAATCTCCCGGGCCTGGCACAGAGCTTGGCACAAAGCAGGGACTCGGTCACTGCTCGTTGAATGGAACTCAGTTCTGTTACTTCCAGGAAAGGATATGCCATCATTTCTTCATTCCTGTAACCCGAACTCCTTACTTCCCTCACTGCCCGGGAAATGATCTCTTAGCCAACCTCTAAACCCCATGATTTGCTTTTTTACCCAATAACTCCAACTAAAATCCAATTATTAAATCATTCAGTAGTTTCAAGTCTTCCCCTCCCCCCCCAAATTCAGTGAACTTTCCTCCTGCTTGCTAATTAAAGCCCAATCCTCTGACATTCCCTGACATGACAAACATCTTCCTGTGGGAATGAACAGAGTGCTGAGCTACAAGAATCCTGATCCTTAGCAAGTAAGTGTCTGCTGAAGGGGCAAACGGGAAGCGCTTTATGGCCCAACAAGCTCTGGGCTGCCCAGAGCCACACGGAGCCACCTCCCCTCCTGAATGCTCGTCCCTACATAAACCACGCATGACATTTGTATTTTCAATTCTGATTATGCTACCAGATTTTTTTTTAAGAGCAGAACATTACTCTATCTGCCAGTGCTGGGAGTTTTATGACAAGAACTTACGGCTAGGCAACAAGAGCCAAGTTTATTATTTTTTCTGGATCAGATTCAACAACCTTGTCCAAAAAGAGCAAGAAAAAAGCAAAAGAGGCAACCAGCCCTTTTGTTTCCACACCTGCGTTTAAGCTTTAACTCTTAAAGTCCTAAGCAGATCCACGGAAGCCTCAAGATTTATCTCCCAAGCCCAAGCAAAGTGAATAAATCCTGGCCGATGAGTGCAGTCACCATTTTCCTGGAACAGGGGTTCTCTGTTTTAGCACTTAACTCAGCCCAGCGGCTGACTCAGAGGCCTGGGGGTTGCCTCACAGTATCCCTCTGGGCCTCCCCCAAGTTGGTCTGGTCTTTAGTGAGGGGGGAGATGGAAACTTTGCTGAGGATGGTGCCGTCCCATAAGGACTTACCTCGTCCTGTCCCCTTCTTCCCACCTCCCTGCCCTCACCACACAAAGTGCTCCCAGACCAATGATCCTGATAAAGAAGTCTCACCTGGAGTTTCACCTCACCCTCTTCAAGGCCACGCCCATGTTACCTTCTCATGGGGCCTATTTAAAAATTACAATCCAACCCCCCAGCAGCCCCACTCTAGCAATCCCAATGCCCCCTGCCCACACCTGCTTTCCATGTTCTTATTAGATTGAACAATCACCTTCCAAACTATCATATAATTTACTTATTTATTATGCTTACTGCCCATCTCCTCCCACCAGCATATAAGCTCCCTCAGAGGCTGCAATCTTCGTCTGCTTTGTTCGTGGGGCTATCCCAAGCACCTACAACACTGTTGTGCATAGAAAAGAGACTTGAGGGGCGCCTGGGTGGCTCGGTGGGTTAAAGCCTCTGCCTTCGGCTCAGGTCATGGTCTCGGGGTCCTGAGATCGAGCCCCGCATTGGGCTCTCTGCTCAGCGGGGAGCCTGCTTCCTCCCCTCTCTCTCTGCCTGCCTCTCTGCCTACTTGTGATCTCTCTGTCAAATAAATAAATAAAATCTTTAAAAAAAAAAAGAAAAGAGACTTGAGAAATACTTGTTTAATGAATCATGAGGTCTGATCAACTGGTAGTACTTGCTTAAAGTTCTGTCACTGAGAAGGATTCAGAGATCATTCCTATAGAGAAGTAGTGGAGAAATGAGGAGTGCCATGGCCAATCACGTGTCTGCCAGTGGCTGGGAGCAGGCTGTACTTGTTCCACAGCCACCCAGGACAGTGGCCACTAGCCACATGCCACCACTGCTCACTTGAAATGTGGCTAGGGAAACTGACCTGTGTTGTAAATGTCAGGTACGTACCAGCCTCTGTACTGTGTCGTATAGCACAAGAAAAAGGTAAAGAAATCTCAACAGTTTTTTTATTGATTACATGTTAAGTGATATTATTTGACTATGCTGGGTTAAATTACATATGCCATTACAATTAATTTCACTTATTTCTTTTACCTTTTTAAAATATTTATTTGAGAGCAAAAGAGAGAGAGAGAGAGAGAGAGAGAGAGAGAGAGAGCACCAGAGGGGGGAGGGGCAGAGAGAGAAGCGGACTCCCCATTGAGCAGGGAGCCCCAAGTGGAACTTGATCCCAGGACCCTGGGATCATGATCTGAACCAAAGGCAGAAGCTAAACAACTGAGCCACCCATGTGCCTCATTTGTTTTACTTTTTTAAATGCACTAATAGAAGATATTAAATTGCCTTTTATTTCTACTGGACAGCACTGCTCTAGAACGTCCTCCAATACGACGATAAGGAAGCACTGATAATATCCATCCATCCATCTGCTTCTTGATCTGGCCTCAGAATGTAAACTAATGTCAAGAAGCCACCTGAAGCCCAATACTTCACAAACTGTGCTCCTTAGATCACTTCAACCATCCTGCAGATTCCGGGATAGGGAGGAATGTAGGGTCCAGGAAACGGCATTATAACTTTCCTCCCACCACTCCATGATTCCAAGGCATACTCAAGGATCACCGCTCTAGGCGCTAGATACACATATTATTTAAATTCCAAATAATCTTTGTCAAGCATGAACAAGATTGTGTACAGATCAAGCAAGGATCTTCTCCTCTGCGCTGGTAGGAAAAAGAAAGGGGGAACAAAAAGCCAAGAGGAAGAGAGTAAAGCCAAGTCATGGATGGAGTCATCTTCCTGCACATCTAAAAAGAAAGAAATGGGCCTTGTGAAATTAGAGGAGCCACAGCTCCCCAAAGATAAAGAAAAGCCTGCTGACATCTCAAGAGGAAAATCTGTTCCAGGAATCACACACACACGCACATGCTATAGCTCAGCTGTGGTCCATTTGGGGCTTGAGTTATCAGCTGGGTGAATGCCTGCTACTCAGGTTGTCTAGCCAGCTCTTTGGGGCTGCTCTGCTCTGCTTGCACACCCAGCTTCACATATTTACATGACTTTGGCATTGGTCAAAGAGCAGCACGAAGACAATCAGGATCATCTCCTCTCCCACTTATGTACAGCCCTACCCCCAACTCTTACCATTCCTATTCCTTTCCCCTGACTTCTGTGCAGACGAATCTCTTTTTGGAGCTGCCTGCTTGGGAAAATAGAGCAAAACAAGAAAAACAAAGCAAAGAAAAACACATCGGTATTTCCAAAACACCTGCTGTGTCAAGTATTTACTAGTTCCATTCTAGAGGGAAAAAAAGACATAAAGTAGAACAGGCATTTCTCTAGAATTTAGGTTTATATGTAAATAGGATCTCTGCAGATGGGTCCTAGGACTCCTAACAGTGCCCACACAGAAAGGCATTGAGATTATGCTTTGGTGTATTTTGTGCACAAAGTCCAGTAAAAACAAACTCAGATAAAGCACTGGAACGGTACTGAAATATTTACCTCCCAAATGAGGACTAAACCCTACATTCTGAAAGAGGAAAATCACACGCTCTCCCTACACAATTCCTGGGAGGGCTCTGCTTGCCTATTTCCTCCAAAGCCACGTGATGTGAAATGTGATCTGAAACATGTTTTCTATTAACCATATATCATGACTCAATGTTTTTTTTTAAAAGTTTGTTTTAAAGAAATAACAACTTCCATGCCCAGAACCTACAGTCATAATTTGTAATGCTACATATTCATGAGCCATGTGATTTTGGTATCTGCCAATCGTGCATTCAAGAAACACAAGTCCGTGCAACCATTTAAAAATTTTTGGGTGTTTTTAATTTTGTATCTACAACCAGATTACTTTCTTTTACTAAAACGACGTAAAACATATTCAACACTTTTTCTCAAAACATTCATGACAGTCACCCTCTGCTTTTAATTTGTTTTTGCTGAACTAGGAAGAACTAAAGGACTGAAACTGCCCTCTGTTCTTAACACCCGACATGTTTGCACATGTCCAAGAGGAAAGCTCTGAGATGCTGCCCAAAAATATAAACATGCACAAACTTGAATGTGGGCCACTACAAAAGCAATACCCTAATCTCCCATGGCGATGTTACAGAAATGATGGTATATGTGGTTATACAAAGAGAAGCAAAATATGTCACTCCACCTGAAAGACAGACTCAGTCCACCCAGTTTACCAAATTAATGAAGCACGAGCTGCTTTTTAACGTACAGTTTTCCACAGCAGAGTCCCAGGCCACACAGGGACCCTTGATGGTCTTAGAAAATGAGCTTTCCGGACTCCTAAATTTACTCTTTCTCATCTGCCAAAGTTAGCAGGATTTTAGGATGAGCATGACCCAAAATTTAAAGTGCACGTTCCATCTAAAGGGTATTTTTCAGGGAAGCCTGGGTGGCTTAGTCAGTTCAGTGTCCAAATCTTGATTTCAGCTCAGGTTATGATCTCAGGGTCATGAGATCAAGGGAGGGAAGGAAGGAAGGAAAAGAAAAAGGGGTATTTTTCAGGAAAAAATAAAACAATGGCATCATTACTATTACTTGCCACGATCCTCAATCTCTTTTTGCCCTCCAAAGGTACTTCTGGGAAATCCCTCACCAGGAAAGATTCTTTTATTTTTCTTTTAAGTTACATCCAATCTGCCAACCCACGTTCAAGGGCACAAACAGAAATTTACAAGTGCTTGGCTCCAACTAGGTTCTTAGAATTCCTTTTACAGAATTCCTCTTTATCAAGATGGATAATCTAAGTTCCATTTTCTAGACAAGGAAATTAACACTCAGAGAAGCTACAGGATCTGCCTGAGCCACACAGCTGGTAGAAAGCAGAGCTGACAACAGAACCACAGACTTTCCTTCCCCCCTGGAGAGCTGTTTTACTTCACTACCACGAGGTGGGCAGCTACTGAACTCAAGAACTCAGCAGAGCTGGGTAGACAGAGCCCCACCTTAGCCCCCCAGCAACAGAACACCGGGAGATCATAAGCATGAAGGTTCTTACTGACCACTTACTAAGTGAACAAACCTCTGTTTGTGGAAATGGATTCCCTCATGTTAAAATGAGGAAAATAACAGGACCTACTTCACAGGCTTGTTATGAAGGTTAAATAAGGTAATGTACATAAAGCGCTTGGAAGAGAGCCTAGCACGTGGCTCGCGCTCTAAGTGTTTGTCAAATGTACACATCCATATACATACAGCCTCACGACAGGCCACAAGGGTCGCCTGACAGACTAAGGTTGACGGGCCACAATTCATTCCTCACTGTGACCGGACCATTGCCTTCTCGTCCAAACTGCCAGAAGAGGATACATGAACCCTGCTTTCAAGGGCTGGAGCGGTACCGGCTCCAAACAGTAGCTCTGAACATGGCCCAGCAGCCTGCATCAGCCAGAAACTATAGAATTCACAGACTCTCTGTGATAAACATGAAAGGGCTAGAGATCCAATGGGCTTTTGTGGGCTTTCAGGCGAGGTGGCAGATGGATAAGCCCCTGACTTCTAGGTGGGTCCCAGGTCACGGCTGTGTCATTCACCACCCTAACGGGACAAGGCAGGGGCAGACTGAAGAGGACTCCCTGGCCCGGGGGCATTCAGAGGCCATCTGAGGACAGGGTGTTAGCACCAAGGGCAAAAACCAAGAGCAAAGACTGTTCTCGGGATACACATTCTACCTCGGACAAAGAAACAAGGAAGGCCAAAGGGGCCCTTTCTTCCCCTGCAGAAATCAGCTTCCAAGCCAGGGGGTTGGATGATGGGGGTCTGGAGGGCCAGAACTGGGCTGCCTCAAATAAACCCAATGATTCCGTGACCGGGAAGGAGTTGGGCCATCACGCAGTCCCCGCCAGAGATGGGGAATGCAGGCCACCTGTGGGGAATGCTCACCAAGGGCCTCACTGTCTACAACTCATGAGAGGACCAAGGCACAGCCACAAGCTTTCAAGCCAGCCTCACCACAATCTCCCAGGAGACAGGTTTCTCCCCCTCCTATGACACGAAAAAATATTCTACAACCTCCCTTAACAAAATGCTCGCTTTTTCTACCGAAGAGCCCCTTGGAGGCTGCCTACGACATTAACCAAGGACACCAGCGATGTCACCTTTGATACAACTGCCCAGAGCCTGGGAAGGGCAGCCCCATCAGACTGGCAGATTGGCCGATTGGCCTCGGACAGTAAAGCCTTAAAGCAAGGAACGGAACTCTCCGCGAAGAAACCAGCCTTCCCCTCTCGGTGAAATCAAGTTTATTTAACCTCAATTTGTTGAATGAAAGCAAAGCCTTCACGGAGATGCGGCCCAGGCCTGCACACAGACATGACATGGCAAGTCCAGCCGAGCCAGGAAAAGTCGACGCTCGCGTGAACCCTCCAGGACGAGACGTGTTGATCAGGAAGAACACACCCAGGCAAACCTCAGAAGGCCAAGGGGCCACTCACTGGCAACCTGCACAAGCCTCAACCCCGCAAGCGAAGATAAATCCTAGGAAGTCTTCCAAGAGACTCTTTCTGGACCAGGATTACCAGCTGAAACTGGACTCCTTCCAACGCTCTAATTGCCACAGTGACATTTAGGAAGAGCTCTCTTACCACAAATGGGCCAGAAACTCGTTCCTAGGAAATATGGTAGTTGACTGACCCCAGTTCATGAGAGGATCAAGCCCTGTACAATTAGGGCTCTTACGGACAAGCCACAAAACCAACAGATAAGCAGCCTCTGGAACAAAAATGTATGGTACACAACCACTTGGAATATCCCACAGGGCACAGTGAGTCATTCCACAAGAGAGATTTTTTAAAAAGAAGAAGAACCAATCTTGAAATGTTTAGTTATTTAATCTGCCTCTGAGAGAGAATCTATCCAGGGAAAGCCTTACTGGAAAATCCAAAAGGGTATACATAGACCCCTGGTCTGTACACTCCTAGCATACAGGAGGGACATTTGTGGTAGAGCAAAGGGCTGTGCTCATGTCTGCAACCCCGACCCACGCTGCTCCTCGGCCTACCTCACAGAGGGGAGTCTCAGCTTCTCCCACCTTCAGGATCCAACAACAGTACTCCCTACACTGAACTGCATCTGCATTTTCTGATCTCTTCGCCATCTCCAGCGGGCAGCTCCTCGAGGGCAGGCAGCCCCACTCCACTTCTCTCTGGAATCCTCCATACTTAGCCTCGCTTCCCAACAGCCTGCAGGCACTAAAAACCAGGTGTGGGATGAATGAACAAGTAGATGCATAAACTGTCATCCCAGGTATGCTAATCTCATGTTTTTCTAAACGTGGGGAGAGCTGCCAAACAAGGGAAAGGAGGAATTTCGAAAAGAAAAAAAAAAAAAAAAAAAATCATTTCCAGATTTTTAAATGCAATGTAGTGGAGGATACGGGAATTTTTTTTTTTTTTTTTTTTTAAAGTTCCCTCCTCCACAACCAAACGTGAATGCCTGAGTTATTCAAAGGGCATTTTTGGATACTACGACTCTCAGTTACACATCACTCGGAGTCATTAAAGGAACGCATGGACATGTGCCGTGGCATAGACTGTGCGTGTCCCTTCTCAAGCGAAGCTGAGCGCACATCTGGGGCTATTTAACAACTGATTGGAAATTTCGCCTTCTGATTTCCAGTTAAATACTGGGCACAGGAAAACAAATAGCACTTGTTTTTCACTGAGCCTTGTCAGTCATCCAAACTGCAGTGCAGTGCCTGTGGTTTGGTGGCAGAGGCCCAAAATAGTTAGACCTTTATTCCCCCAAGTTGAACCAAAGGGAATAAACCAGATTTTGGCAACCTCAGGCTCTTCACCTGCCCCCCCCCCCGCATCTCCAGAACACAAAACTAGATTTTAAATATTAAGCATGTTCCTGGTATTCATTTACATTTTCCATTAGGATTAAATCTTGATTTATTTTTATTCCAAAGCCAATAGCATAGCGCTTGGTTTCTTTCATTTTTTTTTTTTTCCTCAACTGCTCTGCCCTGATGTTTACTTGGATTTGCTGAAGAGGCAATGTTCAGATTACCATTTTCTGTTTCCAATTAAACTGGGATATAATATCTAGCAGCCGTATTATCAAAGAATGAGAGAGTCTCTTTAGAGACTGGCTAGTACCACCTCCTCACTTTAGGGATGAGGAAACTGAGGCCCAAGGACTAAAGTGATTTTGTCCAATGATACAGCACAGCCCCCTAGTACCCAGGCCAGGGTGTTCAGCAGACACAAAAATCTGAGTTACTGCTGAGTAGAGTTGCCTGATAAAATACAGAACAGCTAGTTAAATTTGAGTTTCAGATAAACAGCAAATAAGTTTTGAATATAAGTATGTCCCACCTATCGTATGGGTGTATGAAAAAGAAGTAATTGTTGTTTATTTGAATTTCAAATTTGATGGGCATCCTGTAAATCTGTCAACTCTGGAAACCTCATCCTAGAAACAATACCCTCTCCCGCCCCATACCTTCACTCAAACATACACATGTACACAGACATTTCTTTCTGTTTAATGTAAATGGCTGCAAAATAGAAGCTTCAGCACAGTAACCTGAAGGACTAGTGAGACTGGAAGAAGTGGCTGCTTATTTTTTGACTCTCCTCCTCTTAGATGCCTTTCTTCCTTAGAAGCATGTAAAACAGCTAAGCCTGATCGTAAAAGGCTGGCTGAGGCCTCTGGATTAGACACTCTAGGTCTCATCTTCAGCATTTCGCCCCAGGGCTCTGAGTCTGTGGACCCTGCAGGAGAGAGCGCACCCAGGTTCGGAACACAATAAAACAAGATTAAAACAAAAAGAAACAAAAATCAGGTACATAGGATAAAGTAAAAAGATACATTTTTAAATCTAGTTCATTGGTTTTACACCTTAATTTTTATTTTTTTTTAAGATTTTCTTTATTTATTAGACAGAGAGAGAGAGTGAGCACAAGCAGGGGGAGAGTGGCAGAGGGAGAGGGAGAAGCAGGCTCCCCGCAGAGCAGGGAGTCTGACGCGGGGCTTGATCCCAGAACCCTGGGATCATGACCTCAGCTGAAGGCAGACACTTAACCAACTGAGCCACCCAGGCGGCCCTACACCTTAATTTTTAAAGAGTGCTGGAGAGAGTTCTTTTTCTAACAATTTAATTGAGATATAATTCACATATTATAATATCCATCCTTTTAATCTCCACAATTCAGAGTTTTTAGTATATTCACAGTTGTAGTCTAGTCATCACTATCTAATTCCAGAACATTTTTATCATTCCCCCAAAGAAACTCCATACCATTAGTAGTCATTCCTCATTCTCCTGTCCCACCAGCCTTGGTAATCACTGATGTACTTCCTGTCTCTATGGATTTGCCCATTCTGAAAACAAATGGAATCACACAACATGTGGCTTTTTATGTCTGACTTCTTTCACTTATAACGTTTTCAAGGTTCATCCATATTGTGGTATGTATCAACATGTCATTCCTTTTAATGGCCAAATAATATTTCATCGCATCGATACACATTTTTTTTAACCCATCCATCAGTTGATGGATATTTGGGATGTTTCCACTTTTGGGTTGTTAAGAATAATGTTGTTATGAACATTGCTGGGCAAATTTTTCTGTAGAGATATGTTTTGCCCAACTGTTTTCTAAGGCTAGCCATTTAGGAGGGTTCCAATTTCCCTACATTTTCAACAATACTTGTTATTATCTGCTTTTTTATTAGAGTCATCCTAGTGGGTGTAAAGTGGCATCTCATGGTTTTAAGTCTGCATTTTCCTAATGACTAATGATACTGAACATCTCTTCATGTGCTTATTGGCCATTTGTGTTTTTTCTTCGGTGAAATATCTATTCACATGGTAGCATATTTCTAAAGACAATCTAGTATTGTCCCAATCTTTTTTTTTTTTAAACAAACTCAGGTTGACAGTTCAGACACTTATTGCCCAGTTGAGCTATGCTTTTTCTTCAGTGTGGAAATAATTGCATAAATGAAGTTTTTGCAGACTGAGAGAGTAGGGTTATTCTTATTTCTAACTGCATGGAGGGACAACTCGAACCAATTCAACATTCTCTGGGCCATCCACACACCCTACAAAAGAAAATCTACAGAGCTGTGACAGCTCCATCAGGCACGCGCATGTACACATACATGTGTGTGCACGCATATGAAAGAGACTCATACTCAAAGACTCACTATTTGACAATGAAACAATCACTCTTTATCCCACTCCCATTTCCTATGTAACCAGAACAACCAGATAAAGGAACTGCACTCTCAGAGGAAACTCAATCCCGCTCTCCCTGACACGCTCCTTGTCCGTGCTGTGAAATTGTAAGAAGGCCTAGAATGATTTGACAGAAAAAGCCAGATACCTTTATTAGACACTATTAAAGTATAATGTTTTCAGTCACTCTCACGGGTGGCTGAGACATGAGAGCAACACAAGTCCCTGCTTACTAACGATGAAAGGTTCCCCTTCTAAGTCGGGGGAGCTATAATGCAGACGTGTCAAGTTCGATTAAAAGGTCAATCTGAATGGAGTAGATACCACTGCTTCAACTTTTCTCACCACTCTACTTAAAAGAAAAAAAACAAACCAAAACTGTTTAGTATTGTAACTCTACCGGCGAAGTAAAGACAGCTTTCAGAAAGTAATGCAGACATACACATCTTAGACTAAGAACCAAGAGACTGACTTTCTCTTAGGGCATATGGGTGGCTCAGCAGCCAACTCTTGATTTTGGTTCAGGTCGTGATCTCAGGCTTGTGAGATTGAGCCCTGCCTTGGGCTCTGGGCTCAGTGGAAAGTCTGCTGGAGATTCTCTCTCTCCCTCTTCCTCTGCCCGCCCCCTCCACGCCCCAAAAAGACTGCCTCTCTCCTCTGCAGCTCTGAGCTCGCTGGGTAACCTGGGAGAAGACGATGATGGAAATGGCGAAGCCCCAGTTTCTGAAAATTCCATGGGCCTTCTGAAGTGTTTGTAAAATAATGTGATTATCTTATCTCCACACTTTAACTCTTAACTACTGTTAAGTGGGTAAACAGAATTCACCACTGGTTTTCTGTCCAGCAGCAGATCCCTCTCCTGCAACAACTGTCCAGTGGAGGAGAAGATCCTGAAATTCCTTTCCAGCTACACAGAGCAAGGGAAGAGCTTGCTGTCCCTTCTTCACTTCACATACTCTCTCTTAGGGAGAGCTACCCTGCTTGTGAGAGAGCTTGTGTCACTCATCCACTGACCTGAGAACCCGAAGGAACAAAAGATGTTCTACCTTGAAGGAATGTACAGATGGGAGAAAACCGTTCTCCCTGAAGAAAGCCTGCTGGACAACAAAGCAGAGCTCAAGTGTCCCCGAATTTAAATCCTTGCCTTCTCCCAACGCTGCCTCCCCTTTACTGGTAATTTTAGGCTCAACACTTCATCTACAATCTCCTTCCGTGGGATTAACTCCAAGTAGGGATGATGTTCAATTGTTAATTAAAGCCATCTCCTGTTTTCATCGTTAGTGCATTTTAAACTGATGGCCCAGAAACAGTTCTTATAGATCTCAAAGAAAACTAAAGCAAATAATTAATAACGAGGACTACGATACTTTCCATTACAACCCATGGAGTGGCAGGTTCCTGAAAAATCCCAAAAGGGACCAGTACAACTATGATACATCCGGACCCCACTTTTACATCTGGACCTGTAGCCCAGAGAGACAGGAACTCCTTTCAATCTTGGACAGGACAAGCCAGACGTTTATAATTAGAAATATACATTCAACAACCTTCCCAAGTGTTCTTGACAACGATTACTAATAAACAGTCACAACAACAGCAGGTAATGGCGTCAGGCACTTTACTAAACATGTTACATGTAATCTCATCTAATCCAGATAACAATCCCGTGATGCAGGGACTGTTGATTTTCCCATATTACAAGTGAGGAAAATCAGGCTCACGGAAAAAAATAATTTGCCTCGAGTTACTATTTGCGTTCAAAGGAGGGTGGGCAAAGCCTTTGCTCATAACCTCTCCCACAAACTGTGGTAGCCTCAGAGCTGCTGAGTACCTGCATGGGGCTGGTATGCCCGAGGAACTAAATTTGTAATTTTATTTTATTTTATTTTTTTAAAGATTTTATTTATTTATTTGAGAGAGAAAGAGCAAGCATGAGGGGAGAGAGGCAGAGGGAGAAAAGAATCTTAAGCAGACCCCATGCTGAGTGCAGAGCCAGATGCGGGGCTTGATCCCAGGACCCTCAGATCATGACCTGAGCCGAAACGAAGAGTCGGACGCTCACCCGACGGAGCCACCCAGGCGCCCCAATATATTTGTAATCTTAGTTAATTTAAATTTAAATAACTACCCATAGCTAGTGCCTACAGTATTGGACAATACAGCTCAGCACTCTAAGGGCTAAAGGTACGGAAGACTTAATGGTCACAGCCATTACACTTACTGTCACAAATGCCTCTAATTACAGGAAACTGACAATGACTATGGGTATGAAAGAGGCAGTCTGGAGTAAGAGCTTACAGAGTAAGTCCTGTCTGCGTTTGAAAGAATGTCACTTCATTTGGTTTTGTCCACTGCCTCATGACTAGATTCAAGTTATGTGCATGTTTGGCTGGAATACAACATTAATGATGCTGCGTCCTTTCTCAGTTATCATATTTAAAGGCACACGGTGTCCATCTGCACCATATTGGTGATGTCAACTTTGATCACTTGGTTGAGGTATTGTTCGGTATATAGTCACTGTTTTTTCTTTTGTTATTAATAAGTAATTCGAGACTATGTAAATATACTATTCCTCAAACTCCCTCCACCTTTGCTATATTTAGCTTTTTTTTTTTTTTCTTAAAGATTTATTTATTTATTTTAGAGAGAGAGAAAGAGAGCACACCAGCACGGGGAGAGAGAAGAGTGAATCCTAAGCAGATTCCCTGCTGAGCACAGAGCCTCATGTGGGCCTTGATCTCATGACCCTGAGATCATGACTTGAGCCGAAATCAAGAGTTGCTTAACCAACTGAGCCACCCCGGCGGCCCGACATTTAGCTTCTCCTGATGATTCTTGCTCAACAAACTTTACTATAATGATTACAAAATCAGGAATTTCTAAGTCCACCATTCCTTCTGTGTTATCGATTGGCATGTGACTATAAAGAAGAGCTGTCCCTTAGCCCTTTTTATTAATTTCTTTATCTACTTCTTAGCTGTATTGATTACAGACTCCTACTTTATTCAATAGGTGCTTTTGAGTTTTTAAAAGTATTCTTCAAATACAAGTGACAAGAAAATATAGATCTGGATTAAGAGTCTTTCATTAGGCCAAGTCTGCTCACTCTGCAAGAGAAAGACTATTAAGTGAGGCCTCTTGTTGTTCTGGATGCTTTGGGGCAAAGAGGTTTAAAAGCCTAAGGCTGTGCAGTTAAGGACATTAGCATGGAACTCCAGCAACAGACAACATGAGTTATCACTGCGAAGGGCAGTGTTGCTCATCATCAGACATGATATCATACCCCAAAAATTCCATCCAAACAACCCATCAATTTCTCCACAACTAGCAAACTTGAATGTTCTGGCAAACTCCAAAGGACATGATTTACAAATAGTAGGTAATATTTGGATCTTTCCACAAGAGCTGGGTTCCAGCTTTTTTATAAAATACAAATGTTTTCATTTTGGAACTCGCTGTGTCACTTTCTCAACAAACAGATCCTCGTATCAGAAAGTGGGCCTGTGTTATATACAAATAGAATGGGCTTGTGTGTATTTATTTCGTGGTCAGAGACCACACACCTCGTGGCTATTTACAATGTTTACATTGCTCTTGATGCCACCAGAGGAGTCTCAGAGCTGAGACCGAAGCCCAGGCCACACAGAGTACGACGGCAGGTCCTGCCCTAACGTGCAGCCTGGACTGGACCCTCCGCCCGCAGTCGGACACCCACGTGCCCTGTTTGTTGCTGGGACCGCTTCTCTCCACCATCCAAACCCCGCTAGGAGTGTCCTTCAGAGTTAACACACTGTGGACTTGGGTATTATTTCGATGAAGTAAGCCTGAATTTTAAAAAGACCTGCCATATTTTAGGGTCATTATATCCTTGTGCTAAGGACACTTTGGGAGGTTTCAAACACTTACCAAGAAAAATCTGGAGACCCCGACGGCAAGCCTCTCTGTCTTCAGATGCCAGACCAGGGGCTGTGGGGAGTTGAGCAGGAACACGACAGGCTTGTGGTGAATGTGGACTGAGGCGATGGGATTTAGGTGCAGAGTGACCTAGGAAGCAACAGAAAGACGAATCTTAACATTGGCTTTCCATTAAAATCACTTGGTGCAGCATTTGGAATCCCTTTTCACAGCTCACTGTTAAGAGAAGCTATAAGTTAGTTTAGAGTCTATGGATAGGTTGAACTCGATGATACTGCCAATATTTGGCCTTTTCTGTTTTACTACAAAAATGGCTACCTCGTATAATTTAACCCACACTAATCACAATCAAAACATGATTCAGCTCCCAATAATAGCAGAACGCAAATAAACAGAACACTTTTCTCCCCCTCCCCCACCAAAGTTAGCAAAGGCAGAACAGAAGTGACCTTCCCTCAGAACTGTCTTCTCCTACAAGGCAAATGATGAAGCTGAAAAGTAAGAGTATGGAGTCCCCTGGGGGTGGGTCATCCCTCTGGATCGCCAGAGAAAGGACTTTCTACTCTTTCAGGTGAGCTCGACCCCTAAAAAGTTAAGTGAGTTCTGCCAAAGAAAAGTGCCGAAAGCTCAGGGACATGGACTGCCAAGGGAAGCTGCCAGTGCTTTCATCATCCCAGCTATTAGCTTGAAGGGGTTTTCCAAAAAATGAAGCACAGAGAACACAGAATAAAAACTGATTGTATATAAACCTGGTCCAGAAAAAAAAAAAAAAAAAAACCAGGGAAGAAAACCACAAGCCTGGATAAGAAAACTGTGACCAGTTTTGATAGCGGATCAAGGACTAGGTTAGCACTGTCATCATTAACATCATTGGAAAGCACCTGTGAGGATAGCCGCAAACAGGGGGTCCAACAACATCTTCCCAGAGCACACCAGCCAAGGTAGGTCAACGTGAACATAGAAAAGCAAAAGGGTGCATAAAGAAACACTGAACAGATGCTTTCATAGAAGCATGTCTCATACTGGCTTTTTGGACAGAGGGGTGAGGCAAGACCCAAGAAGCACATATTTTAAAAAGTTGAACTCACCCAAGCGCACCAGAAAGTGATGAGAGGTAAAGCATAAAAAATGACTTTAGTTGGCAAGACAGAGACGAGGAATACACTGGGAATAACAGAACATCTCAGGCCTAATCCTTACGAGGATTAAATGGCCTAGATCTATGACCTGAGTTTATACAGCTATCGGGATGCAGTGCTCAAGACTGGACTATTTTAACATCTTCCAGTGGCTGCTGGCCCATTTTGATCTTGATCTCAATGTATCTCTGCCTTTTATTGTAGGGACTGCCTAGGACACTGATGTCACCTATCATAGTAGCCTCTCAGGTCACTGATAATAAGGCAACACACTTTACTTTCAATACCCATGCCTCAGCACATGGTAGGCACTCAGTGAGTGCTAATTAGATATTTAATTTTCTAATTTCCAATGCCACAAAAGTACTTTATTCTATTAATAATTTGCAGTATGCTATGTAATACCAAGACTATCCATTAACTGTTGAGTGTGCATATCTTAATCTCTGAAACGGACTGCAAATACTCAGTGGGCAAAGATATATATGTCTTACTTTAATACTGTGCTCAAACAGAGTAGTAGACAGTTGTTTAAAGGACTGATTTATCATAGCAGGTTCATAAATTTCTGTTATCTAAAAGGCTAAAAAGGCTGAATATAGTAATAGGTTCAAAGGGACTTAGCCAATTCACAGAAAAATTTTAAAACATGAGCAATACTATCACGAGCTATTTCTGCAACACAGCTAGGATCATTTTTACCATTCGGCATATGCAAAGCACTCAAAGTAGAGTACTAACGAATAGTGATGTCAAGAACGGCTACAGCATAATAACACATTTCTTGGTTGTACAAACTCTATCTCACGGGCACTCTGCACAGCTTTCTGCATCTAGAACTAAACAGATTGATGGCCACTGTAAATGAGGGAGGCTGCAGAACCAGAGTCAAGTGAATGTGGCACTAACAGAGAGACGCACACTATAGAAAGCACACCCTACGGAGCGCGAAGAAAGGAGAGATGAAATCATTACTTGCTCAAGAGTCCCTGAAAATTGCTAAGAAGCACTCTGTCATGAACAGCATGTGTCAGCAAAAAGTTTCCAGAGTTATTCCTTCCGAAACTGTTTATCGAGTCATGGCACAGAGAACATCATGGCACAGAGAACAGCCACGTGTATCCACCAAGGGTACGTCAACTCTTTTTCCGATAATTTTCTTTGCAGCCCTCAGGCATACCATTCTTGAAGTGTGTAGATAAAATAGCAATAAATATATATTTCAAATGAGCAAGAATTTAAAAAAAAACCCAACTTAGGAAATGAAAAGAAAAATGTGTAAGAGACAGATATTGGTGCTGGGGTCCAAAATTTTCCAGATGGTCAAAAGTGTCGAGGCCTGGCTCACACAATCAAGGAAAAGATTTCTAGGAGCCACGGCTCTGAGGTTTCCTGGAAACAGCTCCCTCTTCAATATGTGGCAGCGTCTGGCCAAGATGAATCCCCGACTCTGGCATACAGGGCCCAGGCAAAGCCCCAAAAACCCTCTGGCGTAAAAGAATTCACACTATGATTGGGAAATTAAAAGAAAAATACTCAATACTTCTTTTAAAAGATCATTTGGCAGGAACAGAGAGTCCCCCAAGCATCCACTCACTCAACCCCTTCAGCAACCTTCCTCTACTGGAAGGAAAATCTTGCTGAAGGGAAGACAGAGGATAACCAAAAACAATGAACAAAAGAATGAAGATATAAAAGCTTCCCCAACGGTGGGGAGAACATACCCGGAATATTTCTGCGAGAATTCCTGGCTAAGGTGCTGAAAGGAAAGGAAAGGAAGAAAAAGAAAAACCTCTTTAGAACCAACAGTAGCTCAGGATAGACTATAGTACAAAGATAAGAACATACTGCTGAAGGTTTTCACGGGTAGATTATTGCCCCATGCTCATGGTCTGAAGACCGGAGCTGAGGCAGGCTGCAGAAAAGAAACAGCCGTGGAGAAATGATACATGTGGTATCTGATGACTTCCAGTTTCGCAATCCAGACAGCTCAAGCCTATACTAAATTTACATAAAAGTTAAGAGTCGCTACTTAGTTCATAGAGCAATAATAAACTACACTAGGGGCCATGCGCCTGGGAAGGCTGATGAAACTAAAGGGAATGCACCCCAAATGAGGAAATAATGACTAGTCTCTAAATTAGTAGAGTTCATCTTTGGCAGTAACAAAGCATTTGAGAACGTAATACAACAAATGAGCCTTCTCACCACACACACAAAAACCCATATGCACACTACATTTTGCAGGCAATGTCAGAAAAAATACATTCACTGCAGGACCCATGAATTCTAGGTTAAGTACCCTTTAACCCAGGTTAAGGAGTCCACTGTAGAGGAGCAAGAACATTCTAATGGCAGAAACAGAAACAAAATGACTCCGTGTAATTAAACTAGAGATCATACCTCTGGTTTTAACAGGTCATCCTCTCAGAGAAAGAACTTATTACATGGCAACTCAGAAATAAAACACTTGTCCACGCAGTTTCTGGGGTTTCAGTGACCTCTTAAATACATTGACTACAAAGTGGTCCATAAAGCCCAGTCCAAGAGTTCTGCTCTCGTCTTGTTTGTCTCAAACAGTGCTGCCTTTCAGTCTTCCGAATGGTGTGAGAAAATGCAAGTAAATCTAATCTGCCGCATCCCATATGTAGACACTGTCCCTCATACACTGCTCATCCTTCCCCTAAATGAGCAAAAGCTCACTGGTTCTGAGCTAATGGAAAGCTCATCTGTGTACTTCAACAAACTACCAGATGTAATTAATGTATTTCTTCTATTTTATAAAGAAATTCAAAGTAAATCTTTTCTGAGTACGTTCCTGAGGAATCTGAATACAATTCTGACCAAAGTCAAGGCCAACTCCAAGGAGTTGCCTCAAAGTGGCAAGACAAGCTTCCTATCTCCCCTTTAGGAAGCATGTCCTTGCCCATGTCATCAGCAGAAAACAACAAGGACAATTTTCTCTGGACCTGGTTAGGGTGAAGACCTCTCAGTTTTCCAAAAATTATCTTTGATAAACAAAAACTACATATCGTCTCAAACTCTGTAAATCACTTTATGAAAATGAATTATGTACTTACGAGAAAGAAAAAAAAAAACACCTCTCTTTATGGAAAGATGCCATTTGAAAATTGTTTTGAATTTCTAAGAGTTCATAGTAGAGATGCAAGATATTTCTACCAGAGTGATTTCAAAAATTTCCTCTTAGTTAGACCCCCCCTACTCCTGGGGTTTGTTAAGACAAACATAAGCAAAGCGAGCAAAACAACTGATACAAGAGTCGAACAGCTGTCTGATTTTGCTAACGTGTCAGTGAGGTTCCGTTTCAACATTTCTGATTCTCATAACAGTCCCTGTGGACCCATGAAACAATGAAGTCATCCAAAACATTACCAGAGAGACTCCTGTTCTCTAAATCCAGACCAAATGCTCTGAAATGGATGATCCAATAATCGGTTTACAAGAAGATAGATAAGAAAAGAACCCTAGCAGTGTGTCTATTACCAGGACCCATAAAATCTCACCCTGGTCTGGAGATAGCCATCATCTATCCCCTATTCAGAGGTAAAGGGGACATCCACTTAGCAACAGTGTTGGTAGTAACTGAAAACATCCTGAATCTGGGTCTCATAGCACCCATAATTTACACAGGCGGACAATGAGACATGCGTCTATTTCAGGACACTGAGGGACCCGAGCTCAACTCAAATTTCACCTCTCTTTGGGCAATATGACTTTTAGGAGCTCAAATCTGACCTTAGATGCGTCTAAAACGTGCAACCAATTGCTGTGAGTGGGTAACAGTAGTTAGTTGCTGCCACGGCGTTTGAAAGAATAATCCAGTCTAAGGAACCGCTACAGCTGACATTTTATTTGCCATCACTTGTCTTTTGCCATTTGGGAATTGGTATAAAAAGACTCCCTTAAAATATTCTTAGAGGAGTGGATTTGGAGCTCTTAAAAATTTTCCTTATTATATTATTTTTATATTTCTCTGAAGTTCTAGAAAAACATCAATCAGTTGGTACTGAATTCAAGGAATCTCCGCCCCCTAAGTGACTCCGCCCTCACCCAGAGAGTCAAGGGACCATCCTCCCTGGTCTCAGCAGCACTGAGGGCAGAGATTTCACACTCTGCTACGGCAAGCGATACCGAGCTCTTTTCCCCAGTGGTTTTGTCTTGAAACCATTTAACATGATGAGAGGGATACAGCCACCATTCCTCCTCCCCCAAACAAGGACAGGATTCAGCATTCAGGATTCCCTGCGAGTTTCTGAAAATAATCTATTATGACCACAAAACAGGGGCGAGGGCGGGGGTGGGGGGGGCGGGGACCTAAAACGAAAGTCTGAAATTTGATGCAGAAATAAGCCTGCCCTCTCTGCTCTATATTTTGAATGCCCTGGAAAAATACTCGGAACTAAATTTGGGTTGGGGGTTGAGGGGCAAGAGCTCATATAAACAGAAGAATATTTCTGAAACTTCAGGTCATGGCCCTCTAAAGGGGTCCTGGGAGAGTTGCAAGGGGATTCCAGAGACCCTGGCCCTTCCTTCCCAGAGTAGCCCACAGCTCAGGCTCTACGGGGAAGAGAGGCAGGGAAAGGGGAGACCCTGGATGTGGGCATGCTCTGGGGTAGAGGCACTAGGGGAGCCCTCAGAGGCCACTGGTGATGGCAAGTCTAACACCAAGAGCCACTGTTCCATCATCCATTAATATTAAGTATCTGCCATCTGAATATAGTACTGGTGGTCGACAACACATGGGCCTTTCTGGATTCTGGCCTACAGCACCCTCCTGCCAGCCCCTGGACAGACATGTATGCCCAGCTCAAAATCAGTGAAATCCTTCCCTATCTGCAGTCAGGGCTGGAGTGCAAGAGCACTCCCACAGACCATGCTCATGTTTCCACCTCTGTATCGCACTGCAATACTGTTTGGTTGTTTGTCATTTACACACACACACACACACACACACACACACACACACACACCACCCCTTCTACTATGAAATTTTCAAGGCCTTCTTCAAGGGCAGAAACCGAGTCACAGTCATTTCGGCATCCTTGAGCCTAGTGCAGAGCTGAACGTTTAGCAAGCAGTCAATAACTTTTCTGAAAGAATACATAAAAAGAAGAATCAATAAAAGTTATGCATGAAATATGATTCAAATAATGGTTACAACACGTTGTCATGTTTTTTTAGCCAAAAGGGGTGGGGCTGCATCTAGTAAATATAACATTAACTTACACTATGAAGTTTGACTTGAACTTTAAAACATAGTTAAGAAAAGCAAATTCCAGGGGCGCCTGGGTGGCTCAGTGGGTTAAAGCCTCTGCCTTCGGCTCAGGTCATGATCTCAGGGTCCTGGGATCGAGCCCCACATCGGGCTCTCTGCTCAGCAGGGAGCCTGTTTCCCCCTCTCTCTCTGCCTGCCTCTCTGCCTACTTGTGATCTCTCTCTGTCAAATAAATAAATAAAATCTTAAAAAAAAAAAAAAAGAAAGAAAAGCAAATTCCAATTCATGCTACCAAAATGACTGGTAATGTATGTGGGACAGGACTCCGGTGCCATGCCCAGGCTTTGGGTCCCTGATCATTATCTGCATATTTGGGGACCATACTAGGCAAATACACACACACACACAGAAATTGTTTTGTTATCTTTAACAGTTATGAATATACAAATAGATAAAATGTGAAAAAGCCTTTGGAGCAGGTTTTCCTTCTCAGGGGAAAAAATAACAAAGATAAAAATGTTTTGACTGAACATTCTACTATATCTTAGCGCATAGAATTTTAAATACTTCTCATTGGGGTGCCTGGGTGGCCCAGATGGTTAAGCGTCTGCCTTTGGCTCAGGTCATGATCTCCAGGTCCTGGGATCGAGCCCCATGTTGGGCTCCCAGCTCAGCAGGGAGTCTGCTTCTGCCTCTCCCCCTGCTTGTGTTTTCTCTGTCTCTCTCAAGTGAATAAATAAAATCTTAAAAAAAAATTTTTAAATAAAAAAAATAAATACTTTTCATTTACGCAACAAAGTGTGCTATAACAGTTAGAAATTAAAATCCTAGACAAATTGAAGGAATTCAACATTCGCACAACGATTAATGTGAAAAAAGTTTGCTTTTATTTTTTTATATTCCCTGCATACTTAATAAACAGACCCACTCCAAATGGTTTATTATTGTTTTTAGCACTACTATATAACCAAAGCGCCATATATCTAAGGACTATGTAAAAAAGTTTTTTTAAATGGAGACAGGGGATTTTATTTATATATTTTTTTGAGAGACCGTGCACATGTGCACGTGGGTGGGGGCAGAGGGAGAGAGAGAATCTTAAGCAGCCTCCACACCCAGCACGGAGAAGAGCCCCCGACACGGGGCTCCATTTCACTACCCTGTGATCATGACCTGAGCGGAAATTAAGAGTTGGACACTTAACCAACTGAGCCACCCAGGTGCCTCTGGACTATGTAAATTTATTTCCCCTCAACTTCCACTTTTTATAATGGGCTTCAAACTGGTTTTGCTACTTAACTGTTTAATAAACCTGTATTTTGGCATATACGTCTATAATAATAGGATGTCAGAATGGCTGGCCTGTCAATACTGTGGTGAACAGAACTGCATAATAAAGAGAATCACTGAGGTGATCAATGGGAGCCGATTTAAAAAGGAGGCACAAAAAATAAAAAATAAAAATAAAAATAAAAAGGAGGCACAGCAAGAACCCAATTCTCACATGATCTGAGTACTGAATTAATCATTTCCACCAGCCAATTGCAGTCACAGATCTCAATAAAGATTGCTGCTTAAGTGCCATCTTCAAGTTAGCAAATTTGTAATAGCAAAGAAAACCACAAAATGCACTGGTGTTCAGGTAGTAATTTAAGATACTTTGAGCTTTACAAAAGGATGGCACCTGGATTCCCCTGGCCCAGTATATTAAGCTGAAGCTGGGGAGGAATTGTGAATGGGCGTACAGTGTCACCTTTCTAGGACGAAAAGAGAAATCTGAGGAAGGATAACTATTAAGGCACGGACTTCACAAACACTCCATTTGTGTTTCTGTTGTTAATAGGAATAGTCGTGGGAATAGTAGTGACAGTCATCGTTACTGTATTTCAGGGGAAGACAATAGGTAGGTCCATGAGTCCTTCCACTGGGTTAAGATTTGCTGCTCTCATCAAAAGTTGTTCTGCCTAGTTATCTAATTATTCCCATTTTAAAGATGAAGAAATTGATGCTTAGAAGTAAATAATTTTTGCAGATCATATGGCCAGAGAATAACGATGCTAGGAGTAGAATCAATGTCTCCTGTGGTCCTCTTCTCTTCCCCATCCTGCCTTCCCACTCCACCTTAACCTTAGGTGTTGGCCTTGAGGCAAAGAAGAGGACAGAAACCCACTCTACAGGAGTAAGAGGCAGGAACTATTTTGCTTCTGGAAAAGGAAAGATAAGGAAGAAAGGCAGGGGACTGAGCCGTAAGCAAGATGATGGGAGGCTAGCACAAGCTGGGAGGTAGGTAAAACTCCACAGGGATGGGGCAACAAGCACTTTTATGAACTGTGATGTCTACATCGACAGCTAAAGTTGTTTGAGTTGCTCTGATGTAAATCCTCTATCTCCTCTATAAAAGCTTTAGTAAGGCTCACTGTTCTCGTGAACGAACACACTATAGAACTCAAAATGGCGTTGGTTGCATTTCATGTCCAAGTGAATCAGCTGTATTTCAAACACAGCACATGTAGAATTACAAAACCGGGAAGTGGAGAGGGCCTGAGAACTTTACGGCTCTGGCAATCTGCAAAAATATACCCTCGGTATTTCTACAAGTCACTGAATTAGCAAAGGTGCAACTCAATCATCCCTTGAACTCCAGGGGCTCCCAGCTGATATATGGATTAAACCAAATGACTCTCTAAGGAAACTAAATTCTGGTCAGGGTAGAAAAACCTTGGGAATTCTGTGAAGTCTGGTTTCCTTTGAAAGCTCTAACAAAAACAACTCCTGAAGTTCACAGTACTGGCCCCCTAAGGGTATTCTGGTCTCATCCAGCCAGGTTATGATTTTAAGTGGAAATATTTTTAAAGGAATTTTAGTTTCAATGTTACATGGCTTATCTTGAGAAAGGGAGAAATAGACCAGAGGCCAAAGTGGGAGAACACGTTATCATTCTGTATTTTTGGAGTATTTTTCCTGAAAAAACATTATTTTCTTTGATTGAATGTTCCACTATCTTTCAGAGGCATGGAATTTTAAATGCTTTTAATTCAGGCAATGAACTGTGTCAGAACAGCCTAACTGACAATAGAGCAAATGCAGTTTGCAATATTTACACGAGAGTCTAGTACTTTTGCCTATTTTCCTCCACAGAATCAATTTACCTTGGGCTCTGCAATAAGTTTTCAGAGTAAGACCAGTGATCACAGAAAGTAAACAGGAAGTTGCCAAAATATGCACACAGAATTTGGCACATTGCAGTTTATAAGTGTCTAAGATGGAATATTTTCCTAAAGCCAGTACTGAAAGGTTTAAATTGCTTATTTTCTTGAGATAGCACTAAAAAGTAGTCAGTACATTTGTTCTAACTGGAAAGGGACTAACATAAAATAAAGAGCGGGATACCTGGTACCAAATTTATTCAAGTCACTCTATATCTTTAAAAGTCCTTTAAGCACTTATTAATAACCCAAAAGAAAAAGGAAAATAAAAACTAAAAGAAAAGAGGGAAAAACCTAAGATATAGAAGTCTGAATAACATTCCTTATTTAGATCAAGAATGGTCCTGTTGACATTTACTCACAGGTAAATCAACACTGAGTGTCGCAGCAGAAATCAGGAAAGAATTTTATCTTAGAATGAAATGAGAGCAAATTTTAACACAAACCATTTGGTTTTCAAGTTATATAGTTAATACTATCCAGTCACTCACTTCCCAATAATGAAGACGCTGTAATCCCATCAAAACTATTTGTGTAGTCAGCAAATTTAAGCCCCGATAAATCAATTTATATTACTGGGAATTAGTGACTATATAGAGGAACAGAAAGAAAATGGGATAACATCGATTCATTTCCAAGTGAATAATTAAAATCGTTTCCTCTATTTGACACTGGGAAATACAAGGTTCTGCCTTAACATCTGGAAATACTAATGGTGTCTTAACTTTTTATATAATCTCATTTCTTGTGCTTCACATATAGAGGAAAAAGGTTCTACTCTCCGAACTTTACTCAGGGTATTGAACATGTAAGGCAGAGCTAGAGCACCTGTATTTAAAGAGAGTCTGAAAGTATTACGATGGCTTAGTTTCTCATGTAAATGGAGAAATACAAGCTACTCTTCATAACACATCTCTAAAGAAATTTTCCAATTCTGACCAAAGTCTAGAAGATCCTAACAGATACTGAGATCAAACAGCTTAAGCTCTGTTCCATAATTCAGTCAAGTCCCAAACGCCTCTTAAGTCAACAGCTGCTAGTGCTCTACTTCTCATTTTCAGCAAAACCATTGGTCTACCGTTCGGCCTCTGACTCATCCTCTAATAAGCAGTAAGAAGAGCCAAAATGGGAAAAGTAGAAGTGTGTGGAGCGGGGGGTGCATGAAAAAATATTCAAGATTGGGTTATAAATTTAAATACTCCAAAATTACCAGGATCTTGTAGAAATAATTAAGATTCTTTGCCATTTGTGATGTTCGGGTAGAAGCGAGAAATCTGACTCATCATAATGACAAATAGCTCTACAAAAGTGTGATTAAAATTTTTTTTTATTATACCTGACACACAGTGTTACATTAGTTTCAAGTGTACGACATAGTGATTTTTAAAAAGATTTTATTTATTTATTTATTTATTTATTTATTTATTTATTTGACAGAGAGAGATCACAAGCAGGCAAAGAGGCAGACAGAGAGAGAGGGGGAAGCAGGCTCCCTGCTTAGCAGAGAGCCCAATGTGGGGCTCGATCCCAGGACCCTGAGATCATGACCTGAGCCGAAGGCAGAGGCTTAACCCACTGAGCCACCCAGGCGCCCCTACAAAAAAGTAATTTAACAACACTATAATTAGGCTGTGCTCACTACAAGTATAGTTCCCATCTGTCACCAGACAACGCTATTATAATACCACTGACCATATTCCCTGTACTGTTACCTTTCAGCTCCATGATTTATTTATTCCATAAATGGAAACCTGCATCTCCCACTTCCCTTCACCCATGTTGCCTATTCTCCAATCCCCCTCCCTCCTGGCAACCATCAGTTTGTTCTCTGTATGCAGAGGTCTGATTCTGCTTTTTGCTTCTTTGTTTGTTTTGCTTTTAGATGCCACACATGAGTGAAATCCTATGGTATTTGTCTTTCTCAGTTTGACTTATTTCACTTAGCATAATACCCTCTAGATCCCTCCATGTTGTTGAAATGACAAAAATCTCATCCTCTTTTATGGTTAAAGAAGATGTGATACACACACATACACACACACCACACAGACACACACAACGAACTATTACACAGCCACAAAAATGTGATTTGAAATTAGCAAATGTGACATAGTCATACAGTGAAATATTATTTAACATAAAAAGAATAAAGTACTGGGGCACCTGCTTGACTCAGTCGGTTAAGGGTCTGCCTTCTGCTCAGGTCATGGTCCTAGGGTCATGGTCATGGTCCCAGGATTGAGCTCTGCTCAGTGGAGAATCTGCTTCTCCCTCTGCCCTTCACCCTGCTTGTACTCTCCACCCCCCCCAAGAATAAATAAATAAAATCTAAAAAAAAAAAAAGAAAAGTACTGATACATGCTATAACATGGATGAACCTTGAAAGCATAACGTGAAGTGAAAAAGCCAGACGGAAAAGATCACATGTTGTATGATTACATTTCTGTGTGAGGCCTGGAGCAGGCAAATCCAGAGACGGAAAGCAGATTAGTCATCGCTATGACCTAGGGGCAGAGGAGAATAAAAGTGACTGCTAACTGATAGGGAATTTCTTTGGGGGTTAAGAAAATGTTCTGGAACGAGACAGTGGTGATGCTTGCAGTACACCGTGAATGTATAAATGCTACTGAACTGTACACTTTAAAACAGCTAAAATGGTCATTTTTATATGTTTTTGGCCACACCCCCCAAAAATGTGGTTTGAACTCCCACGTGGGTTGGACCAAACCAACCCTTGGGTTTCAAATCCCACCTGCAAAGACCTTCATGTGATAGAAAATACAAGGAACTCAGTTTATCTTAGAAGGGCTGAAAGGTACCATCGGTCCTCAGGACTTCATTCATCTAGGACAGTCGAAGCTAAGCCACACACTAAGTTAGCTGCAGATGGTAATGTGATTTCTATACGTTTTTTCCTTTTAGTCAAACAGCATTAGTTAGGTACCCATGATGTGCCAGGCACCATGACAATTATTTCTATTAATACTGACAAAAGAAAGATGAGGAAGACACAACCTGTCTTTCACCAGTTTGCTCACAGTCCAGAGGAAAGACAGACATGTGAAGAGATGGTGGTAGTCTATAACACCACGACTGAGATATGTCTAAGCCATGTGCGGAGAGAAGAGGATGTCAATGCTCAGGAGATGCAACAAGAAGGCAGGACAAATTGAACCCAATCCTCTGTGTAAGAAACAGGCAAAACCTGTCAACATGATAAATTTTCTGGTTTCTTCCACTCCTTTCCAATTCTCTGAACTACTTGGACTGGCTGCGTGACCCCTTGTCAGAGATATTTTAGAAACAGAATCCACAAACCCAAGTATAAGCTGGACTGGATAAGCACTAAGACCCCTTCTGACCCAAGGATCTAGGGATTCTGTGATTTCATTAGTGAATACTTTCCCTAAGACTTTCGGAATTACTTTATCCACATCCTATTTTACTTCTTTTCTAAAGAAGTTTGCTAAATTTGTTTTTAAAAATCCTTTTATTTAATAAATAAAGTCAAGTCCTTGAGAGTGTTTCTCAACAGTAATTATTTCAAAAGAAAATGATAGTAGGATAGAGCAAATCCGTCAGGAATGTGAGGACAGTTCTTCAGGGTCTCACAAAGAGTTCAGAATACGATTGTGGGTAGGTTCGGGTCACATCTGTCTATGTCTTGGTCTATGTGAGTCTGTGGCAGCTCTTGCTTATGAGCCCAGACTCTAAAATTAGACTTAGCTTCGAAAAAGCCATTATTCTTCAAAAAATATTAAATTAAATCTCCCTTAACTTTCAAAAAAGACATCAGGGCAATCACAAAGAATTGTTGAAGTTAGGTAATTTGTATTTATTACAAATATAATTTATCATTAACTCTGAATGTAAGGAAAATTTTATTGTTCTCTCAAAGAAAGATGATGAAAACTCCAATTTTTCAGACCACTCCACATGGACAATATTCTAAAATATCCTTGTTTTTAGAATAGAGAAACCCGATAAAGTCATCAACAGATACCATATCCTTAAGCAAACTTTTAACCAGGGTTAACAAGTAGCAAAACTATGTAATATGTGTTTCTTCTTCTATTAATTTCCCACTCCCATGGAAGGTTCCCAGTCAGCACTGAGAAATAAAATATGGATGATGTGTAAAATAGATATTGTCCCTTCAGGACAGTGCATGGCCAGATATTTCATGGGGAGGGAGGAACCTTCTATCAGCCTCAAGCTATCTAAGAGTGTCACAGCATCTAAGAGACTGCCTTTTGATTAATTACTTTATGGCTTAAAATGGGACCCATAAAATGAACTCTGACTAATCAGCATAGCATCATAATTAAGAGCATGGACACCTGCAGCCAATTCCCTGTGTTGAACCCCAGCTCCATTCCTTACCCGTGTCACTTGGTTTATCTAAAAACCAGGATCATAGTACTCACCTTTTTAGAACTACTATGAGAAAGAAAGAAGTTAAAACATATAAAGCACTCCTAATATGCCTGCCCATATTAAAAATTTAGGTATTAGCTACACAAAGCCTCTCAACAGATTTCAGGAACTGCATGCACAATCATCACCTGAGGCATCACAGGAAGTTTCTCCTATAAAGATGGATTCCCACAGTTTTCTCAAACCCTTTTCCTTCTTGTGAAGTGCTCTCCATTTGCTGCTCTGGAACCTTCTCCCACCAGAGCTGTTTATAAAGTGGGCATACTGCTGGACTGTGGTCTGGAAATTCTCAAGGATAAGTTACATGCAAACTCAGCAAATAAGACCTCTCAGTTGTTTAGAAAGATGCAAAAGTATGTAGTAACATACGTAATTTAATTACAGTTTCGTATTTTCACACGGGATCAATTTTGTTCACCTCACAGAAAAACTACCATGTCCTTTAAGAAGCCTTCTTGTCATCAGTGTCCCCAGAACGAAGAAGGAAGGTCTTCTCAGTGAATGCTTTTGACCTAGGTCCAATTGACCTTTCTCTTACAGTACCTAGCACCTGCTGCCTTGTATTAAATCAACCTTGTACATAAAAACTATCTAAGAGGAGGGGTTGTGACTTGTCTTTTCATTACCACAGCGTCTAGTCTAATACCTGGCTCTTAGTAGGTCCTACCTAAGTATTTAATGATGAATGAATGAATGAATGAATGAACAAATCAATAAACACATTTTAAAGCATAATTTAATCTCTTCCAAGATCTATGTTTTCTTCCAAGTTGGCCAGCGTCCCTGGAACCCAATCCTTTGGGTCACTCTGCTTTCCTTCCTAAATTACAAGCAGTTTGACCTAGTGGTTAATAGCAGTGACTCAGAGCCATTTAGAATCTCAGTTCTCCACTTACCAGCCTTGGAGCCTTGAACATGTTAACAATCGCTAGGCATCAGTTTTGTTAACTGTAACATGGGGATAATACTTATGCCTATCCATCAGATGTCAAAGGATTAAACATGTCATATGTTGAAAGCATTTAAAACAGTGACTGGCACACAGTGAGCACTCTTTTAAATGTTAGCTGTTGGGGGGCCTGGGTGGCTCAGATGGTTGAGTGTTTGCCTTTGGCTCAGGTCATGATCTCAGGGTCCTGGGATCGAGCCCCATGTCGGGCTCCCAGCTCAGCGAGGTGTCTGCTTTTCCCTCTCCCTCTGCCAGTGCTCTGTCTCTCTCTCTCTCAAATGAATAAATAAAATATTTTAAATGAATAAATAAATAAATAAATGTATGTTAGCTATTATTACTTCTACCCTCTAAAACCATGGCTATTTTTTCCATTCCCTTGGTTCCTATGGAAGGAAGGTCTTGTCTATATAGTCCTACAGGGAGACTTAAGATCAAAATACCCTTTCTCGCGATCCCACAAACACCAAACTGCCGGCAGCCTTGGACTGAGCCCGAACCCTCTTCCTAAACCAACTTCTCCTTTCTGGGCACACACAAGTCTCATTAAGCTTCCCCTTCACCACCACTCTTTTCTTCCCCACGTGGCAACTCTATAAATGTCATCAGCCATTCTCCCCAAGTTCTTACTCATATCATCCTCATGACCAACACATCTCCGTGGCTCACTAAACTCTGGCTTCAGCCAGACTTGGAGGTACTTCAAAGTCCCCTACGATTCGTGACAAGGATAAGGGAGTTGGTTGTTTGGAAATAATACAACATGTCCTGAGTGAGATGCCCTGTTTCCACGTATCTGTTCATCGCCCACTCTCCGGCTTGCCACCGGCTTGGTGAAGACCTCTACCAGATACAGTACCGAAAAAGTTGAGACAGCTGCAAAGGTTTCTGTTTCCCTGGAGATGGAGTTTCATGGAAGGCTAAGAATCACCACAGCAACCAGACTACAAAAACAGTCCGTGGGCTTCAGCCCTGTAACTCTGGTAAAGCAATTTGTACTCCGTGAAAAGGCTGGGGCACAGAAGTTGAAAAATGATCAAAGTAAACACTGCTCTTCGTGCACCATTTTGTTGTGCTGATGTCAAGGCATCAAGTCACAGCGTCGAAGTTCTGTTATGAAGGATGCACATCGAGGGCCAGGGATTTGCTGGGCTGAACTAACTGGTTTGGTGCAAAGGTCTAGAGATAAAATTCAGAGCACATTTTCCAAAACAACCATTTCAAATGTGCTCTAAGAGCAGACCAGGGTAAAAATGTATACCTTATATCGAGTTACCCTGCCCATGCTCGAACAGCTGTGGATCCCAACCCTGGATTTAATAAGAGAGGGAGAGAGGTGATTTTTCTGATAAAAACCTTCAACAGACTTTATGCCATACTGACCTTACATGGACTAATTCCGACAAATTTAAGAAAAAAGTATCTAAACCTCATTCAACACTAAATGACAAAACAACCTGTTCTAGGGTCTCTAATCTACCTATGCCATAGTTTAAATAGCAAATAAGGAACTGTAATATATTACTTCTATACTATATAGAAACACCAATTATAAAGTACAGCAACTCAGAAACCAATTTCTTCACGGATCAGTAAAAACCTTCAAGTTTTATTAACAAGATGACAGTTAATTATTAACTAGGTTCATTATAACTTGAATACACAGAACATTTTTATTTTATTCAAAGGCGCTCCAAGTGGTACATGGGAGTAGCCTTACAACATCCTCAAAAGGTAAGAAAAATATACAATTCCCATGAGACAGAATTTAGAGAAAAAATCCTCAGAACCTCAATTGTATTGAGAGTACACAATGCATTAAAAATAAAAAACGGTAGCGAGAACTCTAACTCAAATTTACCCCGAACAGAACATTTAGAAATTTGATTAGAACAATGTGATGTGTTACACACACTTCCTACTTTCCTCTTCTCTAGATGCACCCCATGGATAGTGCTACTTCCTGAACCTATAGTGGAGAGGGGGTCCACTTGTACCATTTCTGGGGTTTCAGCAAGATTCTCAGTCAGGAGGGAGTCAGCTACCCACAGAACTGATTGTTCCACAGGCCCCACTGGCCCAGCAGTTTGCAGTACAAAAGGAAGTAATTAGTATTATCTAACACTAATTGTTTCACAGACAGGAATCAAAGACTCCAGTTAAAGGCTGACTCAGTCTTTTCTAGCTTCTCCTTGTTTTATCTCCAGGTTTAACAGCCATGAAGCTACTAAGCTAACAGGGAGAAAATGTTCTTATTTCCTATGTTTTGTGCAGGCATTGATTCATTTGGCAGATACTAAATGGCCAGTATGTGTAAGGCACTTGGGTAGATCCATCTTTCTCAAAGTATGGGGATACCTAAGAAATGTTAAGAAATAAGAAATTTTTACCTATAGTTTACATGCTCATCTTCATGGGTATTAAAAACATAATTTCATGGTGAAGATGTTAGGATAAAGCTAGGTTTTTGTTTTTTAGATTTAAAGAAAAATAATTAGATAAATAGTAATCCAGGTAGTAAAAACAGAACACATTAATGTTTATTCGGGAAGTGCCACTAGGTAATGAAAAGACTTCAAATGCAAACTAGATACAACGTTTGTCCTCAAGAACTTCATGTTTAACAGGTACAAAAAGGTAATAGACAGATGTAAATCTCTGTGGGAGGAACAAAGGAGCACTTCCGGCTGGGGCCGGAGGGTAAACAGGGTGAACAGGCAGAACTAAGGTGACAAGGGCAGGGAGAGCCCTAAGAGAAATGTCAAAGCAGGGAAGGGATCATGGAGGGGTGTGGGGAACACTTAATTTAGATGGAGCGGAGGAAATGTACAAAAGAATAAAGAGAAATAAAATTAGAAAGGTAGACTGGGGCCAGATCTCAGTGGCCGTGAAAGCCAAGCTTAACTAATCAGTGAAGGCAATTGAAAGAATAGCATGTAATACAAGTCACTGAGATGTGACCGTGGCTTGTCTCCTGATAAATAATGGGTACATCAATTTCTGGCATATCACGTATCACTTAAATCACATTAATGCATTGATTTATTAAATCCACTTCAATTGCCTGACTTATTTGCCCAAAAGAATATATATTGTAATAGAGCTAAAAAAAAAAAAAAAAATCCCATTTTTGGATTGCATTCCAAGTTTTATCTATATGGTGTTGTTACTGAATTACCAAGGAGTATCTCACAAGGTTAAGGAAATTAAACTTTAGTCCTCAAATCAAGTCTCCCAGATCTAAGGAATTGGTTCTGTGTGTTTGTTCCCAGCTCACAGGCCCTCAATAAACACTTGTTGAGTTTGGTGTCTATTTTAACCATAATCAATGAATCAGGAAACTACTGTGAGTTATTTGCCTTGAGCATTTTTACAAGGACCAACTCACTGGGCCTGGTAATTCTGGTCATGGTTATATGCAAAAATCCTTATCTCCAACCCTTAGTTCTCTACAGTACATGAAATAAGTCTGACAGTCTTCTCTCTCTCTCCTTTACCATCCCTAAAGGAAAACAACTTCGACATTCTCCACCCTAGGAATGTCTTCTTGAGATGCCCACCTAAGTCTTGGCAAAGAACTAACAATAAGTTTCCAGTACACACCTGAAACAATTTTGGCTTATGATCTCTATGATTTCCTTTTTGAAAAAGCAAGCAAGTAAACTCTTGGTAAATAGTTTTGGAATGAAAATACGATTGTCTGATTTACCAAAAAAAAAAAAAAAGATTTATTGTCCACCATCAGGGAGAAGGAATTAATTATCCTTGCCCGAGAAATGGAGAAAAGTAACTTTCACTACCAACTACAAATACCAATGCTTCCTGATCTTGTATTCCTTTCAGTGTGATATTCATTCATTTGCAGGGAAAAGAAAGTTCTTCTGAATTATCTTACTTTGGGATTCAGTTTCCCCATAAATGAGAGGCTAGACCAAAGCCTATAGTTATTTGAGCAACTGACAGTCAATGAAAGTCTTTAAGACAGATCCTAGGAATGGATGCAGTTGACAAGAAAAAATGGCCTGATGTGACTAAATCATCCATTCAGAAATGCCGGGTCACACCAAATGATTTGTGTTCTCAATTATAAGACTGACAAAAGTTTAGTTTAATCTGATAAAGTGAATACAAAAGAACAAAATTGAAAATTTTTCTTCTTTCAAGAACTGAAAATATTCCAAAATGAATTTATTGAACTTTTCAGACCAGTGTGAACATGCTTTAGAGAATTTCTTTCCTTCCTTCCTTTTTTTCTTCTTTTTTAATTTTTACTTTAACTTTGGGTCAGTGTATGCCCTGCAGTCCTTTATGCTTGGCAGAAGCAAAACAAATCATGAAGTACTCAAAGCTAATCCTAAGGGCAAGTCAAGAGTTATAGTGGTCTTCTAAAATAGGTAGTGTTGACCAGATAATAGTCATAAGACAAGTTCATTTATTTGGTTTTGTTAATTTCTCCTAGACATACTTTTCAATGAGAGAGCTTCATAATTTATACTGCATTTCAGGAAGACTGGCAGATTTTTCTATTTTCTATTGAAATACAGAACTTCCAATAAATAAAAATATGATTTTAAAACAAAAAAGTCACTGTAAACAACATTATTACACTGTCAAGTTCTAAAAACACTATTTTGCTGGGCTAATCCTCCTTAATTAAGACAATGGCTGCTTTTGGTTAAACCATAAATCACTAGGCTGAGAACAAGTCTCAGTCATTATAACCAACTTGTTTGGTGACTGGGAATTCTTTCAGGCCAATGGGCAATGTGCTAAATGGTCACTGTTAGGCACACTGGCCAGCTCTGATCCAAGGTGCAAAGTTATGAAGTTCTTTCATTTTTTTCCTCCACGTTTTTTACTTCTTCCTGCCACTTTTTTCCCCAAATATTTTACTGGCTATTCCAGAAGCAAAAGAAAAGGGAGAGGGGTGATATTAGAATCAGCGGACTTGGTTACTGCAAGCAGGGCTGATAAAATTCTGCAAGAAGCAAAAGGGTAAGACACAAAATGACATTTGCTTAACACAACCACTGATTTTAAGTGATGAGATTTTAGAGATACTCTACTCCACATACTTGTAAATAAGGAAACTGAAGCCCAAAGAGAGAATGGCATGCCCAAGTTCCACAGCTGGTTATGGAATCACTGGGACTAGCATCCAAATAACCATTCCAGTAATCTAGCTTCTACTTATCCTGCTAATGGAACTGTATCTCTCATTATAGAACTGATTCTCTGCTATTGGGAAAGAAGGGCTCCCCCAGTCTTCAGAATTCAGGGCCAGCATTTTTTACCCCTGGATAAAAGAACATAGAAACATAAGAAACAACTTTGCCCTTTGCAAAGCATCACATGATCTGACCCTTAACTAACTAACCCTATCTCCTATTGCTTTCCTCCTTGCTCACTCTACTTCAGCTACCCCTGCCTTCTCACTTACCTCTAACAGGCTCCTTCCAAGCTTAGGGCCTTGACCTCATCAGGCCCTTTATCTGGCCCATTCTTCCCTTGGATCTGTGCATGGCTCCTTTCCATCATTAAAGTCTCTGTTCAAGTGCACCTCCTCAAAGAAGCCTTTCCTAATCACCCTAACAACAACCCCTTCTTATCACTCGAATGAGTACTCTGTGTTCAAAACCACATAAGCACTGAGAAGGCTGAAACTCTTGCCTTATTTACCACCGTATCTCTAGTCCTCTGACAATGCACAAAACTCAGACATTTTTAGAATGAATCAATGTATCATATATGAAAGACAAAGGACAGATGAACCAACATATGGGGTAGACTCCACAACATGATGCTGAGAAATCCCTCCATTTATGTTTTTATATAAAATTGAAGGGAAAAGAAGGCAGCTGTAGATATAGAAAGTTAAAGCCTGTTGGCTTCTGCCTAAAGCGTATCTGCAAGGTATTTCTGATAAAAGGTCAGTGCCAATAAAACAAAAAGAACTTTCAGCCTCCTTGAAATATGCAAGAATTCAAGATCAAGTCATAATATATTTCAAAGTTCACCTGACTCTGCCAGCAGGAGCCCCTCAGTGCTGAATTTTTGGGCATGTGAATGATATATTGTTTTATTGAAACATTTTCCAAGATTCCTTTCCAAATTCAACTCCATGGTCTTTTTATCCCTAAAGGGCAAAACACTAACCTGTTTCCAAGCTATTTGGTAATAATTTGGCAGAGATAATCCAGTAGAGAGAGTTGTTTGTATAGAACAGAACTATCATTAGTAACAGGACGCCCTAACCTGCCCCTCTCTCTAAGCTCTTAACCTATAGATGACAACCCAGCTATTTATATGTAATATTCACCAGATGGCTATTTCACTGTAGTTCAAAAGACTCACCTCCAATAGGACTGAGTCAACAAACAACACCGGGAGCAGTATTTAAGCTCATAGTTAAAGAGAGCAAAGAGACTGAGATCATCTAAGTAGGAGCAAGAGCAGGGGGAGAACTCACTATCCACTATATCTCTGCTACCTTTGGCAAATTCTCAAGATTAGGGGTGTCGGGACTGCTGATGCCTGGCACTGTGCCTGACAGTAACAGGTGTTTAATAAGTATTGATTTAATGATTGAATAAATGTCTAAAGCTTGGGAAAACCCACCTTGCCCACAGCTACTCACTGCACACCGACCCCATCTCTAGGAAGTATGTGCTACAGATTCAAGCTTGGGGTAGCCAACTACTTCCCAGTTCCCAACCGAGGGCAGAGTATTTAATCTCTTTCAGCCTCAATTTCTAGGCCTGTAAACTAGAACTAACAACAAGTCCTTTGCAGGGGTGTTGAGAAGGCTGAGCAAAATGCCAGTTTCCATAACCCTCTGAGGAAGCAGCTTACCAGTGTTTGGCTTTGGCCCCAATTGGAGTGGTACTGTTACCTCCTGCCTACAGGTCCTTGGACTGTGAAGCAGGATGACAAACCAAGACACCTGCATACCTGATCCTCGGGCACCTGGCTTCCTGATGAAGAACTCAAAGTTCTTCTGCCATTTCCCAGCCTTTCCCTCAACCTTGGGGATTTGGGTCTCATGAAAGACCAGGCCGAAAAGACAGAGCTCGGGTAACACAAATTCAACCATTGTCACAGGTTTCTTCACGCAAGGCTAACCTGGGCAGGCCCAGCTCTTAACTCCCCTGATTTTACTGCAATTCTGGGACTTCAGAATCCAACCAAGAAGGGTCCTGAGAATACCACATTCATTCCACACCTAACCCCAACACCTCATCTACTCGCAGGTGAGTCCCCAAGTTGTGGAACAGAAACTTAGTCACCTGCCTTTCCATCCGGAATACGCCTCCAGAGAAACAGGCACCAGGAAGTGCTAAAGCCATGAAGTCCTTCCCGGGCAGCTGAAGTCACCAGATTATGAGGTAAAAAAGCTAGCGGTTTTCCCCAATCTGTGGCTGGGAGGTTTGGGGACAAACATTTTATCTTTAGAGGTCAATCTAAACTGCCTCTCCCAGTGTTAAAGGAACCAATTCATCTAGCTTCGAAGACTGGAGTACATGGTTGAACCCATTCTCCCACCATAAACACCAATTGGCAAGGCTATCAGGCACAAGCTTTCACAGCTGCCAAGGTACTTGCTGTCCTCAACGTATTTCAGACTCCTCGGCTCGGCTCTATTTTATTTACCAGCCTCCTCCCCCAGTCATGGAAAATTCTCCCTCTAGACCTCAGCCAAACCACATCCCTATTTCAAACCTCTCCAAATTCTCACCTCCAAAAAGCATTGCCAGGCTAACACACCTGGCTCCAATTACTCCAGCAACATACCTCCCCCAGCCCCACATCCTTCCAACATGCCTGATTCGTTAGCACTTACGTGTTTATCTCCGCCCAGCTGTACTTGATTAAGTCTATTTGGTTACGTTTTTATCATGTGTGTTTAGGGCAATAATATGTTTCTATGTCTCTGTCCTTTCTGTTTACAGGTGTCGTTCTCTGCCCTGGGCTGCACATCCAAGCACGAGCTCCATTAGCTCCTGCCTCCCTCGCTCCCACAATGCTTTGCGCAGCGTCTACGAAGGCTGCTGCCGATGACTGTCCAGCTGCCTGGGTCTAATTACGTGAGGAGGGGCCTTTGCTCAGGCAAACTGAAATGATTAGCTTCTTTAATCTTCGGTATTTCATTAAGTAAAAGAGAGGGGGAGATTTTTTGTGCGTACTCTGTCCTGATAAAACAGTAGAACTGCTTAGAAAATCATGAAATTTTTATTATACGAGGCAATATGATCTAAGCAGTGAAACTCAAAAGTATCCTCCCAAGTATTTTGCGGCCAGATTTGTCCCAGATCTGTAAATCCTACTTAATCCAGGTTTTCTTTAAAAAAACAAAACAAAACAAAAAAAACCCCACACACATAAGAAGATATCAGATACCCCTAGGTTACATTTTAGTTATTAGGAGGTTCCCACTGGATGCTGAGGGTTTCTTTAAAGATATTTTCTAGTTCAACAATCCCAGAAACACTTTTAATTCTACATTTTAATCGGTATTTTGTACTAAAGTCTGTACTTCCAGTCTGGAGGAGTGGACTAACTATATTTAAAAATGTAACCTTAACTCTCAATGTAGACTTAAAAAAAAGAAAAACACAAAACACTGCAGTGAAAGAAATATTAAATCTCAATCTTCCCAATCTCTTTTTATTGACAATGAAGAAACTGAGACTCCTATGGTTCTACAGATTTGCTCAAGTTGAAACAAAAATGATCTTGATCTACTACAATTCAATATTCTGTTTCCACGCCTTGAAACCTGAATTAGGAAACATTACTTTATGACTGAGCCAAACATACTAATACGAATAACCAGATTTTCTAGAAAATATAACTATTTCCAAAATAAAATTTCCAAATAAAAAATGGCCAACTATTGAATAAAACTAAACTGTTACAATCACCACATGCACTTGTTCATTCAAGCATTTATTTTACATATATTTATTGAGTGCTTACTATATGCTGGGTATGTTCTAATTCCCGGTGATCTCAGTGCACAAAATAAGACATCTTATGGATATTCTAGTGGAAGGGACAGACAATAAACACGTCTAAATATAAATACCAGGTGCTATTTTATCAGATGATAGGAGTAAAGTAAAACCGGATTTGGAGACAGCAGGGGTGAGAATGGCTATTTTAAGTGGGGTGGTCAATGAAGGCCTCTCTGCAGAGGTAACAGCTGGGCAGGGACTGGATAAAGGGAGGGAGAGGACGGGAGGCAGGAGTGTGCTGTGTGTGCCTCTGGAGGCCCTCAGGGCCAACAAGTGCAGCACAGTGTGATTGGTGTGAAAGTGAGAGAGGGTGTGACCACCGTGCTGGGGGCTGGGGGACTGTATTCTAGGTGTCGTGGGAAGCCACTGCAGGGAGCTCAGTTGGTGAGTTTTGTCATTAGACTTAAGTTTTAAAAGGCTGATTGAGGCTGCTGTGTGGAAAATAGATCTTATTAGTTAATAATGACAGCAGCTAACACTGAGTGCTTCTTAAAGCCTAGCACCGTTCAAAGCACTTGTCACATTTTAACTATTTTATTGTCACAGTATCTATGAAGCAGATACTGTTATTTAAAAACCTGCCCAGCGTCACACAGCTCATCAATAGTGCAGTCAAGCCTCCAACACAAGCAATCTAGCTCCAGCAGACCCTGCCCTCTGAAGGGATCTGGGCTAGGAGTCCACTGAGTCTCAAACAAAGATGTGATGGTGGCTCTACTGTCTGCTGGAGGTGGTGGTAGGGACTGGTGTTGGGGTGGTGTCAAGCAGAGGCAGATTCGGAATCTGTTTTTATGGTAGAACAAACAAGATGGGATGTGATACCTGAGAAAACAGAGGAGGTCATGGATAACGCCAACGTTTTTGGCCTTGGCAACTGGGTGACAGTGTCTTTTACAGAGATGAAAAACGCAAGCAGTGAACAACACGTGGGCAGGAAAACTATATGGAACTCAAGATAATCTCCCAAGCTAATGAGACACATGGAGTATATCAGCAATTTGTGGCTGCTGTAACAAACTACTAAAAGCTTGATGGCTTAAAATGACAGAAGTTCATTCTCTCATAGTCCTGGAGGCCAGACGTCCGAGACCAGTCTCAGCCAAATCAGATCACTGAGCCAAAATCAAGGTGTCGGCAGAGCTGTGCTTCCTCCAGCGGCTCGAGGACACCATTCTCTCCTGGCCTCTTCCAGCCTCTCACAGCTGTTATTTCTTGGCTTGTGGCTCCATCGCTCCCATCTCTGCCTCCACAATTATGTGGCCGTCTCCCCTTCTGTCTATGTCAAATCTCTGTCTTATAGGGACACATGTGATTGCACTGAGAGGCCACCTGGATAATCCAGGAGAATCTTCTCACCTCAACATCCTTCAATCAGCCACATTTGCAAAGACTTGCTCTATTAACCATTCACAGAGGAACACCTTGGGGAACAGGATGTGGGCACATCTTTGGGAGCCATTATTTAGCCTATCGCAGGTTCGGACAAAGTTAGCAAAATGTATCCCTCCTTTCCGTGAGAATTTGGTCTTCTGTTAACTCTCTTAACTCTGTAACCCTAGTAAGCTAAAACAATATGTCAACTATAATAAAAGGCAAGTTTCTTATGGTGAAAAATTATTCTTAACTGGAAAATTGTACTAGGATTGGAAAGATTAAAAATACCTGCTAGGAAGAGAGATCTGGGGGCTTCCCTGAGAGCAGTGACTCTTATAAATCGAGCATTTCCTTCATGGGCACCATGGAAACTATTCCTATGAGCATAGTTGCCTACTAGCTCCTGGGAGGTGTAAAGTTTCTAAACCAGGGCAAGACACACACACGCACACGCACACACACACCCATGTAGATCTCTTGGCATCTAAGCCATCAACTGGAGAGCTCTGGGTGGCTACACGAGCTGATGTGTAGGCAGCCACAAGGCATCCAAAAAAGAGGAACGCCATGCTGCCTGCTACAAGCTATGGTCCCTGTCTTATATCCCTTTAAGTAGGCTAAAGCCACCTGTGCCCTGTGATAGTCTCTTGGGTCTGAATGTTTATTTGAACCCAAGAAGACCCCCTGGGTGTCTGTTACCGCATGTAATACAGATATCATTTCAGCTTCATTATTTCCATTTCTTCCTCCACCAAACGCTTTAACACAGTTACCAGCAATAAAAAGGAGCAGAGCCTTTATTCCATTAGTCACCTTCTGGTGGTCTCACTATAAGCAGAATGGCTAAAGGGGGCTAGGAGAAAGAAAAACTTGGAAAATGCAAATTAATAAATCCACAAAAACTGAGCTGACTGCTCCCTCGAGAAGTGAGCAGTACCTTCAGATGAATAGGTCATGCTTCCTGCACCAGGCCTTCAAGAGGCCTCCCCTGCAAGATTAAATACAAAAGTCCCAACCCACATCTCTGCTGGAAATGTGCAAGTGGACTCATTACTCAGAGCCAAGATAAAGGATAAATCTTTATGAGTACCGTAAGTATGAGTCATAAAAAATAGGAAACACATGTAAGACATATACACAGTCATAGGACTGCGCCAGGGAAAGTGTTTAGGAAATGTATATAAAAACACACAGCAAAAACAGGACTAAATATTACCCCTGTACACAGCTCCAAAACACATCAAAAAAACTCACAGCAAGTCAGAGGTCCATCACTCTGGTCTCTAATAAACAGAGGGCATTTCTCTATTTGAAAATAGGCTTTTTTTTTCTTTTTTCCTTTTTTTTAATGAAAAAAGGAGGAGAATGGAATCAAGAAAAAGTAACTTGGAGTAGGCTTTGAAAGATTTTACGATTTGGGAAATTTGAACAGCTTCCAACTAAAACACTGGGAATTAGATATTTACAGCATTAAAAACGAACAAAAAATCTTTTCAGAGAAAAGACTTATTCGCAATGGCGGTATTACCATTTCATTTACATTGTCACTATCTTAACAACCAGCAATGATAAGGGGAGAAAAAGAGTGGACTCTTCAGCCTCTATGAAAGCAGGAAACAAAACAGCAACACATGGACTAACATACAAAAAGCGGTAAAGGGCCCGCATTAAAGTTTCTAAGGGTTTCTGGGCTCCACAGAAAGAACTAATGGTGGGCAACAGGCAGAGCCCTCTGGCTAATGGCAAAAGATAAAAATCAGGGGGAGGGGCTTCAGAATATGAGGGCGAGCAAATGGCCCCTGTAAGTCCTCCAGGGCCCGATGACAAAGGCAAGTGCCCAAGCATGACTAATCATAAGAAATTAAATTCTTCAATCGCCTTTGATTTTGAAAGGCCCTCAAATTTGAGATTCAAAGTGGCAAGCCAAGGAGACACTCTAAACGCCCATAAATCTCACACTAAAGCATGCATGTGCATGTCCAAATGGACCTTTAGCTCCCTTGGACTTGAGCTTTTTTCTGTATCTTCAGAAGCTACTGATTCCCAAGGAAAGCACTACCTGCATGTCTTTCTACTGGAGGTTGAGAGGAGTAGGAGAGGAATGACTATTGTTTTTAACTTCTTAGGTGTTAAATTTACCTACGACTTCAAGCAAGCCAATGCTCTTTAAGTAGCTATTTAGAGGTAGAAATCTCAATACGATGTCCACCTCACAGAATGATCCAACTTTAGAGCACTAAAAGATCACCCACTCACCCCACAGCACGGCTACAGCAGAGAAATGTGATCTCCCATTTTCTGTCCGCCTTCCATTTCTTGGTCCTCTCGGCAGCAGCCATAGCTCTTTTTCCCTCTCTCCCAAGGCACCTGCATGTGTGCTCACATCACTAGTAGTGAGGCCACACTTGCCAGGGGCTCACCTCTTAAAATAATGAATGCTGCTTCCACTTAAATCAGTGCACAAGTATTAAGCACCTACCCTGTGCCAGGCCCAGTGCTAGGCACATAAAACCTACAGTCACATCGCCAACTTGTTGCAGCAGATTCAGAAAGAATCAGGTGAATGTACATGTGTATCAACAAAGAGAAATTAAACTTTCATGTGCACAATGTGGTATTTGGGCTTCAGGCAAGAATTAGACTATTGCAGTGATCCCAGATCCTATCGCAGACTCTCTTTGGCTCATTGTTAGACCCAGTAACATCTAATCTAGTCTTTCTATCTTCAGAAGAACCCAATCATACCTGCAATGTGCCTCTCTTCCCCCAAAGGATGTAAAAATTCTAGATTCAGCCAAAGGACTCTGTAGTTTAGGTGAAAAAATGCCATTAATATAAAACAGTATTGAAGGATGTCTTGGACTAGCACCCAGACAATACCAGATGACTGTGGGCAAGGAACCATTCCCAGGAGTCAAAAGCACAGCCATTTCGACTGAATTTAGCATTCTAAATCAGGAGGGCACTCAGAGCAAAATCCCATCAGAATATTTAAGAATGGTGATTGATAAACTTATAAAAGCCAACTCATTAAAAAAAAAATCTTTTTCAATCCCATTCTTAAGAGATTAAAAGAGCTATCTAGTTTCTGGGCATTGATACTTTAGCCTTTCAGACAAGACCAAGTTGTTCAGAGAAAGGACTATTTCAATTAACTACCAGTCTAGCTGAGGTCCCCCGGCAGAATGGCAGGAAAGGACAGAGCACACACACATTTGCAGTGGAAGCCAAAGCAACAGGTCTTCCAAACACGGATTCGGATCCCTGCGTCTTTAAGAACAGACCCTCATAAATGGATTGCTTCTGCTGGACACCATGCTCTAAATAAACAGACTCTTCTGGCCGACACACAACTTCCTGTAGGGTTCTGGTGGGTAAAGCTTGAAAAGGCTGCCAAATCCAATGACCAGCAGCTTTTGAGCTGACTTAGAAAACAAGCTACAAAGACTTGAGTCCAGAGTAAACAAAGGAAAAAGCCACATTAAACAGGGAACAAATTACTATACAGGCGGGGATATTTTAAGTGCTCACTGAGCAAAAAAACAAAATAAAAAAGAAATCACGTTATTAGGTATTTAACAATATAGGGTAGAGTAAAATGCCCTCTCTCCACTGGCAGAATCAAGGTTAATTAATTCCAACAATGTTAAGAACTGGCTGGAAATCATCCTCCTACATCATGAGGACAGATCATTCGTAAGGGTCTAACTGCAAACCTGGCTCAGATCGTATGAGCTACCCAGGGGGGGTTCATGGAGTCAAAAACCATTTATAGCTTTTTACCCAGCTGAGGGCAAGGACTAACTAGTTTTTACTAGCGGATGACTAAAATTTTTGAGTAAAGAAAAATGTAACAAAAACTCAGAAATGGACTGGGCAAAGATGGACACAGAGCTCTGGATATCGTAGAGTAAACTGCAGGAGAAGGAAGCTCAATCAGAAAAAAGAAATCAAAGCTGTAATACAAAACGAAGGATACCTGCTTAGCTATAGTGGTTAAGAGGGACCTGAGGACAAACACCAAGCCCATGGACATAATGCAACTCAAATAAAGGTACACTGTGGAAAAGGGGACTAGCCTGGGGCGCCTGGGTGGCTGAGTTGGTTAAGCATCTGACTGTTGATTTCAGCTCAGGTCAGGATCTCAGGGTTGTGGGATCCAGCCCCATGTCCGGCTCCTTGCCCAGCAGGGAGTCTGATGGAGATTCTCTCTCCCTCTCCCTCTGCCCCTCTGCCCTCTCTTTCTCTCAATCTCTCTCTAAAATAAATCAATAAATCTTTAAAAAGAAAAGGGGAATAGCTTAAGAAGACTTACAGTGATACTTTAAATAACATCCTTAGTCTCATTCAAGAACCCAACATGCACAAGCAAAAGAGGTCCAAGACCTGGTTCCTGCCCCTAAGGAGTCCACTCACCAGCTGGGTGTGCAAGGTTAACCCACATGATTCAGCCCCAAATAATATAAGAAAATACATAATCCCATACTCTGAGGAGGTACAGACTCGTGGGGGGAGGTAAGGGGAAGATGGAGGGGATTTCAGAGCAATCTTTAGAAGAGAAGGAGAGGGAGGAAGGTAACAGATCACGGAAGGGTTTGGGACAGACTGAGTTCAGAGAGAAGTTTAGGTGGAATTAGGAAAAAAGGTGTGTGGTAATGGATTCACCTCACTGGCAAAGGTCACGGGTAAGGTTGGGAAATCTGCACTTAAGCATCTCTAAGGGATTCCGAAGCAGAGGATTCACATGCCACACACGGTTGGAGAGACACAGGGTTAGTCCAAACCCTCACTCATGCAGCCTTTCCACTCATCTTCCACTTTTTTTTGGTTGTTTGTAGATTTTTATTTATTTGAAGGCAAGAGAGAGCCAGAGAGAGAGCACAAGCAGAGGAGAGGGGCAGAGGGAGAAGCAGACTCTCCACTGAACAGGGAGCACGACATCCCAGGACCCTGGGATCATGACCTGAGCTGAAGGCAGACGCTCAACTGACTGAGCCACCCAGGCGCCCCTCATTTTCCACTTTCAAACCCCAGCCCCAGCCCACCCCACCTCCCACTGTCCCCATCCTCTATTGCAGTGGTTGGCAAGCTTTCTCTGCAAATGGCCAGATTATAAATCTTTCAGCCTTTGTCACACCACTCAACTCTACCATTATAGTAAAAAAGCAGCCACAGATGATATATAAATGAATGGACATGGCTCTATTCCCGATAAACTTTATTTACAAAAAAAAGAAAACACAAAAAACAAAAAACTTTGTTTACAAAAATAGGCATCAGAGTAGTGAATGAATAAGCAAAATACGGTATAGCCATCCAATGGAATACTATTCAGGAATAAAAAGGAATGAAATAACTAAGACATGCTACAACATGGGTGAATCTCAAATGCATTATTTTAAGTGAAAGAAGCCAGTCATAAAAGTCACATATACTGTATGATTCTATGTACAGAAAATGCCCAAAGCAGGCATATCTATCAAGAAATAAAGTCGACTGGCGGTTGTCTAGGGCTGGGGGTAGGATCACAGGCAATGGGGAGTGGCTGCTGGTGGGTACAAAGTTTCTTTTTGGAGTGCTGAAGAGTAAACTTTATGGTATGTAAATTACGTACATACAAAACAGGTAGCAGGCTTTGGCCCAAAGGCCATAGTTTTGTATTCCTTGAACTGTACCCCAGTCACACCATGTACATGGAGGAACTTTGCTCTACATATGGTTTCTGCTTTTCCCTCTGTGTATACCGAGGCCTCTCTCCTCCTCTACCCAGAAACTTGTACTTGACTTTCAAGCCCTTTTTTAAGTGCTCTCTTCTGGGAATCCTCCCCTCACCTGCAGATAGAATTACCACTCCCTCTGTTGGGCTCCTGCAAAATTTTGTTAATTTAAAACAAATAATGGTCATATTATTTGTCACACTAAATTAAATTAATTTGCCCTCAATCCTCAATAAGAACTGAAGACATAAACACGAGTAAGAATGTAGCGGGACGTCTACCTAGCACACAGTAGGCTCTCGATGTATAACTCACTGAATGCGTCTATAAATGAATGAATTACGAGGTACTATGTAGAGAAAATTGTTTTAAGAAGTGGTCCAAAAGCTAGACTGAAAACAATCAGTCCCAGGAAACTGGTTTAAAAAGCTGCAGGGTTAAGTGGGGAAGAACACAGAAATTCAAGAGACATCCAGAGGAAATGTCAATAAACTTTGGTGACTGACCACTACAGGGTTTGAAAGGGATGGGTAAATCCAAGATGGTTCAAAAGTCCCAAGACAGATGGTAGCAGTGACACTGATGGGCAGGGAAGCTGGGCAGATAACCAGCGCTGGGGGAAGGAGAAGACCGGCTTACCTTCAGTTTCAGCGGTCATAACAAGAGCTAGTATTTGATTGTTTACTATGTGCCAGGCACACACGGCCGCCCTCCGTGCCATACCAACACCTCTCACTCCTCAGTAAACTCTCTAAAGAACTGCTACTATCATCTTCATTCCACAGATGAGGAAAGAGGCTTAGAGAATGAAGTAACTCAACCCGAGGCACATGCTTGGCAAGTGACTGTGATTACGGCCACACAGAACCGTCCTGGTAGCTTCTCCTCCACAGCGCGTCTCAGGCACCTGGGAGCTTGAGGGAAGACCTGGGAGGCAGGGTTCTCTGGAACCCTGACGGGAGCTCCACTGCAGAAGCCTGGAGAGAGCACTGGGAGTCTTTCGCGCGGAGGTGACAACCCAAATCCCAAAAACAGACAAGCTGCCTCAGAGACAAGAGATGGGGAAAAAAGGCCAAAGACTACACCCAGGCAAGAAACCCCGAGAAGGAACAAAGAGCTGGGAAAGAAACGGAAAAACAGATGGAAAGGCAGAAGGAGAACCAGGCTAAGGTATCATCCTGAAGCCCAGAAGGAGATGCCAGAAAAGGGAGGACAGAAAAAGGAGCTGAGGAGGAAAAAAGTGGGGGAAGGTGCTATGGGAGAAAGAGCTCTGCCAAAGGAGAGGGCCCCCGGGTTCCAGTCCGGCGCTGGCACCAACTTCTTGTTTGACAGTGAACAGTCGTCACTTTGCTCCCTGGCCCTGGTCTCCTCCGTCAGGTGGTTAAAACTAGATTGCCTCCAGTCCTAGCAACCCAGTAGTTGGTCAGATGCGCATCATCGGAGAGAAGCTCCGGAGAACAGAAATCAGGCTGCAGGGAGGAAAGAAGGGAGAGGCAGGACACACAGATGTTCACTCATTCAAGAAGTTGGAGACAAGGGTAAGAGAAATACAATGGTGTGGAGAGATGACCAGCAGGGCCAAGTTCATGCATGGCCTCTTCACTGTGGAAGAAAGAAAAGTAAAATAATGAAACACGCTAATTTTCACAGAAATGTTCAGAGAACGCACTCGGGAAATGATTAAAAGTGATATAACAAGCATTTCTGCAGAATGTGAGTATTAAATCAGAGATATTAGCAGTAAATTTCTTTTTATTCTCAAACAAAATGTCAACAGAGCAGATAAGCAATGAAAACAAGAGAGGACAAGTTGGAGATTTGGATACTCTGCGCACACAAGCTGGGCGTTTGCCCAGTCAGGACATCTGGGTCTCAGATTTGTAGACCTGCTCCTTTCTTCGGTCTACTGCTTTTTAAAATGCTCTCGAAATGTCCCTCAAGCAAAAAGTCACATTTCCAAATGTAGAGGGTGCCCCTGAAAAAACATTTTCTAGTAACATTTTTAGGAAATTACAATTTTTTAGGCATCGAGGAGTTACTATGGCAACAACAGGATGGGTCAGGGTTGTAGCCCTAACCTCCATAAACACAAACACCACACCGGCTGGAAGAGGCTGCTGCTGAACCAATTTTAGAGGGGGTCAAGACAGTCTCTTCTCCAGACTGGGGAAGAGGCAATAATAAGAGAGGCTTTTTCAATCTGTCACCTCCCAGCCAGCAGAGAACACAATCTAGCATTACCTCATGCCAAAATGGCAGAGTCCAACCAGGCTCCATTCCTCTGGTGGGGCCAGGAGCAGTGCTTTCTAAGGGTAATTTTATAGCATGTGGACATTACTGTGATAAATGGCAGGGTTTAAGCGATGTGACCAGCCAGCATCTTGGTCGCAATGTTGTAACGTCTTTGCTTAGTTTGTGTCCTCATTTGTCTGCTAAGCCCTGATGTTCATTATGATCGCTCTGATTTCTGCTTTCATTTTTTCTAGAATTCCTGAACTGGGTTTTTGGAGAGTTCTTACTTGAGAGTTAGCTGTAGTTCCAGATTCAACATCTTGCCCCAACATGTCAGAAACCATCCTTGACTAGTGTGGCCAGTTCTAATTTGGCCTGCGTGGTCCTCTGCTGAGTAGCAGCCAGGTCTAGTCACCTTGCTGTTCCCAACCCTGCTCCTCTATCCAGCCCTGGCCTAGCACCCGCATTCTGCTCAGCAGGGTGTCATCATTTAAACTGCACAGAGTAGCTTCGTTTGAGTGAAGGGGCAGCGCCCTGCAAACGATGTGACTGGCCTACTTATTTAGGACCTCCAATCCTATGTGAGAGTCAGATTCAGTTGTCTTTCAAGTTAATGAAATAACTTCCACAGCAACACTCACATGAATTGAGAAATGTGACCCTTGTTATCAGTCTAACTTTTGGATATATCTGCTGCAGGTCTGCAACAAAATGGTCAGTTCAGAGGCAATCTCACCTAAAAGGCTGGAATGCTTTCCAAAACAGCCTCCATTTAAACAAACACCAGGCAGCGTTTATAGATGGAAGGTATTTGTTTAGGAACTAAGCTTCACCAATATACAGGGTGTGTGTGTGTGTGTGAGTTTACTCTGACACTTGCTAAGCATATACTACATGGTAAGATCTCTGAAACACTAATAGCCTTGAGTTTATTTGGATTTTTTCTGCACATACAGAGGACTAGCATTAGAAAGTCACTCACGAATAACTGCAGAGGGAAAAATGCCCCAGAGAAGGAATGTGGCTAGTGATCACAATGTGGCTAGAATGGTGCTACTGTTCAGCGTTCACTGGACACTTCTGCTCTCGCATAAGTGGTCTCCAAAAAGCTAGACTTGAAATTCTGAATCAGTTCTTTTAGAGGTGATGAGTAAAGTTAAGACAACTGCCTATTCCCTCAACCCCTGCACTATTCTGTCTATACTTTAATAATTATATATATTTAATAACTGAATAATTATATTATATATTATTATATATAACAATATATGGTTATATATGTAATAATTAAATAATTTAATATTTAAATATTCAATTATTAAAATATATTTTACACCAGTCAGAATGGCTAAAATTAACCAGTCAGAAAAATGACAGGTGTTGGCAAGGATGAGGAGAAAGGGGAACCTTCCTACACTGTTGGTGGGAATGCAGGCTGGTGCAGCCACTCTAGAAAACAGTATGGAGTTTCCTCAAAAAGTTGAAAATAGAGCTACCCTATGACCCAGCAATCACACTACTGGGTATTTACCCTAAAGATACAAATGTAGTGATCCGAAGGGGTACGTGCACCTGAATGTTTATAGCAGCAATGTCCACAATAGCCAAACTATGGAAAGAACCTAGACGTCCATCAACAGATGAAGGGATAAAGAAGATGTGGTATATATATACAATGGAATACTATACGGCCATCAAAAACCCCCATAAATCTTGCCATTTGCAATGATGTGGATGGAACTAGAGGGTATTATGCTAAGCAAAATAATTCAGTCAGAGAAAGACAATTATCAT
>CM052900.1:97056037-97240119 GCA_028534135.1 Potos flavus | reverse complement strand
TCCCGTGCAATCCTGGTTTTAAAAAAAAAAGTGAATACAGTCAAGGTAAACTTTATTGGCTAATTAGAATACTAGCAAGTTGAATTACTGTTTAACCAGCTTTACTGAGATAAAAATCACATACCATAAAACCCACCCATTTAAAACACAATCCAGTGGTTTTTAGTGCCGTCACATTTATCAATGGTGTTTAGCATATTCATATTCAATGGAGAAACCATCACCACAATTTAATTTTAGAACACTTCTGTCCCTCCCAAAGAAACCCTGTACTCAATTAGCAGTCAACCCCACTTCTCTCTTTTGCCCTTCAGCCCTAAGCAACCACTAACTCACTCTCTATCTCTATAAATCTGTCTATTCTGGACATTTCATATAAGTGGATTCATATAATATGTGGTCTTTTGTGCCTGTCTTCTTTCACTTAGCATCATGGTTCCTCCACGTAGCAGCACGTGTCAGTATTTCATTCCCTCTGATTGCTGAGTGACATTCCATTGTGTGGACACACCACAATTTTATTTACCCATTCATTGGGAGATGGACAGTCAGGTTGTTCCCACTTTTTAACCAATATGAATAACACTGCCATGAGCATCCACGGACAAGTTTTTATGCAGATATACGTTATCACTTCTCTTGGGTTTATACTTAGAGATGTGGAATTGCTGGGTCATACAGTTCAAATGATTTTAAAAACTGCATGACTGCACGGTCATACATGAAAAAGGTGTTAAAGATTTACTATTTCTCCACCCCCATTTTACCATCCATAAACAATCTCTCTTTGCTTCTCTTTTCATTCTCTCGTGGCCCAACCGCTCATGCTGTCCTCTACACTCACTCTCTATACATAAAATAGTCCAAGGTCTACTATGTGAGAGCAGCTCAGAGCCAGATGGAATGTCCAAAGATCACATATCCCAACATCTTGTTTTCAAACAAGGTTGAACTACAACCATCTAATTCTTAGAAAGTCCCCAAAGAAAGAACGCAACTGCCCTCAGGTGCCCAGTATCCAAAATATCTTCAAATCACTAACCCCAAATCATACCTATACTATATGAATACTGAAGGAAGAAGAAGAATGTTTAGGTTTTTAAGCAAATTTTAGAGACTGTCCCTTCTAGGTCCTATCTCTTTACTCCCTCACTGAACATACTATGTCCCCGGATGCCAGCTAGTTTGATGTATCCTCAGTACTGCTGTGAACATTTTAATCTAACACCGAAATGCAAGTGTGGGAGAACTCTGCAGTCACGCCCAGGGGTATTTTTCTTTTGCTTCGATACTCTTATTTGAATCTATTTTCACAGTCAACAACAGTAATGCACAATTTCACATCCAGAATCTCTGCTGTTGCTGCTTCTGTAATAGCTCGAACTTTTCTTTTCCTTCTTAGTTCCTCTGAGAGAGCACATATAAAATGAGTAATTATTGCTGCTGAAGATTTGCTGGAGTCAGCAACGCTTCATAGGAACTGCATGTCCTCCTCCTCCTTTCCCTCCCACCACAAAGTCTCCCCCATACGTTAAGAATTAAAGACACATTACCAGGATAGAGAAATCTGCCCTGAAAGAGGGGTTGCAGCAACCATGGCAAGCAACCAAAAGTATTAACAGTAATTTCCAATGGAGCTGAAAAGGTTAGATGATTTGACTTTGAAATGAGCCAACTCTGCACACTTTCACGAGATTAAAATCGGTTTGCTTTTCCTTCTGGATACCTCACCTCTCCTATTCCTACTTCCCCCAAAAGACAGAGTGGTTCAGGCACATAAACAAACAGTTCTGGAAATTAACTTCCCTGATCAGAAGAAAACTCAAAGATAAATTCCACTCTGCATTAGTTTTCCTACGCTTCACGGTGATCAGGATTTATTGTGGTTTCTCTCTTTCCTGGAGAGAGAACACCTGAATGATAACATTTCTGACACATGGAAGCTTAAAAACAGAGAGAATGACAACTGTGTGTTATTTTAAAAGAAGTATGATGACTGTTACCCACAATCTAGGTCATTTCTGAGCCACAGGAAAGAGGAGGCCATTTTTCTCTTATGGTGATGACCTAATACAAGTGAGTTATTTCTGCTGTCACCTGTAAAATGAGGATAATAACAGGACTTCATGGGGTAAGTGTATGAGCGCTTCAAATAGGGCTGAGGACAGGTGAAATAGCAAAGACACTAGGAGCTTGGCTCATCACTGTCACCACCACCTAGACCATCGCTATCTTTGAGAAGCTGCCTAGATGGCATAAGGAGCTAACCCCCAGGGCTTTTCATGCAAGTACAAAAAACTGCCATCTTTATTATTTTTTTAAGATTATTTATTTATTTATTTGACAGAGAGAGATCACAAGTAGGCAGAGAGGCAGGGAGAGAGAGAGGGGGAAACAGGCTCCCTGCTGAGCAGAGAGCCCGATGCAGGGCTTGATCCCAGGACCCTGAGATCATGACCCGAGCCGAAGGCAGAGGCTTAACCCACTGGGCCACCCAGGTGCCACAATACTGCCATCTTTACTCGAATGTTCCCACTTCCATCGACTCATCCTGCAGGAGCAACAGGTTCATAAGACAAAGCGAAGAAAGAAGAAAGACCGGTCACAGGAGAGGATGAGAAAGATATTTTACAGTTACAGAAAAAGGGCACCTTGTTTTGTTTTTTCACAGCCATGTTTCAAAGATGAAATCCTTAAGAACATTCTTTCCAATATGGGCAGCCAGGAAAGTTACGAAAGTGAAAAATTTCTTTATTTAAAAAGAATTCCTAGAGTTGCCCAGTCCGGAGAGCAATCTGTTATTTGAAATCCTTCTCTTGCGTGTACATTCTGTCTTCCTCCCCATTTATATTCATACGTGGGCATCCTTGTTAAACCCAGAAGGGCGTAGGGGAGGACTCTTTGTGCAGAGAGGTGCCTTTACAAGTTCAGAGGGGCAGTAAGTAGGAAGCTGGCACCTGCACCTACCTCTCTCTGGGGCTGGCCGAGCCCCGGGTCAGCAGCACGGAGGTTCAGGACGTGCACTTCCTGGGGCAGCGCTGTCGTACCTCTGCTCGCACACCCTGACAAGACAGTAAAGCTCTCCATGAAGGCCTGAACTGGATGCGAGGCATTGACGGGCGACAACTCACACTGGGCACTGGGCTCTGGACCTGCAGAGAGAATCACAAACACAAACCCCTCAGAAACAGCAAGGAATTGTGCCACAGTTAAATTAATTATCCTAGACGGTCCAGCCACGGCCAGTCCAGAGGAACCTTTCCAGGTAAGTTGTTTCTGAACTCAATGGCAAAAAAGCTCAGCCTAAAAACCCCAATCTCTAAATTCCTTTTAAACGATTTCGATGTGTATTTGATTATTTAAATTCCCTTTTAAACACACAAGTCACGAATGTATTTCTCTGGATGGAGGAAACCTCCCGTTTGACATCTGTGTTCAATTTTTCCTTCCTCTCTTAGAAGAAAACCAGAAATAAATGGAATAGATTGCCTAAAGCCCAATGATAGTATGCATAAATAATATTTAACAACTAAAATTGCACCCAAAAAGTATAAGATACAGTCCCTAACCTCTAAGCACTCCCCCCCCCCTTATTAGAGAGAGCAAAACTTAAGAACAATACAAAACAAGATATAACGAACAGGGGCAACTGGGGCCAGAGTTGTATAGCAAAGTTTAGGCCAGAGATCAGAAAAAAATCCTCCCAAGAAAGGGAGAAGCATGTGAGTAGAGCCTCAAATAGAAAAAGTAGAACCCTGGTTACACTTGGCTCCTGCTTCCTCATTTTCCCTTTCTCTAATAATCGGAACTTAAATCTTAACATCCATTCCTGCCCATTCCTCTCTCCCGGGGTCCTTATCGCTTCTGTCTCTAGACAACTGCAGATCTTCCTAAAAGGACACTCTGGTGTCCAGCTCTCCAAGTCACCTTCCATGCAAGGACCGTCCACCGCGCCCAGGGTGCTCAGTGGGATGGTCATTCCCCATCCCAACGTCTGTCCCTCCCATCTCTGCCGGCATGTCCTGTCCCTTAAGGGCTGCTGGCCTGTGAATAAAGCCCAAGCTCCCTAACCAGGCACACAAGGCCTTTCTTGACCAGCAGCCTCACCCCACCCTGCTCCAGCAACCCCAATGGCTTCTCCAGACACACCATGATGTGTCTTAACTGCACGTCTTTATTCAAGTTTGTTTCCTTTACCCAGATTCCTCTTCCACTCTAACTCTGCCCCACAATAAACAGCCCAAGATGAGAGAGGTACTCTTCCTCTGTCCTCACATAATTTCTCTCCATCTTGGCAATTTCTACACTGTAATGACCAGTGCATCTACATCTGTCTCTCCTCATCCAGTGTGACCTCCTGGACGGTGGGCTACTCGTCTCTGTATCCTCAGCACCCATCACAGCACCTGGCACGTATGGGATGCTCAAAAAATATTTGTGAAATGAATCACTGAGACTTAAAATAAATTGCTCCCTCCCTGACTGGTGATTAGGGCACCATTCTGGGGACTTGGATTTGGCTGTAGGGAGCTAAGAGGGGAAACAGACTGCTACAATGATGTGAGGTACAATCCCACTTGGGGCTCATTGCACACTGGCTGGATTACTGATAGAGAGGGACATCCAAGAAGGAGGAGGAACCGTAATACGCGTCTGCAAGTTTGGTGTTGTCTCCAGTTGATGCCTGGGGAGACTGGGACTTGAACTAACAGCGGCCCCTAAACCACAGCCTTCCAAGTGGAACCCAATGAGAGACCTGAACGCATTCCAATTAGTTCTTCCTGACTTCTACATACTAAAAGTATTCTCTAGGATCACAGCCCCAGTGTAAAATGCAAATGCCGTTCAGAACCAGGCGACCCTACACCCCCACTGCTAGACCATAAGCAGACACCCTGCTTGGTGTGCCAAGTCTATTTCAGAACTCACGGAAATTATCGAGGCTGATAAAAGTTATCTGGTCTGAAATGAAGTATGTACCTTCTCAAATAATCACTGCTGCTCTCTGTGCTGCTGTACTGTGCCCAGCTGCTTTCTGAGAAACAGAGGTGGTGAAGGAAGATGTCACAGTGGCAAAAGGCAGGAGGTAGTGGACCTCTGATTCTCAGAAGTCCCCGTGTAGGGCAAACAGTATGAGCAGGTGCTCCCCCTACTGTTTCCCCTCCGGTCCTCCCCAACCGCAGTAGGCTGTCTGGTCTATCTCATACCCAAGAGCTCCAGAGTCTCCTACTCCTACTCAACTCTGGGGACACACTCAACTCTGGGGAACTGGTTTCACAGCTTCCTGCCAGGAATGTGCCTTTATCACAAATTAAACACAAATAAAAATGCTTTTCAGGGTGGGGGGATGGGTGAAAGAGGCGATGGGGATTAAGGGGGGCACTTGTGATGAGCGCCTGGGAATGCGTGGAAGTGCTGAATGACTATATTGTATATCTGAAGACAATACTACATTGCATGTTAACTAACTGGAATTGAAATAAAAACTTAAAAAGGAGCTCAGTCAGTAGAGCGTCTGACTCTTGGTCTTGGGGTCATGAGGTTTTTTTTTTAAGATTTTTATTTATTTATTTGAGAGAGAGAGAGAGCGAGAGAGAGAGAGAGAGAGAGAGGGAGAGAAAGCGCAAGCACAAGAGAGAGCATGAGTGGGGGAAGAGGGGAAGAGAGAAGGAGAAGCAGACTCTGCTGAGCAGGGAGCGCGACTCCACCTAGATCCCACGATCCTGGGATCACGACCTGAGCCAAAGGCAGACAGTTAACTGACTGAACCACCCAGGCATCTCTGGGGTCATGAGTTTGAGCCCTACATTGGGTGTAGAGATCACACACACACACACACACACACACACACACACACATTTTAAAAACACCCCAAAACAAAAAACTTTTCAACTCCATTTTTGTATGCATGGGCAAAGCTTCAACTGGTTCTACCCAGAACACATCTGCAATCTGCTTGACTCACCCTCCTCCCTGCAACGCCACCATCACCCATCAGGATCTTCCTTAAATCACCACACTGCTCATCTCCACACTGGGGTTAGAGCAAAAACTCACTGACGACAAATCAGAGGATAAGTTCTTTCCCAAAGTGGGGAGGGAACCATAGAGGGGATATCCCCAGTACTGAGGACTAGCAATCCTCACTTAGAACCCGCGGTTTCTGTCCTGCCAGGGTCCAGGGTGGGGCAAATCCCACTTAATGGGGTACACTTTCAGCCATGTGTTATATGAGTCAGCCCAAGGTCAAAGAAAAAAGAAAGCAATGCACAGGGCACGCTCTGATCAAGTGACTGGATAACTGCACTTTACAGAGACCCACTGGGGTCAACGTTTAAACACACTCCATGTAGAGTATCTCTGACCATCAGACACACCAGAGTAGTGGTTAGTTTTTGAGGTTCCTTTAATGACTTTTTTGCCACCAAGTTAAAAAAAAAAAAAAAAGCTACAAAATATGATTAAGCTATCCTTAAAGCCAAAAAAAGCAAGAAAGCAAGAAAGACAAGAAATTAGGAATTATCCACCCTTATCCTCCAAGGGTATCTAAGAAATGGTGCCTTCAACAATTCAACACACAATGTCAGTCTGGTGTAGTAAAAAAACAAAATAAATTGCTCCTATTTACTAAGTGTTCACTATAGGCTAGGCAGTACTAGGTCTATACGACCTGGAACACCATTACAAGGAAGTGGTATTATCCCTATTTTAAAGAAAAGGAAAATAAGTTCAAGACACTTAAGTAAGTGCTTTAAGATTGCCCAGTCACCCAAGGACAGAGACACCTGCTTCTAGGGCTCACATCTCTGTATGGTGAAATTTTCATAAAAAAATATTGGACACTTAAGGAAGAAATCATACAAATTCTCTACAGTCTCTCTCAGAATATAGAAGCAGAAGGAATACTTCCTAACTCATTGTATTTGGTCAGCATTACCCTAATACCAAAACCAGACAAAGATATTGCAAGAAAACTATAGACCAATATCTCTCATGAACACCGATGCAAAAATTCTCAACAAAATCTAGCAAATTGAGTCCAACAATGTAAAAAAGAACTATACACCACAACCAAGTAGGACTTATCCAGATATATACATCTGAAAATCAATTGATGTAATCTATCTCACCAACTGGCTGAAGAAAAATCAGAAGAAAAAAGTCACATGATCATATCAACAGATGCAGAAAAAGCATTTGACAAAATCTAACAGTCGTTCATGATAAAAACTCCGAGTAAACTTCGATAGGAACTTCCTTAACTAGATAAAGAGCATGTAAAAAAAAAAAAAAAAGAAAAGAGGAAAAAAAACCCTAGAGCTAACATCATACTTATAAATGGTGAGAAACTAGAAGCTTTCTCCTTAACATCAGGAATAAGGCAAGGATGTCCCCTCTCACCACTCCCTTTCAACCCTGTACTGGAAGTCCTAGCTAATGTCTGCTGCTAGGTATGGCCATGTGACCAAATTCTGGTTAGTAAGCTATAACCAGAGGGGATACTTGCAATTTCTAGGTTTCTTATGAAGGGAAGTGAAGGGAAGGAGCTGTGTCCTTCTGCCCTTTCCTCCTTCCTGTTGGCTGGAATACAGATGTGCTGGGTAGGGCATAATGTCGAGCACCCAGTATACACTCAAATATTAATGAGGGAAAGGGGAGCAAGAGGAAAGGGAAAGAACCACGAGATGCTCCATGGGCAAAGGATTTCATACAAATAGGAGACTCTATCTTAGAGTTCTCCCTTTCACTCTTTGCCCAGTAGCCAAAACTTCAATCTTGTATTAAGGCGGGGGGTGGGGGGATCAATCACGAGATGAGGGAGGTGGCATTATTGGTTGCTAAAAATCAAGTCCCAGCTGGGGCTTCCCCACCCCCAAATGTCACAGCAGGCAGGAACCACAAACTTGTTTTCGTCCTCGCTTCCCAAACACTCTGCTGGTAAAGCCCTTCTCTGTAGGTGGCACACCACTTCCCTGGCCATCAGCAAGCCCCCAGCCTCCTGCCACCTCTAGGGTCAGCCCCAGGCCTTGCTGACCCCCTCCTGAAGCCCCAGCCTGCCTCTCTGTACCTGCCCACTGGCCTTCGAGTGCCTTCTACTGCAGGCTGCTCACACAAGCCCAGGGCCACCTCCAAAGAGCAGAGCTTCCACCTGGGAAGAGTGTGAGCTACCCCCAGGCCCTACCACTCAAGCCTAAGCTAGCAAGGCAGCCACCACGGGGCCCAGATGCAGCGCCTCATCGCCGCAAAGGCTTGGAAACCAGGAAAACATGTTCCGAAACCCAGTCTGACTCATCTGCTCCCTTCTGTGGCGAACTGTGAGCGCTGGAGCTTCCCGTGCAGGCTCTCCCTGACGGCCTCGGAAGGCTGGGAGTTTTCTTTGTGGCTGCCACTGGCAACCCGCAGCCCTTCCTTCCCTGAGCAATCCCTTCGCCACAGTCAGGAGGCCAGGGAACAGCGTGCTCTGCGATGATGCTAATCAGCATAGCAAAAGCTACTCGACCACAGGAAGGGCACAGGAAGGATTGACTGGGCACAAGTGATGTGGAAAGAAACACAGTCCAAAGGCGACGACGCCATGAACCTGCACTCAGGTTCATCTTGCACCATTCTTTACAATTAAGAAGCATTTTACCAAAAAAAAAAAAAAAGCATTTTACAGATATTTTATCGGAAGCGTCACAGAAACTCTGTAGCGTGCATAGAACAGATACTATTTCCACTGTACGTAAAATGGTGCAGCCCCAGAGCTGGGTGCCCATCTCGATAAAGTGCTTCTTGACAGTGACACACACACGAGTTCACCTCCAGAGACATTCTGCACTGTTGCCTCCCCATCTGGATATTTCGTTTATTCTAAGCATCTAGCACATGCCCCGTCCAGCATTCTTTGGGGGTAATTCCCAAAGAAGTCTAACGTTCCCTTGGTCTGAAAGCGTGAGCTGCGTTTATCCTTCTCTGCTGGCCGCACAAGCAATTCCCCCAAATCCTGCTGGGCATTGTGTTTTGTTCGAGTGTTGTCTTTCCTACCCTGAAGCCAGACTCTGGTTTTCCTTCTCAGTAGAGCCTCCTCAGCCACCAGGACCGACCCATGGCCCCATTCGTCCACAAGACGCTACTTCTGTTGACTAAAAACACTGACCTATTCAAGTCCACCCTGTGGTGAGAAACTCTCCAGGTGGCCCAGACCAAGTGGCCTCCCTCACTAAGCAGGGCCCTCTGTTCGGCAGCTGGGCCACCTGGGGCAACACCGTGGAGCATCCGGTGACATCCCAGGCCTCCGCCTCCGGGGAGAAGCCAGGGTTTAATTCTTCATGAGTACGGTTATCATAACCCTTCTTGGCCATATACTGTGCACATGTTGTTTCTAATCCTCATAACACCGCTGTAAAGACAGTATTAAAAACCCCATTTTTAGAGCGGTGGAAACCGGGACTCCTAGAGGCTAAGTAACTTGCCAAAGGTCACCACCAGTAGGGGGCAGGGCAGGATTCGAACCTGGTTCCCCAGGGGTAAGTCACTGCCTGCTTTCATCCTGGCCTTCACCTCAGGGCATCATGAACAAACAGACTTACTGGTCAAACATACACATTCGCTCATATTTGATTAAAAAAACTGCTTGGTTCACGCTTGCAACCTTTTGGTCGACTTCAAAGGCTTCATAAACTCAATGAGAAAGCACAAGCTTGTTTCTCATTTTACCAAATGCCGTCTTCCTCTTTTTCACTCATGTTTGTTTATCTGCACATAGGGGAAATGTTCCTACGATCTGGCTATCACATCGATGTCTAAATTCCCAGTTCCACTTAAAGAAAAAAATGCAAATGGACTCACCCTTTCATTATGTCCTTTAGCTCCAACACAGCATTCCGATCTCAGTTATAGAACCCCCACATCCACACTGGCTGCGGGCCAGCCCTAAGGCTTGACACAGTGCAGACAAGGCATCTGGGAACAGATGCCTTTGCTGCACACACTTTAAATTTAATCTGTCCCCAAAGAAATTAATATCACACCTCACGCAAGGAGTAAAATATTGGGGGTGGGGGAGTGATTGTTTGGGGGAAGGAACAATAAGTAATTTTCACATTTAATAAACGTGATCCTTAAGCATTTTAAATACCAAGGCACACCACGTTGACACAAACATCTGGTACCTATTGCACATAATTTCCAGCACACAGATTCCCCATATCACCCAGGGTACTAATGAGGAGCGTGTGTTCAGCTGCAATAAAAGTGGTAAAGATGCAGAGGGAATCGAGGGGTAACATTATAGCCTGGGACCAAGACATTGCAGTGGGGAGATTTTACTCCAACAACACCATTGGCTAGTAAGGGTTTCTGTTATTGTCCCATAGGGAATTCTGCAATGCTGTCAGCTGTGAAGAGGGACAAACTCTCACAGATTGTATGCCTGGGCACTGCAGGATCTATTCTGCCCGAGCTGGAAATTCCTTCTACCCCCATGGGATGCAAGAATCTGTAGGAAAGGGCACCCAAGATGATTTCTCAGCCAATAGTACAGCCTGGCTTTAAGTGAGCTTCATGCAAGGGAATGTGACAAGCACCAGGATATGATGCAAAAGCAAAGCTCCAGGAAAAAACACCTGGAAGGCTTGAGCTCAAGAGTGCCTGCAGCACACACAACATACACTGGTGTTTATACCGTCTCAAATTACACCACTTTGGAGTTACAGCCCCTTGGGGATGGAACTGTGGAATGTACCACCACTAAAATCCAAAGGGGGCCCTTCTATCAAAGTCCCACCTAGATTTTTCAACAATAAAACTTGGCTTAAGGCTAAAGCTTATCCTTGGTAGGAAAAAGACAAGCAGAAGAGCTTCTAGTATTCTAAAACATTTAATGTGTATTTATCAGAAAAAAAAAGCCAGCCAAATTTTTCTCCTTAGACATGTCTTATAGTTTCATCCTCCAAGCGAATACCTAAATCCAGACCTTCCTCTTGACAAACCAACCCTCTTCCAAGAAGTCAACTGCCAACTTGTTGGGCCAAAAGCCAATGCATATTTGTATATTGTTGTGCTTAAATCATGGTGCAACCATACTGAAGAATTTCCTGTGTCCAAGTTGTGTTTTTAAAAGTTCAAAAAGAAACAATGGGCAGGAGGACATCTTTAAGAATTTAAATTCTCAAGTGTTGGGAAGTGCCAGGTTATAAAGGGCACTCACTCTTCCATCTAAGCAAGATACCACTACACAACCAAGAGTCTCAGAGAGGACTCATGCGGCTCTCTGAGGAAGTGGGTTTTCTCATGTTTTTTATAATCTGAAGAGAACAGGTAGGCACAGGCACAGCAAGAGAAGAGTTTCTGTATTAGACACACAGTGGTAACAGGAGGAGCACCGGACCAGGAAATATGAGAGCCGCCATTTTAAATCCAGATCTGCCACTTACTAGTTGCTTAACCTTGTCCTTAAGCTTCCCATAATCTTCTTCTCTCTTACTTTATGAGAGGTTCATAGATCAGAGACACTATACATGCCAATGCTTTACAAATTTCAAGTACTATTAGAGACATAAATCCCCTGAGGGGAAGAGAAATAAATGAATGAAAAAATTTTCCCCATTGAAAAAATGTTTTCTTTATGAGCTTTTAGAGTGATTAATAAAATATCTAAGATAAGATGTTCTTATACTACTCCCTAGCCACTACTCCCCAAAAATTATTTCTAGGAATTGCAGTGGAAAGATTTAGAATAAAACTATGTGCGGAATTAGAGTAAAACTTCCTGCTCTCTGAGCAAATTCTGGAAGTACAATTTCCAAAGGTGAGGAGAAAAGTCTATGTTTCTGCCTCCAGGGACTTCCTAAATCCAGAAAGTAACCTGGCATCATCTTGGCTGACTTTCTTCTTGTTTATTTTCAATCTAGAAGACGAAAAGATGTTCCTATTCTGACAAGACCCAGGAATAAAAGGGACACTGGCTCCCCTTCAGTATTCAATTACAGGGAGATCCGAATGAATGGTTAGAAATTATGGGATGTTATTGTTATAACAAATGGCTCAGCACTGAGACCAAGAACGAATCTGAAGATTAGAAGGATGGGAGAAAACAGAATGTTTTCTCTTGTGTGGGTCTGAGATAAACAAAATCATTAAAAGAAAGTCTACCTCTTTATTAAAAGAAATGTACTTAATTGATCTGGATTCAAAATATTAAACACAATTTAGGCATGTAACCAATAAAAATTATAATTTGATTCCTACCAATGCAATATCTTCTGGCAAAGTGAGACCTGCAGCGCTGGAAAGTTGCCCCTCATTAACCCTGAGGGAGGACATCACCAAATCAGACCTGTTGTCAATCAGACCTCAACTTAAGCCTGAGAGTCGCTAACCTGATTTTCTCTTCTTTACCTCTAGCAAACTGATTATCTGATGACAAAGAAAAAGATGGGAGGAAACAGAGATAAGGATGTGCAAAGAAACAGATGTGCAAAGAGGCACAACATGCTACTGTGAGCATTCTCTGAGCCTGGTGAGCCCTCGGTTAAGGCTGGGGTTCAGGGTCTGGGTAAGTGGCAAGACAAGCAGCTGTAAGTGGGGGTATGGTCAGGAAGGACGGAAGGGGAAAACCACAACTGCTGGGGAGTTGAATCAAAGCCTGTAACCACTGGCCCGATTATAGATAAGAGATAAGAGATTAAAAAGAAAAATCTACCGACTTTTGTTCTGGCCATGTAAAATATTACTAATTACAGCCATGTGTACAAACTGGGCCACAAACTAAATAAAATACATTTACTTAAAGGATTTTATATATAATCTGGGCACTCAACAGTTGGTTGTTAAAAGGCATGAAGGAAATGTTTAACATGAATGCCAAATATCAAGCATCAACTCAATTACAATAATAAACCATATTCCTTCCTCTTCAAGCTAGATAGCTCACTGCTCAAGTGTTTCTGTTAAGAGGGAAACAGAGCTGACGGTTTGTAGAGAAATCTATGAACAATCGGTGTGCTGTCACTCCTTTCACAGTGAAGCTAAAAGGTTCAGGAGAATCTATGGAGCTTCCAGAGTCTGCAGCAGTTATGGGTCAATCAAGGGGAACCACTGATAAGACTGCTAGGTGTAGACCAGGGAACAGGAGGGTCGTGCCGGGTAAAGAGCCCTGGCCCGGAGCCACATTTTCCTACCTGATTAAATTAAGGGACTCCATAAACCTGTTATACCTATCATCCTTTTCCTTTATAGCCAATATCAGCTTTTAATTATAAATCTATTTGGGCATTTGTTTGTGTGCCATTCATTAATTTGGGCATATGTTTGTGTGTCTTCTACTTAGCTGGAAACCACGTGAGGGCAAGGATCATGCATGTTTCTTGTGCTTATCCCCTCTATCCGCTGGAGCCTGGCACAGTGCCTGGCATGTGGCAGGTGCTCACGAATATTTGTTGAGTGATGAATTCCTCAAACAACCAAAACCTTGATTCTCTATGGACCATGAAGCCAAGACCTTGGGTTTCTATCTCAGCCCTGCCACACTTTAGCTTTGTAACCTGGGGCAGTTACTTAACCATTCCATCCATGTCTTTGGTTCTTCATCTACACATCGGGGATAATCATAGTAGCTGCCCCACAGACAGTTCTTAGGATTAACTCATTTTTATTATCATCTGACTCTAATTATTATTACCATCTCTCCAGCTACGGCATGTGTCCTGAAAAGAAAAATACTTTTTAACCTGTCTCAACCTCCTTTTGCATTAGGAATTGAGCTTAAAGGAAACTGGGCTCCATGTAGATCAGTGTCCTCACTGTCACCCACAGGGCATAAGGGACCGCTATGGGCATATTTCATTATATTGCACTTCGTGTTATTGCGCTTTACAGATACTGGGTTTTTTTGTGTTTGTTTGTTTTTTTTTTATATTAATTCCATGTTTGTGGCAACCCTGTATTGAGGTCTATCAGCAGCATTTTTACAACAGTATTTGCTCCCTTCGTGTCTCTATGTCACATTCTGGTAATTCTCGCAACATTTCAAACGTTTTCATTATTATATTTGTTATGGTGATTTGTGATCAGTGATTGCAACTCATGGAAAGTTCAGGTGATGGCTAGCATTTTTTAGCAATATTTTTAAATTAAGGTATGTACATTGGGTTTTTTTTTTTAGACATAATCCTATTACACACTTAACAGACTACAGTAAAGTGTAAACATAACTTTTATATGCACTGGGAAACCAAAAAATTCATTTGACTCACTTTATTGTGATATTGGCTTTATTACAGTGGTCTGGAACCGAACCCACAATATCTAAGGTGTGCCTGTATAAACTAGTTGGTAAAAAGGCCTTCTATTCCAATCCTTCCTAGTTTTTTTCAGACAAGTTCTGCCATGACTTCTGGTCCTAGAAATGCAAAATTAATGTACCAAAATAGGTCTGACCATGGTCCCCAGTTTTAGTGGCTCTACTCCTAGAAAATTCCTGATCCACTGCATGTCGACCATACTCAAAAAAAAAAAAATTAAAAGAAAAAGAAAATTCCTTATCCAACCCAAATGTCATGCTCTATATTTCTTTATTACTGATATACTTAACTACTACTCTAACTACTTCTAGAAAAGAAATCGAGGGGCTTGTAATAAAAAATTTTAAATGGGCTTAGAAACCCACTTAAGCTGCCAATCAGTTAAAAACTGGCAATGACAAAAAAGAAATCTCAAAGAATTTAGTTAAAGGAAACTACTTCATTTGAGCACCTCACCTAGTTCTGAGCTTCCTAGTAGCCAAGGTAAAAGAGAAAATGTGATGCTTCTAAGATCTCATTAAAAAAAAAAAAAAAAACAACTCATAAAAAAGAAAATGAGACAGCTCTTTGAATAAGAAAATATTTTTCCTAAGTCTGAATTTCAGAGGCCTGTGATAATGCAAGGATCAATGATTTCAAGAGTTATTTTACAAAAAGCATAGATGCATAACTTTTCCTATATGGCTTCATTAAAAACAGAGGGAATACACTCTATAGTGAATTTCATTCAGGGGTCCAGGTTATTCTCTCTGGTATGCATGCACAAAAACTTCTTTTCTGGAATTGGAAGTTTTTGTTTGTTTTTGTTTGTTTTTACTTTTTAAATCAATAATTTACAAAAATGTATGTATAAAGGTAAAAAACAAAGTGGTATTAGTTTGCTAAAGGCATTTGGAGGATTTTCTGATCTTGCTTTTTTAAAAACACATCATTCAATTAGCCCAAAGTTTCAGATTTGGGGGGCACCTAGCTGACTCAGTCGGCTGAGGGTATGACTCTTAATCTCGGGGTTGTGGGTTTGAGTCCCATGTTGGGTGTGGAGATTACTTAAAAAAGAAAAAAAAATCTTAAAAAAAGAAAGTTTTAGATTTTGCTATGCTATTCAGAAGTCCACAAGCAACTTCTGAAAAGATAAAATCTAAACAGAGTTATCAGTTAACACAAGGCTAGAAGGGAGGGGTTTGATTCAATCAAACTGTATTTAACCTAAAGACAAATGTAAGAAATTATTATACTGCTGTTTAATAAACTCCCCCCAAAATTTAAAGCTGAGATAAATGAGCTACCCGTTCAGAAACCACATCTACTAAGCATGCTCATGACAAAATGCCTCACACAGTAAAGTACTGTCAAACACACATCTGTATCTGACAAAGCAACCTTTCAAAATAGATGTGTCACAGGATGTTTCAAAGCTAAACTTTTTTCTTTTTAAGTTTGTCACATTCAATCAAAGCAATTTCTGTTTTTCGGAAAACTGTGTGTTATTCCGGGGGGAAACTTTTCTTCGGTGTTTTTCCACTCTGGATCAACTAGCTCCTCTTTTCCTCACAAGTGAACCTTCGGAAACCACTCTGCCACAGGGAATTCACCTTTTCTCACATGAAGACAAGCTCTAATACTTTCAAATGGTCAATTTGAAAATGAAATCTTAGCATGCCAATTCCTAAAACAAAAAGGACTTTGTTTCAACATTCGCACAGAAAAATGTACCAAAGTTTAATCTACTATTCATTATTTAAAGTAATAATTAATTCCTTCTCCCAATATTTAATATCATATTTCCTTCTCCCCTCCCCCTTACTTCATCTGGGCCAAAGAATCACCGTACCGCCATACAATAAATGCTTCATTTATCCAGCACTGACTGGTAATGAGACATCCCACATAAGCGAATCTTCCAAATAAGTAAGGCTTTACTCCTTTCAAGAAAGAGACTTAAGTCATTTTTATGGGAAATCTACCTAAAATGTACTACATACATAATTCTTTCCTGGCTACCTTAAAAATGCTGAGCATCCTGAATATCACTAATTTTTTTTTTTTTTGAGGACTTGAGGGTCATCATTATGAATACTAATTACAATTTATTAAACTTCGGTATGCTTTTGTCAGCTTTTGTCTCTATACCAAATGCTCCCATATTTGTGTTTTATACTTCTGCCTATCCTTTTTATACTTCTGTTTTTCCACCCTGGCTGTAGGTCTATCTCTCTGCTCCAAGCCCATCACATGTCATCTTTCATACTCGATTCTAAATAACAGCTTGGATGAGGGCCATCCCACCTACACAGTAACCTCTATGGACTTTTGACAGCTATCTTCCTTGGAACTCACCAAATGTTTTGGTTTTCTTCATGTGCAATGGATGCACAAACCTGCTATGAAAGTGACACTGTATAACAACATTAGTGACAATATTGGCAAAAATATTAGTGACACTGTCCACATTGATCTAATCTGAATGGCAAGCCATCAAAGAAAGTGAAGCGTATGCACTACTAAGGGTGGACTGCTGGGAATTTAGTTCACACAAAAACCGTGCTAAAGGCCCTAGTCTTCTATGACTCTGGGACTTCAAGCATTTTAGAAAGATTATCTTTTCAAGAGGAGGAGAAAACAAATATATGACTAGGCCTCCTGTGTATGTATATTATGTGTGTGTGTGTGTATGTGTGTGTATACACTTTTTTTTTTCAGGATGAACAGATATTAACCTGCAGGTCCCAGGTTAATTACAATTTTAGCATCATCTGCACACTCTTCTACACTACAGTTCTTCAATAGAACTTGTAATCACTATTCCTTCCCATCTTCCCTCTCCCACCACCAGGGCTGGAGGACGCTGTCACTGCGATCAGACACTACGGCTATGGGTCCCTGTTTTGGGTCGGTACAAATGATCTATTATGTACCGGACAGCGGAGTGCAGGCTGCATGCTGCCACGTCATACAGAAGACAGACAAAGCCACTCAAAAAGCCCCTCTATTGACATTATCAGCAGCTTTCTAAACCCAAGTCATGACGCGGAATCTTCCCGACCTTCTGATGTTAGTTAGAAACACGGGTCAGACTGCCCTCTTTGCAAACCATGATTATGGTTTAAAAAAAAAAAAAAAAGCAGATACTGAAAACTATCACAGCTTTATAGACTCGGAGAGGCTCACATTTTAAAGCTTTTTTCTGAAATGAAATAGTGTTTCTTTGCCCCAGAGATAATTCATAATTTATCCTAAATTTTGACCTTTTTTACTGTAAAAAGCATAGGAAGTTACATGGAAACAATGAATGGAAGTGCACTTTTTTATTAAACAAGAACAGGAAACTTTCAGTAGTTTATGGTAAAACTACCTATTTGAGCCAAAGAGAAAAATTAAACTGTGCTCTTTTAACTCCTAAGTTTTCACCCTCTCCCATCCGAAACATACAAGAACATGCAGAGCTGACACCCATGAAACAAATCTCAAGACCAAGAAAAACATGAACACTTACAGGCTTCAAAAATGTATTTCCCCCAAATTACTTAATGAGCCTCTTCACACGGGCCTACACCTACTTATTCTATTATTGCATGGCTCAAATGAGTCATAATAAAACTCTGGAATATTGAAGACAATAAGTGAGGAAATTCCAGAAAATATAAAAACTATTTCAGGGGGCCAAAACAGAACTGTATTTATTTTTCTAGCCTAATGCATAGGAATGAATAAACCAGCAAATAAAACAGGCATCACAAAAGTAAACACACATCTGGCTGCAGTTCTGTAACATAGAGTCTTCCAAATTTACCACCTCCTCCATACTAGAAAAATTATTTCCTGAAACAAAGTTAACCCCAAGTCCCCCCCCCCCAAACTCTAAGAACCTTCTACTATACCAATTTAAAAACAGGTTATTTTTGAATCCATGACACCCAATACAGCAAATGACACTTAACAGGGGTTCCATGAATGTTACAGAAAGGAAAAGCCCACATGTAATTCTTACTCACTTTAGTCTTAGTCCAACCCTGTCTGGGTCATGGCTCCAACTGCACTAAAAACATATCACTTCCCTGAGCCTCAGTTTTCTCATCTTTAAAATAGGGATAATACTTATCCTGGCTAATCCCCCGAATTGTTATGAAAGAAATGAGATCATGCATTTGAAAGCTTTTTTTTTTATTCAATCAGGAAGCCCTATAAAAACACAAAAATATTACCAATAAATATATGAAAAATCAGTAGAAAAAAACATCCTTTCTCCTCACTCTCCTACCCTCTCTCTTTAAAAAAGCAGCTCACAACATACAATAACAGACCTTAAGAACATAGAGAAAGGAAGGCTTATCTTGGGGTTCGAAGCCCCAGGTTCTAGTCTCAGCTCTGCCAGTAACAAGCTGCTTGACCTGGGCCACCTGTAAACTAGGGCTAATCCTGCCTATGTTGCCAAAGCAAACTAATGTAATGGATCGCAAAGAATTCTACAAGCTTAAAAGCAAGATACCAAGAGAAGACACTGATTGATCAGAACTTCTTAACAAAAAGTTTGTACCTCAACAGCTTTATTATAAAATCGAATGACAGGGAAAGAAACTGCCTGTGGCAAGACTCATCCTAAAACACCCGCCCAGAAAGAAGACTAGGAAAAGACAACAGAGTGGAGAAGCCTCCGCAGTGGAAATGCAAGTATTAATTATGCAAAGGGATGGGGGCTTTGGAAACAGAAACGTGGAGAAAATAACTGTGCATTAGAACCCCTTCAAGTCCAATTAAACTTGTAAACTGACAAATTGGGTCAGAGTTCCTCCATTTCTGGTTAAGGCAGAGGCAGGCAACCCTAACCCTACATGTGCATGCCCAGCATTCCAGAACAAACAGCAGCTCACGCAGAAAGCAGCAGCAGGAGAGTAAGAGGAGAAAACAGATCAACAAACTACAACAGATTGGTCACTTCGTAATTAAAAGGGAAAAAAGAAAAGAAAATAACCGATTTGAAAGTTCAACTCGAGGCTGAATTCCTATCAGAAAACTACTGGAGGCCAAAGCCTACATCTGCATAATACTTTAAATCTGAGGCTGGTCTTTGGAAAAACATTTGACAAAGATTATCAAAACATCTATTTTTCTTTCTTTTTACTCATTTTTTCTCCATTATTTTTCGTATTAACCCCTGAGCTTCACTCACTACTCCTGCTTTCTCAACTACAGTAAGCAAATACGTATAAATATGGACTGCAGAGACACTCTATAACATATTTTTCTATAGCTATTCTTTTTTTTATCAGATATTCTTCTTCTGTAATTGCGTGAATGGCAAATATTCACACAACAAACAGCCGACAAAATGAGCCGGTGCACAGTGCTGATGTTGGAATCATCCTGACAGCGATTAGTGTCAGGTTCTTCTTGGACTCCAAAACGCTCACTTTCTAAAGTGTGCATACCACCGGTTCCAGCTGTGGGGTCTTTATGGGATTTTATTTTGAAAATCACTAGAGACTGTGGTTCCCACCTACTGGCCTCAACTGAAACTTTAGACTCATGCTATAAGCATTAACATTCAAGTACAGCTTTACCTGGTGGGAGCACATCGAGAGCAAAATGAAGCGTTAAGAAATTTAATTACATGCATTTTTTATATCCCTCTGCATAAGCAGAATAAAACATCCTTATTTCACCACTTTTTCCCTAAATTAATACAGAACTTCGATGACAGTAGGATATGATTATTTTCAATTACTCCCATATAACCGAGATTCTTATTAAAGAAAACATCTTCATGTCACCACATATGAATCCATCTAATTGCGGAGTATCTTATCATTTATCATCTCGTCAACTATGCATTTGACAAAACCAAACTGTGGCCCTAAGTAGTGAAAATTACTGGACTCGCTAAGAACTCAAGAACCTAGTATCAAATAAGAATTCTAGTTATGTATTTGCTTTAAAATAAGAACACTAACTTTTAACTCCACCTTGGGCTTTGGACTCTGCTTCTAACTCTATGGGGAAAAAAAACTACCACGAGGTCTAACTCCAGTTGGCATTAGTGTGTTAATGCAAATCCCTAGCCACCTGATAGTATTTTTACAAACAAAGCATCATAAAGAACATACTGTTCAAAAGGCATGGAAATTGTACTTTCCAAGGTCCATATTTGACAATCTTTAGGAGAGGGTTGTAGATTATCAGCACAGTACAATATGTGAGATGCAATCCCTCTTCATGACAAGGTCACTTGCAAAAGAACACTCTGACCTTGGCAAAGTTCTCAAAAATTTAGACAAATAGGAACTGCAAGAAGGGTTTTTGTTATTTCATTGTTGGTGTTTGTTTTCAAAAACTGCCTGTTTTAAATCACCTCCTTGATTTTTAAGCTGGAAAGGAGGCAAATGTCTGCATTACTATAGTCACCTTTCTCCTCCTGCTTTGACCAGCCTATAAAGCAATCTGTGCAGACACCAATCTTAAACTGCACTGGCCTTGCCAGGACAAATGTTGGCCCACGTATTTCAGCAAGGCCACGAGTATTCTGAAGGTCAAACAAAATACGGACTATTTCCAGTCAGAAAGGAAGTCTTTGCTTTCTGGAAGGTGGCCCCCGGCTCAGCCTTGACTTGGTACGCTACAAGGCAAGTAAACCAAAAACTGGAAACGGCCTTCATTTTTAATCAGTACTTTCCGAAAAATGCTACTGATAACAGGGAGAAAATGTGAACGTACTTGATGTTCACATTTCCCTCTGTCTTGGCTTTTCTCCTTTTACAGATGCATATACAGATGTCCGAAATAATACTTCGCTAACAAAGTTTTCAATGTAAACTACAGAATGTCAATTTGGATTCCTGCCCCATTCATGAAAAAGGTTGGACACATTTCTTAGGGTTTTCTTCCTATTTACCAAACCTATTTACCAAGTCCTCCCTATAGTAAATAGTATCCTAGTGATAATGGTGCTAAAACAGAAAAAGCAAGAAGGAAAGTGGGGGCTGCTTTTTGATGTCTACTTTGCATAGGGGCTAAAAATCTAACAGTTTTCAAGCACTAAGGTACCAGACCCTTTGGACCAGGTGCGAGATTTGCATGCTGATGGGGCAAACATAATATTCTCTTTCTTCGGCACATGGAAACAGAAGGAAATCTCATCTGCCTTTTTTGCAGATGAGGTAACTGAGGCAGTTTAAGGGACAGTTTAGCTTCGCAGTCAGCACCTACCACAACACAGCACCACTCCCTTCTGGGGTCTGGTCATCCAGAAAGGCCTCCTGTGTCCCCAGCTCTGCCACTCATCTTCACTCCCCGTTCCTAACACACTCAAGGCCCAGCTAGACTTTAGCACTTACCTTAATGGTCTTCGCTGCCTCCGTGAAGCCTCTCTCAGCTAGACGTAACCCCCGCCCTTCCTCTGGATTCCTGCAGCAGGCTGGCTCTTCTCTGATGGGCACACCATAGCACCAAGCTGCAGGATCCCACCCCCCCGCATCTAAGGGTATTAGAGTCAAGTGTTGTCTTATTTGTCCTCCCTAGCCCTGAGACAGGACCTTGTACCTAGAAAGTAAGTACTCAATAAATACTTGTTCGATAGAATTCTTTGGGTAATTAACAAATAAAATGGCATTTCCAAGGTTCCACAGCAAGTGGGCAGCAGAAGTAAAAATAAAACCCAGGCTTCATGAGGACCAAATGCAGCAGGTACCATGCCACCACGGAAATCCACGGCTGCGTTTGTGTTCACGTGGGTGGTGAGCTGTGGACTTTGCTGGGCATGTGCTTATACAAGTCCTAACAACCGAGCAACAAGTGGTAAGACTTCTCCCCATTAACTAAGCTTTGGTTTTTTTTAGTAAGTGTCCCCACAACCTTAAACTGCTATTTTATATCAAAATTCTAAAACACTGGATCATTTCCTCTTTTTCCCCCGGCTTTTTTAAAGTAAGGTTTAGGACAGCGGGAAAACTGCTGAGCTGAGACACAGAGAAAAGCTGACTCTGCACATGCCTCATTGTTTTCTATTTTCATTCCAGCACAGTTGTGGCTGGAAACCAGCATTTAGGATTCCCAGTGGACCTGCGTCCCCGGTGTTTCAAAACGTCACGCTTTATACGCGACTCAGAGAGGTGTGGGGCAACTGAGTATGTTCTCTCATATATATCATGTATCTTTAGGGAAGTAAGCAAAATATGCGTTTGAGGAGAGGAGGAGGAAAAAGGGACCAAGGGAGTTTTCAGAGATGTAATTACACATACACAAGTGGGACCGTCCGTGTGTGTGTTTTGGAGGTGGGAAGTTGAATGTAAACACTGACTACGTTTGTGCTTGTGACTTTTATATACATTCCGAGTCACCACACACTTGAGCACACATCTGTTAAAAATGCTGACACGTTCACTGTAAGAACATTATTTACTCTATAAGGGATTTGTATTCCGTTGTATTTTTTTTTCAGGTTTTCTTAACTTTCCTCCTCAAATATATGTGATAACTTCTTTTTAAATTTTTGATTATTTTACCGCCCACAAGATCCCCCTACAATCCGTGGACACGGGTCATTTTGCCAGAAGAGCAGAACGGATTCCTCTTTCCAAACTGCTCGAATTTCACGAACTCTGGGAGGAAAGGCTGCGCACACCTACTTCAGGAGACCTACAAACACGAGGTCCTTCCTGGAAGAGCTCAAAACAACGCTTCCATTGTGACCACTGCCCCACTCCACTGTCCCATCCAGAAGGCTGCTTCTCAAAGAGCTAAGGCATCCCCCAGGTTGGAAATAACCTCTTATCCATATGGAAATGAAGACTCAAAGGGAGCAGAGAAAATCTGTCCGCCGAGGGCCATTCTCCTGTTGCGAGAGGGCCTCCAGAGGCAGCCGCATCTAAACATACAGCCTCTCCTGGTGGTGATTTATTTTTTGTAGCATGATACTAAATCCACAGCCCACAATAGCAGGACATTGCTGTCAGGGTACCGAGGTCTCTCAGTGTAGCCGCTCTCACAGCCTCCTGAAGTCATGAATCATACCTCCAAGCATGACGCCAGAGACAGAGGCGGCACACCCACCCCACCCCCAACCTAGAGGATGCCCGCTCTTTCTTTCTCTACTCACGCTATGGTGCGTTATTTCAGAGACATTTTACTTCCTTTAATTGTTCTCTTTAAAGATTTTAAGAAGAGAAAGGACCGGCTTCAGAAAAACAGGGAGAGACACACTGCATTGGTAACCAGCGGACAAGGGTTCCAATTCTGAACTGGCTCCTCAGAAGCCATGTCTCTTATGCAAGTCACAATCTCTCCAAGTCTTAGTTTCAGGTAGATGGTAAGTAGCAGCACATTTTTCATGGGATTGTTAAAAGATTTCAAGGAGGTAATAGGTAAGAAAGTACCTAGCACATATTAAGTCGTTACTAACCTTTTGCCTATAAAGCAATCATAATGCTCAATTAATACATTTCAGAGAGTGTGACCATTCAATAATAAAGGCCAGTAAGAATATTCTGAGCCCTCTGCAAAATATTCTCAGCCAGGTCTGGGTAGCAAGTGAAGCGGCCAACACCTCTGTAAAGGTATTACGCCATAACTGTAATTACAGCATAACTTTACACCATAACTGTAATTACACCATAACTTTACGACATAACTGTAAAGGTACTATCATGTTACAGACATAGGTGTTAACTGCCATAGTATTTACAATAGAGAAATACTAGAAATAGCCTAAACGTTCATGAGGGTACATCTGTACCATGAAATACATACACTGCAATTAAAATAGTGTTATTTGTACTAACAGAAACATCTTAATGACATATTAAGCTTTTAAAAAAAAAATCATAGAAAAGTACGTAAAGAATGATACAACGATATTATTAACTCCCTAAAACTATGTGTAGATGTACATAAGTGCAACAGAGAAAAAGGACCGAATACATAATTCTAACAGTAAATAGTTCTTAACTATGGGGGGCGGTGCTAGAGGGGGTCGGAGCTGAACGGGCACTGGGACTTTGCTCTTGGTCTCTCTTATTTAACTTCACACCATGCACATGTATTTTAAGTATTACTTGTATAATGAACACAACAGTTTTATTTGTATAATTAAAAACTAAAAACACATACTCTATCATACAAATAATTTTGATTCAAGCCAATGCCGGTTGAGTAGTGTTCTGCTCTGGATGTCTTATTCAGGGCAGCGTCGTATGTGGTTCAAAGACACCACCAGTCCAATGTCTTCTGCAGGCAGCAGAGAACCCCACTCCACTCCCCTTGTGTGGTGACAGCCTCTCCTCTACTTGAGGGCTTTGGCCCCACTCCCTCCTCTGCAGCCAGGGACCCAGCAGACCCCAGGTCTTGCCCGGGCTCGGTAGCAGGCCGTAGTGAAAACTTCTGGCTCTGACTCCTCATTCTGCACTGTGTCATCAGAGACTTTACTCCGGTTTTCTCATTTGTAAAATGGGGACACACCTACACCTTGCCAGGCTGTCACAGGGATTATTATATGACACATACCAACGTGCTCAATAAAGGGCAGCTTTTAACATTACTATTATTGACCAGGCAATGGTATGGGTCTCAAGGTCAATTCTCATCTGTAAAACGAGATCCCAATATTTGATTATTTTGAAAGCTTCCAGCTATCATATGTCTATGAACATATGATAAAGAAGGAAAGTACACAAACAGGCTGAAAAGTGCAGCCAGATGTCTGGGACCAGGGAGGATGAGACAATCCCCAAGGCAGGGCCGTGGCAATGATGTGACTTGTGTGACTGTTATCTCATCACAGGGTGAGAAGAAAAGAGGTAAGAGAAGCTTTTTTTCCTCTAGTCTAGAAGACTTAGAAGTTAGAGAGATAAGAGAAAGACACACGGAGAAACATATTCATATTCTTCTACTGCCAAACAGAAAACATTTTCAGTATCCCCTAACACCTGCTGGTACCAGTACCTAGTACCTAGTACCTCTCGGGAATAGCAAAGCATTACAAAACAGGGCATCTTAGTGTATCTGGCCCAAACACAGCCTTCAACCTCCAACCTGCTCAACCTTTTGGGACAGAAGTTCAAGTTAAATCCTTTTAGAACCAATAGTATCTCTATACATCTACATCTATCTTTTGGGGCTCAGTTGAAATTCCTTGCTAACCTCTCAAACCATTCCCATTAAAAGGCATCTCTCTCTTTGAATTCCCATAGACTTTGTTCTTAACCTTCATTAATTTCTACTTTACATTACAGTTATTTACATGCCTGTTTTACCTCCCTTACAGGGCCATAAACTCCCCTGTAAGCTGAATAATGTTCCAGTCAGTCACCCATTCACAAACATTTACTGAGCATCTAGCTATATTTTATTAGGTATCATCCAAACCATGAGGGATACAGAAATAATAACACTTTCTCCATCTTCAAGGAGCTCATGGTCTGATGAAAAGATGGGCAAGTGAACAATTTCAATAACCAAGGTGCTACAGGGACATGGAGGAGGAACCTCCTTAATCCACCTCAAAAGAAGGAAAGATGAAAAGTGTCAAGAAGGTCTTCCAAGCAGCTGATGTCTGAGGTAATTCTTCAGAACTAGTTAAGGGGTGCCTGGCTGGCTCAGGCGGAAAAGTATCCGACTCCTGATCTCAGGACTATGAGTTCAAGCACCACATTGGGTACAGAGGTTATTTAAAAATAAGATCTTAAAAAAAAAAAAAAAAGAATTAGTTAAAGTTACCAAAGCAAAAAGGAGAGGAAAGGACAAATATGTACTAAAATCAATACAGGGGGCGCCTGGCTGGCTCAGTTGGTAGAACATGCAACTCTTGATCTCGGGGTCATGAGTTCAAGCCCCATGGTGGGCATAGAGCTTACTTAAAAAAAAAAAAAAATTAAATCAATATAGATACATCTACTTTGGAGAACTGGGTGGCAGTTTCTTTTTCTTTTTTTTTTTTTTTTTTAAGATTTTATTTATTTATTTGAAAGAGAGCAAGAGCATGAGAGGTGAGAAGGTCAGAGGGAGAACCAGACTCCCCACGGAGCTGGGAGCCCGATGTGGGACTCGATCCTGGTACTCCGGGATCATGACCCGAGCCGAAGGCAGCCGCCCAACCAACTGAGCCACCCAGGCACCCCCCTGGGTGGCAGTTTCTTATAGGTTAAGCATGTACTTACAACAGAGCAACTACCCTCCTAGGTATTTATCCAAGAACAATTAGAACATATGTCCACAAAAAGACATGTTTGCAAATGTTCATACCATTTTTTTCATAATAAAAGGAACAAGCAAGTGCCCATCAACAGGTGAATGAACACACAAATTGGGGTACAGCCATACAATGGATATACTCAGCATCAAAAAGGAAGAAACTATGGATATGCAGAACAACTTGTTTGTTAAAACTCTCTAAAACATTTTGCTAAGCAAAAGGAGCCAGACTCAAGAGAGTACATGAAATTCTGGAACAGGCCAAAGTAACCTATGGCCAAAGTAACTACAGAAAGTAGGTCAGTAAGTGCCTGGGACAGGGATATTGACTACAAAGGGACAGGAGAATTGGGGGTGGGGGGAAGGAGGGGAGTGATATAAAAAAAAATCTGAATCTTCTATAACTTGATTGCAGTGGTGGTTAAAGAAGTATATACATTATCAAAATTCATCAAACTGTACCATTAAAATATACGCATTTTAGTCCTGTAAATTTTACTTCAATAAAGCTGACTGATTTTATTTAAAGATTGTTATTTATTTATTTGAGAGAGAGAGCACGCACGTGCACGCACCTGTGTGAGCAGGAGGCAGGGGCAGAGGGGGAGGCAGGGGGAGAGGAAAAGAATCCCAAGCAAACTGCACTGAGTGCAGAGCCCCATGATCCCCCAAGATCATGACCTGAGCAGAAACCAAGAGTCAGATGCTCAACTGACTGAGCCACCCAGGCACCCCTCAATAAAGCTGATTTTAAAAGAAAAAAATATATAGCACAGTGTTTAAGAACATAGACTCTGAAGCCAACTGCCTGCTCTATGACTAGCTGGTTATGTAAGAGTTAACCAGTACTATCATTATTATTATTAGCATTAGTATTTGTATTCATATTCCAGGCAGAGGGAAGAACATACACAAAGGTCTAGAGGTAAGAAACAGCATGGGAATGTAGAGACTACAAAATAGTTTAGTGGTGTGGAACATCAACTAAGAGGAAAGACATGTAGGGGATGAGATTAGAGAGGCAGAAAGGGTCAAAGTTACTCATCTCTATGTCTTCACGCCTAACAGAGAGCTCCTGACACAACCAATCAAATGTTATTTTTTTTTTTAACTGATGAACATATAAGGAGATACCCCTGAGTCCCCACCAGGATGGCTATTATCAGAAAGACAAATAATAACAAGGGTTGGCAAGAATGTGGAAAAACTAGGCCCTCCTATATTGTGGCTGGGAATGTAAAATGTAACCACTGAGGAAAACAGTTTGGCAGTTCCTCAAAAGGATAGACATGGAGTTCCCCTTTGAGCCTGCTATTGCACACCAAGGTACACATATGCCCAAGACAAATAAAAATATACGCTCCCATAAAAACTTGTACACGAATGTTCTTAGCAGCATTATTCGTAATGGCCCCAAAACTAGAAACAACACACATGTTCATCAACTGATGATGGATTAATAAAATGTGGTATACACATACACTGTAATACCATGTAGCCATAAAAAAGAGTGAAATACTGCAGTAGGCTACAATATGGACGACCCCTAAAAACATGATGCTAAGTAAAAGAAGCCAGAGGCAAAAAGTCACATATTGTAGAACTGCATTTACATAGGATGTCCAGGATAGGCAAATCCATAGAAACAGAAAGTAGATTAGTGGTTGTCAGGGGCTAGAGGAAGGGGATAGTGGGGAGTGACAGCTGATGGGTATGGAATTTCTTTTGGGAGTGATGAAAATGTTCTAAAATTGACTGCTGTAGTGGTTGCACAACTCTATGAATGAACATACTAAAAACCAGTGAGTTGTAACCAGTCACTATAACTAGTTGAATTATATCTCACAGGTGCTATAAAATATTTAATGAATAAGATACCAATGGTCCACTTACTTCAAGGAATGTTTGATAAAAGTTAAAACACCAAAAAATTTGAAACATCTCCTTTCATTCAATTTGTTCAAATCCCGTATATGCCAGCTATAGTGGCCACAAATATCGAGTAAGACAGAGTACCTTAGCCTTAAGAAGCTATACTCTAGAAGTGGGAAGAGAGGCAGGTATATAGGGTAGCACGTTAGAGGGCCCCACAAAAAGCTGTCTAGGCAGCAACTAAGGGAACACAAACAAGGGCCAGGACCTCCTCTCCATTACTTTGCCTTTGACCTCTTATCCTTACACGGTCCTACCAGATGTGTACTTCTTCTGCTAGAAGTCTGCTCACATGTAGTTTGGCAGGAGACCCCTATGGTAAGCAATGTGATTGATTCTCTAGCTGATCGGTCTAAGCCAGTCATGGCAACTCTATTACTAATTGCCAATGACTGGTTCAAGGACAGATGGTGCAATTATCAATTCAGCCAGTGAATGCAAAGAGAGACATGCTGGGGGTCTAGGGAAAGAGGCTCTCTTTCACTCTTAAAAAAGCCAAAGGCAGCATCACATCACTCTTCCTTGAATCATGAACAAAACCTTGATACCTACTGAGCCATTCTTATAAACACCAGGAAACCTGTCTTCAGTTAAGATAACCCTATGGTAAAGACAGAACAACCTAAGAACTGAATGAAATTAGTCCAATTTCCATTTTCTCCTGTCCAGCATTAACTAAAAAAGCTTCTAATGATGCCACCTGATGTTTTCTCTTCCCTCGTGGGTCAGGAAGCACCAACAGTGCAGAGATTAGAGGCTACATGTCTGAGTCTAGCATATGGTCAACCATAGCAAGTCACGTATTTCAAAAGAACAGAAAACAATGAACAGAGTTACACTTAACCCTAAATATTTTAAAAAGCAGAGTTTAACAGAAAAAAAAAAAACCACCTGATTAAAGGCTTTCCCTATTAAAACTTACGTAGTTCCCTTCACTACCTCAAGCAAGGACCATGTTTTACGGAGGGAAGGCTCCGGTCCCTTCCCCTCCACCACTTCCTGTGGTGCGATGTGGAAAAGGCCCTGGGCTTCCAGGGAAGGTACGCGGATTGGGATAGGGACCCTGTAGGTGTGATGTAAAACGCCAGGCAAAGGGCTAGCACTGGATGCTAAGCATCATAGCAACAATCACAACAACAGAACCAGTGGGGTGTGTATGGACTGGTGTTTACGACATAGAATGGTACTGGTTTCTATTCTCAGCATGTGTCACTGACTTACTGACAAGACAGTTAAACATAAAAAGGGTCCATTATCAGTGGTAACTGGGACAAAGTCCCTGGGCTGGAAGGAACAGGAAAACTCCAACAGTAGTCCTCCAACCTCCTATGTCTCAATAGTTTCAATTTCCTTCTTCAAACCTTTTCTAAAACGGCTCTTACCAAAATAAACTAATTTGACTTCCACTTCCTTTCCCTGATGTGAAGGCATGGAAGAATGAGCAGGAAGAGACACAAAAGGTCCCAATTATCCACCCCTTCTTAAGCCTTCTTTGTATGGCTGCTGCGTAAGATCATTCATTAACTAAGAATAAGTTACTGGTTTGTGATAACACAGTTCCTGGCACACAGTAGGCACTTGATAAATGTTTACTGACGGACTACAGCAAACTAGAAGCAAGCATGTGAGTGTTGGACAGAGAGGAATAAAGCCTTGACTCAAACAGGTTCACTTTTTAGCCAACCTGCTAAAAACAATAATAGTGCATGTCATCAAAAAGCTGAAAAGAGCTGGTTTTGCAGCTAAGGCTGCTGTTACTCACTGCTCCCAGAATGAATAAATCTATTCAGTTTCTCTGACCCCCATCCAGAACACAAGTGAGTTACAGCCAGTGCGACACTGGGCTCCCAGCGAAGTTATTAACCTCCCTGGCTAGCTGTAAATAGATGAAACCTGCTCAGCTCCAGACTGGCCAGACAGCATCCTGGTTAATGGCATCACCTAGTCCAGGGTACTGGTTTTTCAGATCGCCCTGAGGTCTGCTCTCCAAAGCCTGTGACAGAGTCAGCACAGAACATACTCTGTCTTCTTCCTTATCCCTCGTCAAGAGAACTTGAATGTCATGATAGTTATAGAATAAACCTGGAAAAGTGGGCTTCTTCCCCTGATTACAATTAACACAGAGGAGAGCACGGGATTTGCTTATAGCAATATTCATGCCCATGATGAACCCTCAAATATGACCCATCAACCCCATCAATAGTTTAGCTTCATTAACTGGCCAGAGGAAAAAGAGCCTCCCACATGGCAAACTCACATTTCACACAGGGATCTCACAACCATAGCCCACAGTACAAATGTTCAGCACCGGAACGAATGGAAACCAACAGGATACTTGTGGTTATAATGTAACTTAAATCCTCAGATAAAGGAAGGCCACTATTGATTTGGTTTGGTTTACCAATAGCAGAGTTCATAAGGAATTACCATGAGCAAACAGTGGCAGCCACTGTTTGCAGTGGCGGTAACCGCAAAGGCCTGAGTATTGAAGGAGGACCAAGCTCACTTCCTTCCCTAGCTTTATTTCCTTCCCTGCAGCGAAGGGTCCCTTGGGGTGGGTCACCTTCATGAGGAGCAGCAGCTGTTCAAACCCCAGGACAGCCAGGGGAAGTTAAGGAGTAAAGGGTTGCTGGGATAGAGCCACGCCTGAATCTCTCTAGGAAGGGACGCTGGTTTAAGCCCACATTCTTCTCACGGTACTCATAACCAGTAGCTCCCCACCCCAGGACGCTCTCCTCTTTCACCCCAACTCCTTGACATCTGATCAGATTCAGAAGACCAGGTGGCAGACCTCAAGGACTCCTCAACGCACTGAATGGCTATTTTAAGTCTTTTTTTTTTTTTTTTTTAATTAAGCTCTATATCCAACATGGGGCTTGAACTCATGACCCTAAGTTCAGTCATATGCTCTACAGACTGAGCTAGCCAAGCATCCCATGAAGGGATATTTTGCACTTTAAAGCTAAGGCTGACTTACATGTAAGAGTCCCTCTTTCTCCAGATTATGTCATTCCTGAACATCTCTGCTCTGTTGGCAAATCACCAATGCCAGCCCTCTCGACCTCCCCATCTCTCCCTCCTCCACAGAGACCTGGAAGCCACAGCTAAGCAGACCTTCACAGTGACAAGGCACAGTGTGGGGAAGGGAGCTCTGGAATGGCATCAGAAGACCTGCGCACTTGTCCAAGCTCTGCCAAACTAGCCGAGTGAATTTATCCTTGGCTTACACCTTTAAAAGAGGGCAGTGTGGTTTGATGATTTTTAAGGGTCCTTCCAACTCCAAACTCTGGGAACTTTCATTGTGGACTATAGCTTCATCTATCTACACCCCAGTGAAGTATCCGAGTGAGCATCTAACTGAGGCTAAAAGACACATATGCTGGAAGGATCCAGCCATGGAATCGTAAGACCTAAGAATGCTAGAAGCACCCAGAACACAGCAGTCCCCTCAAAGGAAGCTCTGGGTTTCACAGTGTGCTCAAAGATGTCTATGGCTCACTGTTTCCCATGGGGAGTACTTGGGCCATCGCTGTGAAAGCAAGGACTCAAAGAGGACAAACTCCAAACTCAGTTATTCCAGACAAGGGTCTATTCTAAAGGTGCAGACCCAAAAATAGCTTTACAGTTTACATAAAATCAGGACCTAAAATAAGATTTTCAAAAAGTCAGATCCTTGGTACTTAACTTCCTTCTTAACCCACAGCTAGGGGCCAGCCCTGTGCAATGCAAGGGTATACTCAAAAAATTACCCATTCAAGTACCAGGGTCTTTGCCTCCTTCTTTCTCTGGCATAACCAAGATAAGCTCCCCCTGGCATGATTCTGTCTGGGAAAGGAGGACACCAGGCAATTAGGCCATGGTGCGTGTCCCCCAAGGGCAGAACACTTCCCCGGCTACTTTTGTTTGGTATGTCTTTGTTTTGGTTTAGCCCTGGCAATCTGGCAGGCAATGTATTTCCAGGGGGAGCTCTGTCCATGGTGTGAATGTCCCGGCCTTGAGGTCCTCGTTCATTTTCATAAACAGAGCCCAGTTGCCACAGTGACTGGTGCTAGGAGCAGCTGCTAAATAGCAGAGGTCACCCAGAGCTTTCTTTGGGTTCTACAGCCTGGGCTATGCCTCTGTGAACAGTGGGTCAACGGGAGCTGCAATCACACCGGCGAGTACTTCACACAGGAGTCTGGGCACTGAGGAGGAATGGGATTTCAGGCGGGAACCGGACACACATGACAGAACTCAGCCAGAGGGCACAGGGAAGGTAAAGGGCATAGGAGTGGCAACTTCCTCCCTGGGGGTTCCACAGTCCCCAGAGGGTGGGAGGGGGCAGGGCCAGAGTTCAGTGCAACAGGAAGGACCTTGGAAAAGTGAACATGGAGTTGGGGCTGTGACGCTTCTGAATCACGTACGCCATTGGGCGCTTTCTCCCTTCTCCATGAAGGTGGGACACGGTTCTCCCCACCTCCACAGCAGGAAACACCGCACCCCACCTGACACGCACAGGGAAAAAAAAACCACACAACACTTCTGGACTGCAGTCCCAGAGGTCTTTCTAAATTAGAAACTATTCCTCTTGTGTCTACATCTTCCCAAGGCAATCCTGCCCAAAGGCCACAAGATCTGCTTGACCAGTAATACAACTAGGGCAGGTGTGAAACACAACCGTGTCTGGAAACACATATACCCCTGGTCCCCCTCCTTGTTGCCCACTTGCTAAGATTAGAAACAGTTGTTTTTCACTCTGTGAAGAAGGCTTCTGTCCTCAAGGTAGATGCTTTCAGATAAAAACATAAAAAATAGCTATAAAAAGGAGATTATAAGGCAGGTCCTCATGGCCCTTACAAAACCAAGTTACCTTGGCCGGGGCCCAAGGAAGCCGTAGAATAGAACCAAACATAAACCTCACTTAACATCTTTCAGACCCATCCCCATGTTAACATGGACATCATAAACATTCTTTGGTCCCAGTGCCAGTTCCAGAGATGGTGATCTTTAAAATGTAAACAAAATGAAGGCTTATCTCTCTCAAAAACATATGCTTCTGTCTTTACCAACCATGAGCCAATCAGACCACAAAAAGGAGAGGAAAATGGGATCTAAGTTTTCAAATTTATCAGTGTAACTCAAAGGTAAACCTGAAAACTTGGATCCCTCAGGCTTTCCAAACAGGACCCAAATGTTTCACACATAAGATGTTTCTGTTATTCCCGCCACTGGAGTTCATTACAGGCCAGAAGAAACCTAAATAGTTAAGAAGTTTGTCCTTAGGCAAATACTTCAATAATTCAGACTTCAAAGACTCCATATTAACCTCTGTTTACACAAAGTAATGTGTTTCCTTGCCTGCTCAACATCAAAATGCTTCGCAATTAATTACCTCTATTTTTAAAAACCCCAAATACTGTTAAATATAATGGCCAATATACTGGGAGGAAAAAGAAAGCATGTTCAAAATCTGCTCCATTCTCTGGAAACACAAAATGATATAAGACAACATCTATGGAATTTGATTGATGTAGATAATTATTTAAAAAAAAAAAACTTTCCCCCTGGGGCGCCTGGTAGCGCAGTCGGTTAAGAGTCACACTCTTGGTTTCAGCTCAGGTTGTGATCTCATGGTCATGAGATCAAGCCCCACGTCCCTTAAGACTCTCCCTGACCTTCCCCGCTGCATATGTTCACTCTCTCTCTTTCTCAAATAAATAAATCTAAAAAAAAAGTTCCCCTCAAAATTACGATTTTTATCTATTTTTTTTCCATTTTGCCTATGAACACTGTGAATCTAAGAATGGAACAGTTTTTTATTCTGTTACATAGAAATTCAGCAAAGTTAAAATTCCAAGTAAAGGCATAGCTTTAGAAATTTCAAAGTTATTTCATTTTCTAGCTAGTTAGTACTTATACCTTCTTTTCTTTTTTTTTATTTGACAGAGAGGAGAGAGATCACAAGTAGGCAGAGAGGAAGGCAGAGAGAGGGGGAAGCAGGCTCCCCGCTGAGCGGAGAGTCCGATGCAGGGCTTGATCCCAGGACCCTGAGATCATGACCTCAGCTGAAGGCAGAGGCTTTAACCCACTGAGCCACCCACGTGCCCCTATACCTTCTTTTCTTTAGAGCATTCCTAGTTCATGATTAATGGAGCACCTTAGAAATCAACTCCCCACCTCCCACAGGGAAGTGTAAACAGAAGCACAGCAAGTGGCTTAAATGGCACAGAATTTTATAAATACTGAGGTCATCATGGAGACAATGATCAATATTCCTTGGAATTTGTATGGGGGAAATTTCCAGTTTTTTTTTAAAGCTCTTTTCCACTCTGTTACCCTCAAAATATCCACTTTTGGCAATAATAATATCACTTATGGAGTATTTACTATGTGCCAGGCTCTCTTCTAAGCATTTTACTTGTATTTACATATTTATGCCTCAAAACCACCTTGAGATATACTACTGCCTTCACGCTACAGCTGAAAACACGGAGATGGAATGATGTTAAGTAACTCACTCAAAGGCATGAAGTTACTGACTTACTGAGTCAAGTGACTAAGGCAAGACCAGCCGTGGGTGGGGAGAGGGGGAGTGTGCAGGGAGGGTGGTACCTGGACTAGAAGGCAGGAACCAGCATTCTGGTTCTAAAATCAAAAGCTGTTTCTTCCCAGAGAAAATGCTGACCCAAGATAACTCAAGGAATATGCCAATGAGTTCTGACCTAAATATATGTCCTCTTTCTATAGAAAACACAGCTACTGGCACCTTAAAGAGAGAGACAAACACCGAAGAAAAAAGGAAGCTCAGATTTCCTTAATTAACTGTGCAAAGTTCTCAGCTAATGTCATTTTAATTTTACATATATTTTCTACACCCTAAAATAGTCTTTGCAAATTACCTAAGGAAAATTTTAAAAGCCTTCAGAAAAGGGAACTATTTGGACTTTCTATGTTAAATTTTCGCTACACTTTTCTCCTACATTGTAATGTTTTGATGGCTTTTTACAATTCATATTTCTGGCCAACTTGTTTCATTAGCACTCAAAGTGGAGCTAAGCTCATATAACATCACTGGGGCTACTATAGTGTGAAGCTGCTATCTAGCAGAGCTGATTTAAACACCCAGTTCTGACAGCACGGTATACTACTCTGCCTTTGATAAAATTAGAAACCTTTCCTTCCTTTCTAGAAAATCTTCACATATCAAAACAGAAAAAAGTACTTTTTTCTGAATGTATTTGAAAGTTGCAAATAATCCTACGATTATTATGAATATTTTTTCCTGAGATCTCATTTCCTATCCTCTGACAGGTTCTCCTTCAGCTCTGGCACCAAGAATGGGCCATGACATACAAGTGAAAGGGAGAGTGGCCCAGTGTGGCCTGGGCATGCCCAGCATGGGTGCAGCAACCCGGGCCCTCGGAGGGCCCTGTCAGGAGCTGGCGGCCGGGTGCGGAGGGGCCAGGAGGAGCCGAGCCAGCCCGTGGTTGGTGAGGGGCCAGGCAGGTTGGAGACGGGTGGATGGAGTGGCTGGAATGGCCAGGTCCCTCATGATGAAAAATTTCAAGATGCTTCTCTGTCCTCCATATAGTTGGTAGTTTGGGTGGTGAAGAAATGGCTGAGAGTGTCAAAGCCTCTCCCCAGGACCTTACCAGGGGAATCAGAGACTCCATCTGGGGAATTTGTACCATCTCAAAGCTCGATGCTCAGATTCAGCACGAGAGAGAGGAGAAGCATGGAAAAAGGGCAGGCAATGTCCTCACGCCCAGGAGAGCCCAGAGTACAGAAAGGAAACAAGAGAGTGAGCTACAGGGGTGCCTGGGTGGCTCAGTAAATTCAGCATCTGCCTTCGGCTCAGGTCATGATTCCAGGGTCCTGGGATCAGGTCCCGCATCGAGCTCCCTGCTCAGCAGGAAGTCTCCTTCTCCCTCTGCCTCTGCCCCTGCTTGTGTTCCCTCTCTCATTGCCTCTGTCCCTCTGTCAATTAAATAAATAAAATCCTTAAAAAAAAAAAAAAAAAGAGTGAGCTACGTATCATTAGTAGGAGTCTCCTCTTGTTTTATCAAGTGTTTCTTCCTGTACTACAGTCAGTAACAGACCAAATTATTGGTGATCCATCACAACATGGGAGATGTTTGGTCATAGCTGGAATTCTTCCTTACCTCAGTTTTCAGTGCTCTTTGGGTGTTCCCTCTGTGCTTAGCAAAGTTGTAAATGCCATTTCGTTTCAAGACATAGCTGATGTGGCACTTGAGGTATCAGGGAGGAAGCCTCACCCATTCCCTAGTGTCAGCAAGATAACTGCTGACATGCTCTTCAACCTATCACTGCAAGCTCTTTCCCTCATCCAGGGCACGTGTGTGAGTCTCTTTCCCATCCACCTTGTCGGTCAGCTGGTTAGTCTTCTGCGTATGTCCCTTCCTTACTCACTGGACTGCTCTGAGTATTGTTGGTTCAGTAAAGGAACTGAAATGCACCAGTGATTGTCAAACACAGAAAGGAACTGGCCTTACTACTTTGGATTTGGTTTGCCCCTGGCTTTCCTCACAGCAATGCAATCCTGATACATTATCAGTGGTGGCCTCTTCTCCCTCCTTTCCTGCATTCATTACCAGTGCCAATGAAGCAAAGACTCCTGGCAAAGTATACCCTTTCCAGGGGCGCCCCTTCTCCGGGGTGGTTTTCTTAAGCAACTGACTCTTTTGCAAAACAGTCTACCTGCAGTCTGTCCCGAGTAGCTCAACCTCTGCAGAGAAATTCCCTTCACGGAATCTGTCTCTCACCAAGGCCACTGAGTTGCCTGCCATCCAGAGGGGATGGGTGGGACTGGAAGGAAGCTATAGGAGTTCTTTTCCTTGTCCCCTCCTCCACCAGGGAAAACAGCATCCGCTCTGCCGTGGAAACTTTTTTCCTGGTACATTTAAAGCTTCCCAGCTATAGGGAAGTAACAGTTTTGGACAAGCACCCATGCAGCACTGAACGCTCGGAGAACCTGAACTTGGAACTCTGAAGGTCTAAAGTGTACTGCTGGCCACTGCCGGGTCTGTCTGATATTTCAAAGGAATACTGGGTACTGCAAATAGGAACTGAAGGGATAAACTTATTAAACTCATGAAGCCTGTGATTGGTCAGTGTTCTCCTGTCATTTTATAGAGACGAAATATGGGGAGGAGGCAGATGTCAAAACACTTGTCCAATTTTAAAATGTCTCAATTAGGGGCACCTAGGTGGCTCAGATGGTTAACCATCTGCCTTCAGCTCAGGTCATGATCCACAGGTCCTCGGATTGAGACCCATGTTGGGCTCCCAGCTCAGTGGGGAGTCTGCTTCTGCCTCTCCCCCTCCTTATGCTCTCTCTCTCTCTCAAATGAATAAATAAAATATTTTAAAATTAAAAAAGTCACAATTAATAAACGTGAGCTGGTTTCAAAAAAAGTAAAAGTGACATTTTCCTGAACTAAATTGAAAACACATTCACGTTTGGGTGTTTAATCATTAATTCCATCACTTGAACAGTGAGCACTTACATTTCCCAAGTTCTTATAGCTGTTAGAGATACAGCAGTGAACAAGGTAAGCAGCCTTTACTTTCATGGAGCTTCCATTTAGGCAATTAAAAAAATAACGGCAGATAAAACTTTGAAACACAAAGCTCCTCTTCCAGGAAAGGATATATGCAACAATGCATGGGGGTGCTCTGTAGAGTGAGGTCCAGAGACCCAGGCACTGCCTTTCCCCTCTGGCTCACTGCCCCATCACAGGCTCAGTGGAACAAATTTCTATGCCAAATGTGTACCCAGCTAGCTCAAAGCAACTCCATCTACAAATACACGCCTTACTTCTTTTATGAACAGGGAACAAAGTCCTTTAAGTCCCATTGATACCCCATTCTGGTCACTTTTAGACAACCCTTAATTATCAAGAATTCTTTTACCTCCCTGTCTCCATTCAGGTGGGTTATTTGTTAACCAAATTCCATGCAGCTCTACAGGGTAGAACTAGAGGCTGGGAGTGGAGGTTTACAGCCTGGTGGATTGCACAACACAAAGAAGAATTTCCCAAGGGTCAGGGATATTTTAAATTCAAGTAAAGGCTAGAGGCTCAGTCAACAGGATATTAGAAAGGTGATTTATGTACCAGGCTGAACTGAACCAGATAATCTCTAAGGATCCTTAAAATACCAACATACCACAAACCTAGAGCTCTAGGAGTGAGCCATATGAATGTAAAATCGACCCAGATGTAACCTATCCTAAAACATTACTTGAGGATAATGTTACTAATGAGATACAAACTCAGATGTCATGAAGAAATAAGCAACCTAAAATATACCACATGTTAACCAAGCAATGATTTTAATAGCACACCAATACTCATAGCTATGGTTCAGCAGAGCTTAGTAAGCGCCCGGCAGGTTTTGAGCACATGAAGCATCATATCTCGTTAAATCTGGAAAACAGCCTAGTGAGATGGAGGCTATGATTCTTTTAGCTCCACTTTACAGATGAGGATGCTGAAGTAAACAGGTGACAAAGCTATTTATTGGCAGAGATTAGCACGAGGCAGCTGGCTCTCAAGTCTGTGCTCTGAAGCACTATGCTCTCTTAAGCTGTCTTGTTGGGCGTTGGAGAGCATTTTCCTCTTAGACTGGGTTTCATAAAGATCCTGAAATAGTTAACTACTCAAAGGAAACTTTGAAATGTGATGAATGAAGCTTTTCTGATGTAAGATAATCATAAATTTCTTTTCTAGATATACTACATACTAAATTTGCTGTATTTTACTAAACTGTAGAAGTACTCAGAAAGTTAGTTCAGCTTCCAAATCTTATTTCCAAGTAGTAGCTTAAACACTGGAGGAATCTGGCTCGGAATCAATTACAAAATTTTCCTATGACAGTATAACAAACACACACTACATTAGATATTTATATTTCTGCTAAATATCAGAGATGCCCAAATTGGTGATTATGACAGAGCTGGCCCTCAACTGTGGCAGTTTCCATTACAAAATCCACATTACAGGAATTCAGGATCCTGTTTAAAAACTGATTGAGACTGATACTTAATAGGACAATACACTCCTGGCTTCCCCCTCCCTTTTGTTTCTTCATCTTTAAAAACTTGGGGTGGGGGGAGGGATAGGGTGGCTGGGCTATGGACATTGGGGAAGGTGTGTGCTATGGCGAGTGCTGTGAACTGTGTTAAGACTGATGATTCACAGACCTGTACCCCTGAAACAGATAATACATTATATGTTAAAAACAAAACAAAACAAAAACAAAAACTAAAGCCATCAAGTCTCCATTTAAACTGAAAAAGGAAAATGTTAGTTCCAAAGTTTGGAATTCTTAATACATTCCAGCTGCCTTTTTTGTTTTTTAGGTCTACATTTGTAAATATTAAGGATGTCTAAGGAGTCTTAATCAAGTTTTTTTAAAAAGCAAGTACTAAAATAACTAACTTCATGAAGATTTTAAGATATAATGGATATTAAAATGTAAGCCTGCTTCAGTATAGATTTCAGTGGTATATGAAGAACCCATAACAGAGAAAAATGACTTACCTAAATATGTATACATCTCCACACAAAAGTTTACATGTACATGCACAGAACATTATAGCACAAAAATTCTAGGAAATCACACACTTTTCAATTTGAGATACACAAAAACTGACTAAAAAAAATATTCAGCAATAATTAAAAATCATTCCCTTACTCAGTATAGTAAAAACCAATTAAGATCTAAAACTACAATCTTCTGAAGGGGACACTGAAAAAAGTAATTTTACAGGCCTAAAAAGTCAGAACGGGGCTCTCAAATCCTTGCCTCACAAATATTACTATTTCATATCCTCCAGATATGATCCTTTTCATCATTAACTTTGTAAATATCACTCTCCAGAAATTACGTGTAATGCTCCACATGCTAAGATAGCTCTTCTTTTATTTACCAAGCAGCAATTCTGAAGGGTTTTGGTCTTAGGATCCTTTTATGCTTTGAAATTACTGAGGACTCCAAAGAGATTTTGTTGGTATGAGTTTTATCTATCAACATTTAGCACAATAGGGATGAAAACTGAGAAATTTTTAAAAATATTTAATTCATTTAAAACCAAAAATAATAAACCCACTGCATGCTAATGCAAATATCATCTTTTATGAAAAATAACTATTTTTGAAATATAACAATTTGGTGAGAATAGCGGCATTGTTTTACATTTTTGCAAACTCTTTAACATCTAGCCTAATAGAAAACAGCTACATTTTCAGATCTACTTCTGCATTCAATTTATTGTAATACATTGTTCTGGTTGAAGGATATGAAGAAATCTGGCCTCACACAGATATGTAGTTGGAAAGGAGAAGCAAATCTTAACAAGTCTTTTCATATACCTGTAGCTAGCTATTTCTTCTTTGATATTTTACCTAAACTCATTAAACAGTTATCACTTAAAGGTTAGTTGTGATGTGTAATCTGAATTGCAAAATAAAACTTTTCATATCTTGTTACATTAAAATCCATTGCTCTCAAAATACTGAGTAATTACAAAGTAAAACTAGTAACTTTACAGCAGAGAATTCTGGCAGGTACCACTGTAGCCAACTAATGAAGACCAACATCACCCATAATAAGACTTATCAACTTAATGTAATTCCGATTTGACACCCTGAGAAGGGCACATTACCTATGTGTACCCTTCCCAATAATGCATAATCTCAATCATGAGAGAATATCAGATAAACTCAAATTGATGAACATTTTCCAAAACAACTGGTCGCTCTACAAAAGTGTCAAAGTCACTGGAAGACCGAGAACTGTCACACACTAGAGGAAACCAAGGAGACATGACAATTAAATGCAATGTGAGATTTTGAGTTGAGTCCTGGAATAGAAAAAGAGCATTAGAGGAAAAATTGGTGAAATCCAAATAAATTCTACACTTTAGTTAATGATATTGTAGCAAGATTAATTTCTTAGTTTTAATAACTATTCTATGGGTATATGTTATTATAAGGTGAAGCTGAGTAAAGGGTATGGGAACTCTTTGTATCATTTATATAAGTCTTCTGTAAGTCCAAAATTATCTGAAAATATAAAGTTTTTAAAAATCAACTGCTTCATCCTGCACTATCAAGATGTGAGACCTTTTATTACCCACACATGATTCTGTAACATCATGTATTGGCCATCTGGAAAATCACGGTTCAGAGTTATGCAAATATGCCAGATATTGACATATTTCTTATATGATATCAAAAAAATCACATTTGTTCATATTTCCATTGATCTCATCAAAAAAGAATTTAACTATTCAGAAATTGCCATGGTCATGGGGATGAATGTAAGTTTTCCAAAACTTTAATTTTGCTTGAAAATAAAATTCTTCATTGGCAACTAATACTGTAAACTGTTTTCTTTGAAATCATAGGATCACTTTGTTCATTTTCAAAAAATGCCTGCCAAGTAATGAAGGCTAGATAACCATCGTTGGTCAGTCGTCCTTTCAAGTAAAATGGTATTCCATGAAAAACAGACCAGTTCAGCTCATAATTCAAACAACTGCGCAAGTGTTTCCTCAGGACGGCCACGGCGCTCTGGAATGTAGAAGAGCTACTTGCCTACTTCCCATTTCATCATAGAGGATGGGAAAAGGACATGTATTTGAGGGTTTTTAACTCCTTGGCAAGAACATTCTTAACTGCAACTGGTGTGTGGCAGTGAACTACTACCTTGATCCCTACTAAGGCACCAGCCGTCTTCTCCAATATTCGTTGTATGCCATCACTGCAATGTCAACCTAGTGAAAAAGACAACTCTGAATTATTACAACAACAGTTCTGACCTCACCAACTCTTGAGAAGGTCTCAGATCTATGACCACACTTCGAGAGCCACTGGTTTAAAGAGCCCCACATGAAATATACCACCACTACCTAAGCCAAGGTAAAGAATACTAAAGAGTCTTACGCTAAGCTTTATAGAATGTTTACCAAGAGGCAATAGCTTCTTGCTGTCAAAGACATTATCCAGTGACAGATCCAATAGCCATCTTCAAAACAACCACCACAGGTCACTCAGACATTGTTTTACCAAAGAATCTAAAGACAGTGACCCCTCACCTGGTCTCCACGGGCTAGCCCTCACCCCAACACCGCTTCTTTCCCCCAAAATAAAATACATTAAGGTTCAGATTGATTACTTTAGCAAAGTTGTTTCTCTTTATTGTACTTTATGAGTGAGACAGGGTTATAATTATTGATTTATTCAAAAAATATTAAGCACCTATTATGTGCAAGGTACTAGGGACTGATCAGTGAATGGTCCCTACCCTCTCCCTGAAAGGTCACATTTAAGCAGGGACAAAGGCACTGGGCAAAGTCCTCCACTTGAGAATTTTCACAGATACTGAACAGCTACACCAGAGCTTTTGCTAACTGACTTAACTTTCGTGGAGCTTATATTTTAGTTGGGGGAGATAAATAATAAACATAAGTAAATTATTGGCATGTTTTAAAGTGGTAAGTGCTATGAGGGGGAAAAAAAACAGCAAAATAAGAAGGGATGGACATACTAGGAGTACAAAGGGATTATAATTTTAAGCAGGATGGTTAGGGTGGGACTAAGCCCACCGGTACTACACAGATGAGGAAAATTACCGTTAGGTGATCTCACTCCATTGTTTCTGGGTTCTCCTGTCTCCCCCCGCCCCAATCTTCACTGCCACTACTACCTTTCTTGAGGAGTCATGTCTACCCTCCAACCTCCAGCTAAAAGCCAACGCACTTCCTCCAGAGAAGCAAGGTCTTCTCCATCCTGGCTCCAGATTTAGTCCTTCGGCTGTGTTACGTTGCTCACTTCAAAGCCATCTGAGTCCTTAGCTCAGCCAACAGCAAATCTGCCACCTCCCAGAGAAATAACCTGACCTGCCTTATCTCTGTTGGGAGCACACAGTTGATCAATAAACTCACTCTACCTATCCTAGGTGTGTTCTAGCTCTCTTTCTTTTCCCAAATATACAGGTTCTTTAAACAAGGCTTAACTTTGTAAAGACCTACTACGTGTCACAAACCACTGGCTGCTTCACATGCATTTCATTCTTCTGATAATCAACAGACTAAGAGTAATTAGCAGTATTCTATAGATTAGGGAACAGAAGTTCTGAAAGTCATCACTTGGGACTCAAATCTCCAAAACAAGAAAAAGAAAGCTTTTTATTCACAACCTCCTCCTGACTTCATCACACACTTTATACCATTTCAGTGCTCCCACTGTACTACTTTAAGGAGAACATAAGGAAAATAAAGAAACTGGTCACTGATGTAGTCTGTCTTATCTGCAAAATTGTATTTCATGATCAGATCTGATTTTTGAACCAAATATATGTCTGAATAATAAGACTTACAACTTAAAGGACTGGGTACATATGTTCACCATGCTAACATTTTCAAAGAACACTATTTTTAATAGTTTCATTTAAAATAAACACGACCCGGGGCGCCTGGGTGGCTCAGTCGTTAAGCGGCTGCCTTCGGTTCAGGTCATGATCCCCAGGGTCCTGGGATCGAGCCCTGCATCAGGCTCCCTGCTTGGCTGGAAGCCTGCTTCTCCCTCTCCCCGCTCCTGCTCTCTCTCTCTATCTCTGTCGATATCTCTCTCTCTCAAATAAATAAGTAAAATCTTTAAAAATAATAAATAAATAAATAAAATAAACCTGGCCCTCTGATTTATATGCATTATCTCATTTATAATCACTATAACAGTGTGGTAGATACTGCTGATATCTCTATTTTTTATGTGAAGACACTGAGGCTATGATTATACAGCCTGCAAATAGTAAAACCTGGACCTGAACCTGTGTCTGAATCCACAGCCCAAGCTCACAATTACCATATAATCTCTGTCAAGAATGAACACTGTGATGGAGAATTACTTTTGCTAAATAAAAGTGCAACCGTCCAACAGATTCACTTTGGTAAAGACGACAGGCATTCCTCACATTTAGAGCATAAAATCTCTTCAAAATCCTTTAGTTACAAGTCTCAAATAAAGCTTCACCAGAGTGACTGTGCTCTAGCAAAAATCTGCTGGGAAAACCCAAGGGTAGAGCAAAAGGACACAAGACTTTCAGCCTCTGGATTCTGATATTGCTCCTAAATCTGACCTTTAGTCCAAAAGAATAAGGATGCTCATTTTACCTCAGTAAAGAGATGTTATGGCTATTCCCTGGTCAGGAACACCAATTTGAGCCTTGGGTAAAGAACATATTTCTTGGGGCGCCTGGGTGGCTCAGTCAGTTAAGCATCTACTTTCGGCTCAGGTCGTGATCTCAGTGTCCTGGGATGGCGCTCAGCATCCTCGGGCTCCCTGCTCAACAGGGAGTCTGCTTCTCCCTCTCCCTCTGCCCCTCCTCCTGCTCATGCTTTCTCTCTCAAATAAGTAAATAAAATCTTAAAAAAAAAAAAAAAAAGCCACATTTCTTAAGTACACACTGAACTCCTGAGTTCCTACAATTTAGAGCAAAGCCATCCAGGTCAATAACTCACTTCAGCAGCAGCTTTAGTTATCTGTGCCTGAGCTCACTAGCCAAATGGCCAGAAGAAGAATTAGTTTTCGTCATTATTAATAAAGAGTAGTTTGAAGAAGACAGAATTATAGCTCTAAATAGAGGTTCTCAAACCTACTTCTAATGAAACAGTCAAGCATAATGAATACTGTTCACATCTGCACATACTACAGTTTTCAAAATAAACTACTGAAAACTACAAAAAGCAGTGCTGAAAGAAACTAAAGAAAACCTACACAAATAGAGGGGTATACCATGTTCATGGATGCCAAAACATACATGACACTACAGATTCTGTGTATTTTTCATTCTAACAATGGCAATCATAACCCCTTCCTCTCCCACTCAAATATAAATAATTATGGTTATTTTAGGGTAACTTTGAATTTTGTTTTATCCTTTTACAGAAAATCACTCTTTAAGACATCAATGTAACTATTTGTTGTAACATTATTCATATGTTACAATTTATCGGGGAAATACCAGTAAGTCTCAACATTGTGGCACAATATTACTTTCTAAAATAAAAAAAAGAGACTAAAAAAAAAAAAGGCAGGGAAAAAAAAAACCATAGTCATTTATTGGTTCAAAGGCTTTATGGCCAACTTTAAAAACATCTTTCCTATTCTCTCACAGCTCTGAGATCTGCATTCCTATCAACTCTATCAAGTTGCCTGGGAGCCTTCTGCAAAAAGGGTTAAAAGTCCAAAGTTGTTCCTCTAGGTCTGCTGGTTGAAGAGAAGGCAGGTTGCCCAAGATCTTAGGACAGCCAGCCTCACATAGAGTAAACAGAGGCCATTGTGCTCTCAGGAATAAATTCCTAAACCAGAACACACTCTCCTGAGGTTTTCATGTAAGATTTTTCTGATAGATTCCAAGTTGAGTAATAAACAGAAACAACAGATTTTGTTGGGCCTTCCTTGAGTTCAGGAAGATCTGACAATATCATGAAACAGCCTAGCGCAGGCCTCAGAAATTTTTCATTAGAATTCTTTTCTCCTGAATCATGTTAATAAAGTACGATTTGGCCTGGGGTTTGTACATAACTACTGACTCACAGGCTGCTCAAGCCCAGAAGGATGGGGAAAAAACACTGAGGTCTGTCAGTAGGAGGCAGGGCCAGGCCCAGGGACTGAAAGATTTCTGGAGGGGTGTTTTCAAATAGTGCTATATACTGCTTAGAAAACAGCTCCCTTATATAATACTCAACTGGCTCTGACTGTCTGAAATACTCTTCTCTACTTTCATCTTCAACTGACTGCACTGCTTGTAGTCACCAGCACTGGCACTTGGCCCAGAAAGCCTCGAATCTCTCTCATCTTTAAGGGGCAGGGACTTCCATTACCCTTCTACGATTTATCTGACTGAGCTAATTCTAGGTACTATTATTTTATAAGCTATGTCAAATGGAGCAAAATACAAAATGCAAGCCTATTTTGTCCCTTCAAACATACAGCATACCTTGAACTTAAACTGGCATGCGCTTGATTTCAAATTGAGATTTTTGAACACCATTTTCCAAATGCAGTAGCAGTTTGCTGCCCTGGGCCAGCCAAACAGAGGAAATGAGGAATCTGATTTATTTGGGGGGAGGGGGGTTGCGGGGGTGATGGGGTACTACTAAGGCCTGATCCTGATGCCTTTGAACGTTTAACACTAAAACCTGAATTATTTCATAACAAACTAGTGTTCCCTTTCCTCTCCCTAAGAAGAAGCCCTTGGGAAGCATTTAGTTAATAAATTTTAAGTAATCATGTTTTTCTCACAAAACAGAAAACAAATGCAACTTCTAGAAGATACTCTTTGAGTTCCCTAGCTCAGCAAGGTCTATAAGAGCTCCATCAGCTAAGAGCCTGGAGCAGTAAACTGGGAATTTAGGGAACAATGTGGCCACAAGCACTTCTCCAAAAAGAAAACAACTCCCCTCTTGGCCCAACTCCAAAAGGCAATTGAGCTGGGTAAGGTCCAGGTTAATCTCTGAACAGCCTCTCTGCCAACTTTCTCCTACAGGCATTAGGTTTTTCAGCATGGGCTTTGCAAATAATCTAAAACAATTAATTAGTGCTTTTGAATTCACCCCGTACCATTAATGAACCACTGCCAGACAGCCTTTGATAGTGTATTTCCAGAGATAATTAAATGTGGCAAACAGAGGACACAGACTTGCTAGGCATTCGAGAGGGCCAGGCTGAGACCTGACCAGTGACAGTGAAGCCATCCTTGCAGACAATCCTGGGGTGACAAAGGTGGGCGGAGGGCGGGCTGGTGGGGTCAGGCCCTCAGGGTCCCTCACAATACACCAGACACTGCTCTGAAATTACATAATTATCAGGATATAGAAGTTCAGACAACTCATTCACTGTAAAGACTTTTTTTGTTGTTCTAATGAGTGACAATTCTTAATTTGATACTTAAAAGTTTAGTATTGCTTCTAGTTCATACCTCCACACCTCCACCCCCCACAAGACTTGTTTTCAAATTAAGAAAAAAAAATGCAATAGTTTTAAACACTAAATATTAAAATAAATCTCATCCCAAAATTCCCTTCTCTCAATCAGAGTCCACTCCCATAACCTCTATCACGTGGGAAATCTTTCCATTTTTTTTTCACTATCTAATGCCACACAGAATTCCAGACTGCTCCACATGCATGGCCAGCAAGATAAACACATTTTTTGGAGGCCCGGAAAAAAACTAGCAGGGGGCACGAAATAAAAATGTTGTTGCATTCCTCTGGATTTTTCTGGTCCACTTTCAAAAACAGAACGACCACCACCTGGGGCTAGTGGCAAGCTCCAGGGCTATACAACCTTGCCCTCCTCTACCATGACATTAACCTACCTCAACTCTCCCTTTTATCCAGTCAGCGGGTACCATCCTTCATTACCTAGAGTCTCCTGAGCCTAGTTGCCCATACCAATGTCCCCAGACCCTCTGAAATCAACACAAGTCTCCTGCCTTGGTCTAAGTTCACAAGGCAAGAAATGGGAAAAGGTAAAAGAGGTACATGACAGGAAAAACTGGGGGAAAACTGCTTCTTTAGTAACTATGCTGATTCTGTTAAAGTGTAGCCCCAGCTAATAAAGATGCACCTGGTTTCTATGGGTGCACCACACTTCCGGCTGCAGAGCTCAAGGTCTCTGAGGAACTCATTCCCTCCAACCAATTTCCTCTCCAGCAAATGAATCCCTTGGACCCAAATGAGTTTATTGAAATGTTTTCAAGATAGCTATTTCGAAAGCAAGCTAAAACCAAACTCCCATTTGTGGCAGTAAGAATTTTCTAGAAGGTGTTGGCAGGTTCTGTGTTAACAATTAGAGCACTGAGAAAACAGGCGATCTATGCTTTCAAATGTGGTCTGCAGACCCGCAGCATCGACATTATATGGACCTGTTAAAAAAAATGTATAGTCTGTGACATATCAAGAATTACTAAAACAGGGGTGCCTGGGTGCCTCAGTCTGCCTTTGTCTCAGGTCGTGATGCCAGGGTCCTGGGACTGAGCCCCGGATCAGGCTCCCTGCTTGGTGGGGAGCCTGCTTCTCCCTCCGCCTGCCACTCCCTCTGCTTGTGCTCTCTCTCTGTCAAATAAATACATAAAATATTAAAAAAAAAAAAGTAGTAGTAGTAAGCAGGCCAGGTGGCTGCTGTAGAGGAGACTTAGAGTCAATGGGGGGCAGGCGTGGGGCTACATATAGCCTTGCAATTTTTACTCAAGAGTGAGACAGAGGCACTGGAGGGTTTGAGCAGCAGAATGATATGATCTGAAGAATGTTTTAACAAGATCCCTGTGGCTGCTGTGTTCAGAACAGACTACTGGGCAAAGATGCATTTGGGAATACTGGTTGAGGGCTATTGTGATAATCGAGCAAGACGAGGGTGGCCAGGATGAGATTTTAGAAGGGAGGACCCTTGGGAATCATATGCTTATGAAATCGAGAGTGATTTTGTGATTTTCACGTGTTCCTTTAGGGGAAAGAAAGAATAAAGACTTCTATTTCCTATCAGTGGAACACTAGGCCATAACCTGTTAGTAAAGATAATCACTTCTACATACCAGTAAAAGCTGGATCTTAAAATAAACCATCCAAAAATCTCTCTGCCCTATGAATGACTGTTCTTGAAAAAACCATGCTCTTAAAAGCCTGGACCCTCTCTTCCCAATTTATTTACTCTCTTGATTGCCAAGTCTCATTCTTTTCATCCCCCAGGTGGTCTTTTTCTCAGGATTACGGATTTTGAGGGTCTTACCAGTTTTTGCAATAATGCTTCTCAAAACAAAACCAGTGTTTCGGAGAAGTACAGTTGTGCCCATCCTTATATGGTAAATAAACGTGTTGTGTGTAAACTCGTTTTTATAAATTAACATACTAAGCTTGAGGTTGATAGAAGTTTTTTTCTCTGAAGAAAATAATCATTTTAAAATATGTTTTATAATATGGATATTCAGAGTGGTTTTGCCTGAGAGTGGGGCATACACACCTTGCTTCTGGAGTTGGAAGTTATAAATGGACAAACATCAGGCGAGTGCTTTCTAAATCCTACCATGCATACAAATCATCTCAGGACCTTGTTAACATACAGATTCTGTTTCAGTAGTTCTTTTTTTTTTTTTTAAGATTTCATTTATTTATTTGAAAGAGAGAAAGTGAGAGAGCATGGGTAGAGGGGGAGGGCTCAAGCACTCTCTCTCTCTCTGTCAAATAAATAAATAAAATCTTAAAAAAAAAAAAAAGAGGGGGCCTGGGTGGCTCAGTTAGTTAAGTGTCTGCCTCTGGCTCAGGTCATGATCCCAGGGTCCTCGGATCAAGCCCAGCCTCAGGCTCCCTGCTCAGTGGGGACTCTGCCTACTGCTCCCCCTGCCTGTGCTCTCTCTCTCTGACAAATAAGTAAATAAAACCTTACCAAAAAATAGATTTTAAAAATTTTTTAAAAAAGAAAAGGGGAAATGATCAATGGTGCTTTCCTCTAACTCACAAGAAAGGGGCAAGCGGGAGTGAAGTGGCCCCATGCTTCGGCACGCAGCAACCCAACAGCAGTGCCGGCACACGCGCACGCATCCCATGGGAAACACTAGCAGAGCAAAGTGCTGCAGCAGCTCGGGGCCCTCACGGATGGAAACAAGGGCATGACTCTGGAAGCTGATGTTGTGCTCTCCCTGAGGCCAGTGCTACCCAAGCACCCTCCCCGATGGGGCAGAAGAGTTGGAACGAAGGGAGGTGCTCACACTGCGGACGCTTCTGGTCTATCGTCCAGACTAGGACTAAGTTATTCAGGCACATGAGGACGAAGGTGAGCAACACAGAGAACTTAAAGCAGTTACACGGGAACGTCTTCCTTTTGCCGTAACTACAAGTTAGCACTAAATAGTTCCCTTCACTGCCAACAGAGAGGATAACTTTAAAAAAAAAATCAATTTTCCTTTGAAGGCGTTAAGATTTTCCACATTCCACTCTAGGTTTTGGGTTTGGGGTTTTTTCAAGACTGCTATGAGATGGCAGGATAGGGCAGGAGAACAGCTAGACCTCAGTCCCCAGTGCACCTGCTGCCTAATCTTTGGAAGGAACATTCTGGGAGCAAGTGCATTTTTAAGCCCTCTAGAATTCTGCCTGATTTACAGTGTCCTCTCAGAGAACAAAAATATGACTATATTGCACTTCAAAATAAATCTTTTTTAGGCCACTCTGGCAGAGAATAGTTGTAAAAAAAAAAAAAAAAAAAAAAGTAAGTCAGCCAGGAGCTCACATGGATGCAGTGCTGTCCCGGCCAATCTTCCAAGAGGGGCAAGCACTTCGATGCCTCAATGCCTGTGTCCAGGGCTGTCTCGATAGAAGGCCTCATGCTGGAACCCTTCCCAGAAGGAACACTCTCTGCTCCTACAACACTTTCAAAGCCAGCACTCAAGAGTGCGGAGCTCTATCGGTGATTCAAGGTAGCCCCAGAGTATGAGGGATTAGTTCTCTGAGCAAACAAGCTGAGAAAGCCTCATTTCCTATACCCACAATGTGTGAAAGTATACACTTGCAGCTGCGTGTGCGTATATACCACACAGCTGCGTGGGCACACACAGATAGCTCTGTGCTCGTGCAAATGTCGATCAGCGTTCATGAAACACACCATCGCTGGTGCCCTAAAATAACCCAGATAAATCAGGGATCCCAAAAGCAGCGTGGCAAAGATACAGTCTAGGATAAGGCTGCAGAGGAGAGAGAAACCTGGCGTCCGTCCACTTGCCTGAGATCACATCTACGTACAAACTTCCTCATGTTCTTGGTGAACGTCTTGCTTATGCTATGCACAGCTGGTTACCCAGCTACCTGCTAGGAAACTGCCTTTGCAAATGAAAAAAAAAAAAAAGCTTTATTAGACATGGTATCCTACTCCACCCTCCCTCCCAACCACCAACCCCCCCCCCCCCCACAGACACACCCAAGTCCATGCAGGGCAAGGGACTCTGAGAAACAAACTCAGTTTTTTCCTGACAACTGCTACGTGTCCCAACTGTGTGTGTGTAGGCGAGCACATGCATGTTGGCTTCCTGTTTCTAGGCAAAAACACAGAGCAGGGAGGGACCTCATCATGCCTGCGTGTGCATGGTCTCCCCAAAAAGAACACAGCATAAAATTCAGGCCACTCTACCCGCTCTGGGTCTTTGAATACAGTTCTTTACTCTGTAAGATAAATAGAAAGTTGGCGCCGTGGTGAAAGCACACACAGATAGCTCTGTGCTGGTGGAAATGTTGATCAGTGTTTATAAAACAGACCATCGCTGGTGCCCTAACATAACCCAAATAAATCAGGGATCCAAAAAGCAGTGTGGCAATGACACAGTCCTAACGAGGATGCAAAGGAGAGAACCTGGCGTCTGTTCACTTGTCTGACATCAAATCTGTGTACGATCTTACTCATGCTCTTGGTGAATGTCTTGTTTACGCTCTGCACAGCTGGTTACCCAGCTGGCATCTGACATCTTGTCCCTATGTATCCAGGAGAGCAGTTACATACAAAAGTGGTTACAGCAACAACCTAAAAACTTAATAAGCACAGACCAAATCAACTAGCTGGACCCTGACACTCAGTATTGGCAAGAGAAGGTCTTGGCCGGATTTGCTCTGAATCTTCGAGTCTAATCTCCTCCAGCCTTTACATTCCCCGGTGGCACTCGCCACTGGCATTCTCCCCATCTTCCTGCCATTATGAAACACGGCCTCCAATCACTCGGTTGGCAGAGAGGAGAAAACAATGGAAGAACTGCCTCTGCAGACCTCAGGCCATTAGCTGCAAGTCCGATAGAAAGAGTGCCCATTCCTTTCAGGCAGCCTTACGGGAGGAGCAAAAACCACTCTGCCAGCTACTCCGTGCATGACTGTATATAAATGACCACTTTAACTTTGATCAAAATTGATCTGTCTCTCATTATAGATTACATTTTTCTTCTCTAAGCTTCAGTTCCCTCTAGCACGTTACCAGTAGCACGAGTGGTGGCAGCAGTAATAATTACGAACCGTGATAACGACAATCACCTACCTCCCCAGCTTTCCGTAAGGGTTAGATGAACGGACAGGTGTCAAGTGCCCAGCGGAGTGCCTGGCTAGCACGGTTTCAGGAGGTACTAAGGGGAGCCCCGCAGCAGAAAGACCCTGAGCCTTGTCGGTGCAGTCTGTCTGCACAAGGGTGCTGGATTCTGACTCGACAGAGACTTGACCCACCTTTCTAAATTCCTTTCTCTGAGTTCCATTACCCCCATTCTGGCAATGACGAAAACAATACCTGCCTCCCCCCAAGGCTGCTGGCTTGTCCCATGCCAAACCAAGTATTAACCAGCTGCTAGCTCTGCTTGTCGTCCCTGGACACAAAGAGTTCAGAGCTTTCTTAGCAGGAAAATAGCTCCAACTAAAAGCACCTCTATTTTCCTGGGGACTATACCTGGAAATCCAGGTACACTCGGGAGAGATAAAAAGAAATGTGTTTGCTCAATAGAAATGTGTGTGCATGCTGTGGGCAAGCCTCCAAAAAGACGCAGCTAGGCACGGAATCAGGCAAACGGCCATCCCACCGACACCATAGGAGCACTGAGGCCAGCACAGTGCCTGCAGAGTTTACCTCAGCAGCGCCCCCTGGACCTAGCACGAGGGCCAGCTGACTGCAGGCAAGTCCATCTCTTCCAAATCGATTTCCTTGAATTCTCTGCATCTCCTCTTTTTCTTGTTATTAAGGATCCTGGAAACACAGCCTTACCTAACTGGCAAGCCTCAGAGGCAGAAGTTAGTATTTTTTAAAGATGCGTTGCCAAATAACTTTTAAAGTGAAAACATAGTGAGCTTTAAGCCCACAGGAGCATTTATGTTTTAAACTTCCCACTTTTCTTAGACAGATTACAGGATTTTTTTTTTAAGACTTTATTATTTCGAAAGACAGAGAGAGAGAGCGCACGAGCAGAGGGAGGGGCAGAGGGAGAGAGAGACTCTTAAGCAGGCCCCACACCCAGCAGGGAGTCCCACACCCAGCAGGGAGTCCCACACCCAGCAGGGAGCCCCGCACAGGGCTTGATCTCACAACCCCAAGACCATGACCTGAGTGAAAATCAAGAGTTGGACGCTCAACCGACTGAGCCACCAAGGCGCCCCATAAGATTACAGGATTTAAGACCAGGTGCCAAAAAGCTAAGATAATTTCTAACCAGGAGGCATTACAAGAGCAGGACCCTCCCTACCCACACGCTGTATAATAACCCAGGAAGAAAATGGGGGGAGAACAGGTAGGGGTTTTGTCAAAGCAACCTCTAACCCTGGGATGTGGCTTGCTGACTCTGGCCTCCTTCACCCTCAACCACAAGTGCAGAAGGAAAGGCTTTCACTAAAGATCCAGCCAAATCCACGGGGCTAGAACAGGCCTACTGTCCTAACTCGAGTTAATTTTATTTGCTGTGCTGTCCTTTGCCTTCCCCGGCTACATATCTAAAGGAGGCTTTTTATATAGCCTTCACCCCTTCTGCCACTAAGAACCCTTCACCGGAGCTTCTCAGCCATGTCAGTGAAGTAAGAAGGCAAATATAGAAGACCCATTACTCGAGGGTCCTTCCGGTCTGATGACTTATAAGTGTCTCTTCCAAGGTGAAAGAAGTTTAATCTGGTTCCAGAATGACCTACTGGTGAAGGGCTTCAGTCATTCCACACTGAGGATCTCCTATGTAGAGGCTCCAGTAGAGTGGTGGATGGGCTAGACTCTAGAGCCAAACTGCCTGAGTTCAAGTCCAGCTCTGTCTTTTTAGTTATGGGACTTTATACAATTATTAAACTGAGTCTGTTTCCTTGTGTGTAAAATGTAAATTATGATAATACTAACACCCACCTCATAGGGTTGTCTTATAAAAACAAAAGAAGCTAGCTGGCAGAGAGCAAGTCCTTGACAAATTGTTGGCTGATATGCCAAGCAGCGTTGTCTTTGAAGCTAAGGAAGCTATATTCTTAGCCTCACTTTTTGAGGGCACAGTTTGGATTCTGAGATTAAACAGTAAATGCTCTTGGCTACATGGGAATGGAAGAAAAATCCAAACCTCAAAATGAAATCCACAAGTCTCGTTCTGACCTTGATGGCCCTCCACAACCTACTCTCATCCTTCCTTCTAAATAGACCTCCTGATATGTTCCCGTACCAATTCCCCAGGTCATCCATCCTTTACAAACACATCAAGCACCTATGTGCCATATACTGTGCTAGGCATGTTTCACCATCTGGTCAACCAGCCTTCGCCTTTCTAGATGGTCTTCACCTGGCTGGCCTTCAAAATAGAGCTCAAGATCAAGCCCATCCACAAAGCCCTCCCTAGCTACTCCAACCCACCAGGGCTTCCCCTTTTGACCTCTCTGAGGTCTTTTGGATTTTATTTGGTATTCACTATGTATTGATTATTTTGTTATATGGTTATATTTTATATGCCTAACTAAAGCACAAGTGATTCAAAGGAAGGGATGAATCTTACTTTTCTTTGTACAACCCTGACTGACTAGTACTGTGCTTTGCACTTAGAGGGACTCAGCAAATTAGTGATTTACTTGTGGTTTCAAGATGACAAAGATAGCCCACAGCAAATACATTATCGTTCATTTTAAACACCCTTCTGATCAATACTCCCTTCATAGTGTAGAGACTTAAAGGCTCAATCATCAGACCTAGACTAAGTAGGTTCACGGTTAAATCTGCTACTTAGCTGTGTGACCTTAAAGAAGTTACTTAACCTGTCTGTATTCCGTTTCCTCATCTATGAACTGGGGATAAACAAACTACCTACACTTCTTAGGACAGTTATAAGGATGAAGTGAGGTAATGCATATAAAGCACTTTCAACAGGACCTGGCACACAGTAATTAATTACTCTATAAAAATTCATTATTATCGTTACTACTATTTTCCTGAAGTTCAACTCATCCACAGTGCCCCAAAAAGCATTCTGTAAAATATGCTGAGCCTATACAAAAAGCTACTAGATTCAGTATACACAAAACATTTCTCCCTTCTTAGTTAGCCAATAGGTTGTTCAAAAAGGCATCTCTTGGGCACCTGGGTGGCTCAGCTGGTTAAGTACTCGATTATGGATTTCATCTTGGGTCTTGATCTTGGGGCCATGAGTTCAAGCACCACACTGGGCTCCACACTAACCATGGACCTACTTTAAAAAAAAAAAAAAAAAGGCATCTCTAACGTTATTCACATAGATGTGTTCGGTTTGCGAAAATTACCGAGCTATACACTTTCATGTGTACGTTTCTCTATATAAACTGTATTTCAATAAAAATTTAGCATTTAAAAAAAGGTATCTCTACTTTTACTATTAATCAGTTCCCTCAGATTGCTACAAAACTGTTAACTCTACTGTATCCTCAGTTTTACTGTAATTCTCATCAAAATTTTGAGTACGTATATAACTCAAAAAAATATTTTACCCATGGCTTGAAAGAGAAAGGGAGGTCTTAAGCAAAACTGATTCACTATCTAATACATCAAGGCTATACAGAGCCATCACATTCACCACTTTCCCATGAGGTACCTTCTTCAGTTATGTTTTTTTAGCCCGTCCTAGGCATCAATGAAAGTAGAAAATTCTGCCTCAAACCCACCAAGTATGGTAATATTTCTTGTCATCAAAATAGCACATTTTCCATCAAGCCACTTCTCTTTTTTTTTTTTTTGCTACAACTTTTCAATGAGATTTTTTTTTTAAAGACTTTATTTATTTGTCAGAGAGAGAGAGCGAGCGGACAAGCAGGGGGAGCAACAGGCAGAGGGAGAAGCTGGCTCCCCGCTGAGCAGGGAGCCTGATGTGGGACTTGACCCCAGGATCCTGGGATTATGACCTGAGCCAAAGGCAGATGCTTAGCCGACTGAGCCACCCAGGCATCCCTTTTCAATGAGATTTTAATTAAGATCAGTTCTACTGCAGAGGCTAAGAGACAAATAACTCTTCAATCATGAGACAAAACGAAACTGCTGACAGGGAGTGGGCAGCTCAAATTCACACTGGCATTTAAAAAAACAAAACAAAAAAACTACCAACTTTCTCTCAAGATATTTGCAACGAATGGGGGGGGACATTCTGCCGTCCAATCTCATAAACCAAGTTCTGCAAACTGACATGCACTCAGCCTGTGCCTACAAATGACTCCTGCTCTGAGTTTACTGGAGGCTTCACCACTTCTTTTTTTTTTATATTATATATATTTTATTTATTTATTTGAGAGAGAGAGAGAGCATGAGCTGGGGAAGAGGCAGAGGCAGAGGAAGAAGCAAACTCCCCGCTGGGCAGGGAGCCCCACGTGGGGATCGATCCCAGGACCATGGGATCATGACCTGAGCTGAAGGCAGACACTTAACCGACTGAGCCACCCGGGCGCCCCAGCCCGCACCACTTCTTACTGTCTTCTTCATAGAGTGCACAGGTGAAGAGCACAGACATAAAACCTGGCTCCTCCACTTGCCAGCCACATGACACTGTGCATCACTTCCTCTCATTATCTGTCAAATGGGAAAAATAAGCCTACCTACCTCGGAGTTGTGATTAAGGGAGCTCATGAAATAAGAATATCCTTATTCATTGTTAGATTCTGTAATTGTTTAGCCCAGTGCTTGATTGTGATGCACATGCAATAAATGGCAATTACTATCATCACTATCGTCTCATCTGTATATGAATTCAATAGCCAAAACCAAGAGGCTAATCATTTTTTCAAGTCAGTGTGTTTCTTGTTGAGACCAGCCAGTTTACAGAACTGGTCCAGCAAATTCTTTCATGTAGCTCATTATACAACAGACACAAAGCAAATTACCACAAAATAGAGCAAACGAAGCTTCCAAATTTGTTAAGTAACCCTGACTGGGAACTCTAGGATGACGATGTGGGGGATCTGATACTCTTACTTAAGAAACAACGTTCCAACCAAGTCTCTAGCTCCTTATCTCCAATCTCATACTCTGATGGCCTCCAGGAAGCACGGTTGTGTACTTTTTTAAAAATTACATATTAAAATACCTAAACAGGCAAAATTAATACTTCCTAAGCATCCTATGCCAGGAGTGTCACCTCTGAGTAGAAGATCTCTTCATTTTATGATAACAACAAAAAAAGCTTTCTTGAAATTCTTATTTAGGGCAAAATAAATGTAATCTATACATGGGACAAAATTAACTGGGATGATGCATCAGCATATTTGTTCTCTACCCACCTCAACACTGAGGTTTAATTAGGCATCCGTGTCACTGACATTAGAATGTCTAGCACCAGTCTAGTAAGATATAACCTAGGCAAACATACTATGTAATCGGTAGTCAAATATTTTATTTCTCTGAAGGACATAAATACTCAGGATTTGCATAAACCTCCCATTTCCTAAACTTTTCCAAACTGAAGAGACTGAAGAAAAATATATCGGAAAGAATATAACAAGCGTCCAAGCTACATTCTCCAACTCACCTGTAGTAGCCACACAGGAACTCATCAGGGCAAACACGGCCATCACATAATGAGAAGGCATTTTTATTTCTCCGCAAGTGTGCCCCATTCAGTCCCCTCGGTTTCGGTGTAGACAGTCTTGGCAAATCAGAAGTGGCCTTAAAAATCCTCCTCTCCAATTTTCAAATTGCCTGTGAAAATAAACATATTTCAAGAAGAAAACTTAATGCAGAAACTGCTTTTCAAAAACACACATTAAAGTGAAACGAAGCGTGTCTGAAAAGTGTAAGACACATTTATCTTACAAGATGCCGAGACAGCACTCCAGTAAGCTGATGTAGGGGTGTTAATCACCTAATAAAGACTTTTAAAGCAAAGACTTTTGTAAAGAAATGCTTAGTTTTGACACTTTAAATCTTTGCTCTTATATAAAATTTTCAGGAATACGGAAGAAAATCGAGGTGCACCTATAACAGAACATTACCAGTTATGTTGTGGCACCAAAATAATCAATGTCAGTTGACACATGATCTTCCTCGTGTCAACAAGGAAACACAACTCTGATCAGAGACTCAATCTCTTGCTATAATGACAGAGTCATCACAAGGATCAAATTAAGATACATTTAGAATCCATGTGAAAAATAAAGAACCATCGAAAATAAAGCTCTCATTTCAACTGTTTGTCAACATTGTGACAGGAGACAGGTCTTCCCTGTCTCTCAATCCCATCGGAGACTGGTTACTGGACCAGAGGATCCAGAGGTACTTTCTAACCTCATGCTATCCAGAGCCTTGAATGACAAGTTTTATCGTGATTTGCTTAGCTTGAATATCCCTCCTGTGGTCCTAAAGATTATCTCATTTAGACACACCAAATATATTTTCCAGCCCTATATCCCTGAGCCTGGCACAACTCGCAGAAATTGTTTAATTCAACAAACATTTATTGAGCACCTACTATGTTCCTTCTTACCAGGAATAGAAGTTATCCAGCAACTGGCTAGAAGCACAAAGACTCATCTCTTCTGTGTGCTGAACAAGGCAAGATTTTCCAGGAACCATCTCAAATAGCTGGGGACTGCAGCCTTGGGACCCTCACCTGGGAAACACTATCTATAGAACCAGCTTGCTACCTTCAGAGACAAAGCCAGTTGGGGTACTTGCAGATGCAGTGTAAAAATATAAAAAACAATGACAAAATGAGTTTCTAATTAAGTGGTCTTAGTTCACTGCATCAAGTGTTAAGGAAAAGATACTTAAAATGGCTCTTTTCACAGGGTGCCTTGGGTGGCTCAGCCAGTTAAATGTCCGACTCTTGATTTCAGCTCAGGTCATGATCTCAGGGCTGTGAGATGGAGCCCTTTGATGGGCATGGAGCCTGCTTAAGATTCTCTCTCTCCCTTTCCCTCTGCCCTGACCCTCCTCCCTCTCTAGAAAAAAATTTTTTAAAAGGGCTCTTTTCAGTAGTACACTAATTGCCTGTAGGAAGGGAAAGAGGATGATTGAGGGAGAGTGGTGGGAGGGCGCAGGAGCCTTTTCACCGATTCCCATTTGAGTTTTCTACCATTGGGGTTTCACAAGTATTACCTACCCAGAAATAATAAAATTCTAACATCCAAAAGAATTTTTTACATATGCCTTGAAACTAAATTATTATATACACAGGAGGTACTGCTATTCAGCTTGATATACGATAGTGATTAAAAGCCTAGTATGAACAGAAAATGGATTACGATGGTGGTTAAAAGTCTGCCTAGGTATGAATCCACTCTGCCACCTACCAAATGGGTTATGCTGGGCAGATTATTCTACTTGCAAACCTACTGTATGGGCCATTGTGAGGATTATATTATCACGCGCATGTGTGTGTTTGTGTGTGTATAAAGCTTAGAACAGTGCAGAATACATAATAAGCAATCAATAAATGTTACTTGTCCATTCCTTTTGAGGTATATTTATGCCAATAAAGTGGAGAAATTAGGGTGTGATTATTTACATAATCCAGAGCTACTATAAAATCAGTTCAATCTTTTGTTTACTGAAAAATGAATACTTCAACAGACACGAAAAGGAGGTGAGCTAAAGAGTGGAATCACTAAAAGAACAAAATTGCCAGTTAAGTAGAGGCACAAGGCATTAGCGGCATAGTGGTCTTATCTCAGAAATTATCTAATTAGATAATTTTGGAAACCATGAAATTGACTTCAATCATCCCTTTAAGTCCAACACTGCTGTCACCGTAATTTCACATCAACTCAAATGAAATGGAAGTCTCCTCCTCGAACTTAGAAAGTCAACGACAGCAGGGCGCTTGGGTGGCTCAGTCAGCTGAACATCTGACTCTTGGTTTCAGCTCAGGTCATGATCTCAGGGTTGTGAGACTGAGCCCCGCATTAGGCTGCTTGAAAGATTCTCTCTCCCTTTCCCTCCCCCTCTGCCCTTTCTCCCACTCACGCTTTCTCTCTCTCTCTCTCAAATAAAGTCTTAAAAAAAAAAAAAGTCAATGACAGCAAAGAGAATTTGACCTTATTTTTTCCCTTCAAAAAATTAAATTTCCTGAGTGGATTGATAAGGAAAACTCACTCCAAAAGAATATGCTATTTCAGCAAATGCTAAGAGCAATTTTCATAAAGCAAAACCCTGTAAGGAGATCTCAGAAGAAGATGGCTTCCCAGAGGATTTTTATGGAGCACATAAACTATAACCAGCACGAGGCTTGTGGGAATATTTAATGAGCTTATGTCCCCCCCTGCCCGCAGCTGCAGAGGGTCTGTGGGACTGTGAGCATTAATCCAGGGGCTTAAACCAGGTCTGAATGAACCTGTGGAAAGAAAGGCAAAAGGTTCTATTAAAAATATAGACTGCAAATTGCTGACAAGAATATTGGGCAATTATTAAAATGCAGCAATTACAGATACAAGAGAGCCAAGCTAAACAGTTTGATGCCCAAAGGCAAACCACAGCAAGTTTATGCCGGATCTTAAAACATCTCCGAGGAAGTCCAAGACAAGTTGAAACTACACACTGCTGCTTCTAACAAAGAGGGAGCTTTTCTTCTTTTAGCTTAAAAGTCCCTCCGTAATGTCACTTGTTCAAAAAGAAAATAAACTGCACAGAGTTTTTGTCTAATCTTCTCAATGTGGTGACAGGATCCTAAGGCAGAGGCGAATAAAAAGGGAAGTGTGTCATTCTCATTCTGTGGAACTCCAATTCTGGCCAAGACTTGCACATATCAGCACCTTAACGTACAACCTAGGGATCAGCTCCCCAACGAGAAGAATGCTGGATGATTGAGGCTCCCAGAAAGTTGCAGATATGAAAGATAACTGAAGAAATATAAACTCTTTTTTTTTTTTCTGTAAGGTTGTATCACACTCAATTGCAAAGGGCAGGGACTCCCCACCCTGGGCTTCTAAACTCACTGAGTATCTTTGGACCTTATAAACTAAAGGCTTCCTTTAGAAATATAAATAAGGTACTCCGTGATCTTGAAAGAACAATTTCGGGTCCACCGTGCAAGTCCTTTTGTCCACATTGCAAAGCAATGTGTTCCATTCAAAGGGTACCGGTACTTACAGTATTTATCTACAAATGAGCAGGAAAAAAATGGATGTAAAGTACACATACACGCACACACACGGTGACACGAATGTGATCCTAATTCTTCTAATTTCAGAGTTCCTCTGTGTCTATTTCTGAGGCCATGACACGGAGCTGTGCTGCCCCACATTTTCTAGTGGTCCAATAACAGGCACAAGTAAGAGCAGGATTAGCTGAAAAACCCCTCCCGAAATGAAATCCATCATGGGTTACACCAGTATTCAAAAGGACCTGGTTGGGAACAGCATTCCCTGGGTTGATCAGAATGTTTAAAAAAAAAAAAAAAAGCGTAACTTTCTCTATCTTAGAGGAAAAACGTGGTAAAATGATGTCTGGCAATAGGCTAAAAGCCAGCAAGAGAAATTACTAACTTCCCCTTACATGTCTAACACAGCTGGCTATATACATGAGATTATTTAAGATCAGAACTTACAATGGGGGCGCCTGGGTGGCTCAGTGGGTTAAAGCCTCTGCCTTCAGCTCAGGTCATGATCTCAGGGTCCTGGGATCGAGCCCCGCATCGGGCTCTCTGCTCAGCAGAGAGCCTGCTTCCCCCCCTCTCTCTGCCTGCCTCTCTGCCTACTTGTGACCTCTCTCTCTCTCTCTGTCAAATAAATTAATAAAATCTTTAAAAAAAAACAAAAGCAAAAACAAAAAAAACCTTACAATGAACTTGGAGGGAATCAATTTCTCAATTAAAGGAACTGGCATGCTGGAGATAAGTAACAGCTTTTAAAGCTGGAAGAGATCAACATGAGTTCATTGACGAAGAGGCACCCAAACTCCCAGCCCCGCGCTTGACCAGGGTAACACGGCAGTGCCGAGACGAGAAACCAGGTTTTCCCATGACAGGCTCTCCATCCCAGATCCAGGTCTGTCACCACAAACAAGGAACTATCTTCTCCCTCTCAGTGCTCAATCTCTGAAAACAGAACAGTTTTTCCAAGAGCGGGAGAAGCCTGCCGGGGCTGCCATCAGATGACGGGACTTCCGTGTTGACATATACCCTCTATACAAATCGCTACTGATCGCAAACCATGACTTGACTTCAGGACTCTAGGTGGCAACTCTAACAAATAAAGAATCCTTGGTAAGGCTGTGTGACTCCACGTTCTCTGAAAATTGCAAAGGACCGGATGAAGCACAAACCTGTGCATTGTCGTACCTTCACACTAAGACTGACTATTCAGGAAAATATTCAACAAATTTGAAGATCTTCAAAGACAGAGATATACTGGGTGGAATAAAAAAAAAAAATTACCATTCCCTAAACTCAGATGGTAAATAAACACCTGAGTTTCTGGTACCTTAAACATGAAATTATTTTTTAACAGATCATTAAAATGTTTCTGGTCTGACGTGTAAGTGAATTTTGGAGAGAGAAATATACTGTGAAGTCTGCAAATGGTTAAATAAAAGCTGGTAGAGGAATTGTTCTGATGGTTATTCGACATGTTATTCAGGGGATTTAGAAATGAGGCAGGATGGATGACATCAGTATCTATCTAGCTTGGCAGCCTGTAAAAAGGGGTATACAGGATGTAGAAGAGATACTGTTGTTTGTCTGACGACATTTGGATGCCCTTCGAGACCTGTACACAGAAAAAGCAAAGCCACCTTACTGAATCACAACAGCAACTCTCAGATTCCTCTACTATAAAGAGAAACTGGTAATTCCAAACCCCCATTTTCAGACAGATTTGGCACAAGGGGAAAAGCCCTAGGTTTGGATAAGAAATCTCTGGCAACCAGTCACTTAAGTGGCACAGTCAGTTAAGCATCCAACTCTTGGTTTCAGTTCAGGTCGTGATCTCAGAGTCATGAGATTGAGCCCCGCGTCAGGCTCCACACTCAGCTGGGAACGTGCTTAAGTTTCTCTCTCCCTCCCCTGCCTCACTCTCTCTAAAATGAGTAACTCTCTAAAAAAATAAAAGTAAAAATAAAAACATTAAAAAAAAATCTTTACAATCGCATTCACACACAATATTCAACAAATATTGACTACTACAAACCAGGCACTGTTGAAGATGCCTAGGATATAGCAGTGAAAAAAGGAGCCAAAAGTCTTGCCCTCATGGAGCTTATGTTCTAATAGAAGTAACACCACTTGTTACATTAGGCAAGATATTTAATTTCCCGAGCTTCATTTCCTCCTTCAGTAAGTCTTTAGTTATTATTTACTCCATGCCAGGCAATGGGAAGATAATGGTCAAGCAAAGAGATGTGTTCTTTGTCCTCATGGGCTTAAAGTCTGGTGGGATAAACCGACTAATACTCACAAATTTGTAATTAGACGCTATGATAAGAGCTCTAAAGGAAAAGTACCCACAACCTGAAGGATAAGTAGAGGTTTAAAAGGGTGAGGGATGACATTACAGGTAGAAGAACCATTACAGATCCTTGATGCTAGAGGGAGCAAGGCTGCAAACCTGAAAGGGAAAGGAGAGGAATAAGGTTCAAGAAAGGGTTTAAGCAGGGAAGTGGTGGGATCTACTGGGTTAAGATTTCCCCAGGACAGGCACCGGGTTGGCTCATTTGGCAGAGCTGTGACTCTTGATCTTAGGATCATGAGTTCAAGCCCCATGTTGGACACAGACTGTACTTTAAAAAAAAAATATTTTTTCCCCAGTAAAACCCTATGGAAAACAGTATGGAGATTCCTCAAAAAATTAAAAATAGAACTACCATATGATCTAGCAACCCCACTTCTGGGTATATATCCAAAGGAAATGAAATCACTATGCTGAAGAGATACCTGCACCTCTATGTTCCAGCCAAGACCTAGAAACAAACTAAGTGTCCATCAAAAGATAAATGGATAAAGAAAATGCAGTATATATACACAGTGGACTACTACTCAGCCACACACACACACACACACACACACACACACACACACACAGGAAATCCTGCATTTGTAACAACATGGATGGACCTTATGGACATTATGCTAAGTGAAATAAGTCAAACAGAGAAAGACAAATAGTGTATGAGCTCACTTGTATGTAGAATTTAAAAAGCCAAACTCATAGAAACAGGACAGGGGCGCCCGGGTGGCCCAGTCGGTTAAACACCTGACTCTTGATCTCAGCTCAGGTCTTGATCTCAGGGTCGTGAGTTCAAGCCCCACGTTGGGCTCCACGCTGGGTATGGAGTCAACTTAAAAAAAAAAAAAGAAAAAGACAAAGAAAAAAGAAAAGAAACAGAGAACAGATTGGTGGTTGCCAGAGGTAAGGGGTAGGGGAAGTGGGAGAAGGTGATCAAAAGGTACAAACATCAGTTATAAGATAAATTAAGTCCTGGGGATACAACATGATGACAACATGTTAATACTGTGTGGCATATTTGAAAGTTGCTAAGAGAGTAAATCTTAAAAGTTCTCATCACAGGAAAAGAAACTTGTAACTAAGTGTGGTGATGGACATTAAGTAAACTTATTGTGGTGATCATTTTACTATATATATATATATATATATATATATATATACACACACACACATATATATCTTTATGTTTTACACCTTAAACTTACACAATGCTTTGTGTCAATTATATCTCAACATAACTGGAAAAGATAAAAATTAAAAATAAATTAAGATTCCTTGAATACCCTATGGAGAACAGACCGAAGTGAGCCCACAGTGCATGGAAGATCCATTGAGACACTTACGGCAGAAGGGACTGTGGCTGGCTCAGTTGGTAGAGCTTGTGACTGGGGTTGTAAGTTGGAGCCCCATGTTGGGTGTAAAGATTATTTAAAAATAAAATCTTTAATTAAAAAAAAAAGACTCTTATAGCAGATCAGACACGAAAAGAGGTTTAGATCAGAATGGAGCCCCAGTGTTATTTTTTTTTTTAAGATTTTATTTATTTATCTGAGAAAGCACGCACACATGCGCACACGTGAGCGGGGGGAGCGGCAGAGGGAGACGCAAGCTTCCCGCGAGGCAGGGAGCCCCATCGTGGGACTGGATCCCAGGGCCCTGAGATCATGACCTGAGCCAAAATCAAGAGTCAGATGCTTAACCGACTGAGCCACCCAGCCCCCCCCAACTCCGTTTCTTCATTATTAAGATGAAACTAACCTTACTTACATCACAGGTTCATTGCAAGAATCAAATGAGATTATACATGTAACAGCAGATGAGCTATCATTATTTGTCAGCTGACTATCTCTACCAAAAAGAATGATCCTGAGGCCTAAGATTCATTTAAAATCCCAACATTCTGTGGCTGCCTGTGGCAGGAAAAAAAAGAATTACTTTTGAACTACCTTACATATGGGAAGGAATTCCACATGAAGACTCAATGGGAAAGGAGGCAGTAGGCACAGAGGTTACAAGATGTGCAAAGAAGCTGGACTCTACTCTCTCCCCGGCACCTCCAGGGCCTGGCCCACCCTCACTCTTGACTGAGAGCTTGACCAACATATCTGTGACTGGCCCCAGCATCCTTAGTTTCCTTGGGGCTGACCTTTAGTCTTGTCCTTAAAAGCCCCTCTGTCTATCCCAAGCACAGCAGACCTCACTGCCCAAGCAAAATATGGCAGAAAGGAGAGGGTGGGTATGGATACATTCTGCATTGCTGTGAAATACGTTTTATTCAAGTTCACTTACTAGGATTTTTCATCCACCCTTGCAATATTCCAAGAACCACCTTTCACATTAAATATTTTTGCATTCAAAGATTTCTGTTGGTTTGTAATTTTAAGTTGAAATTAATAGAGAATGGTACTTGAGGATTCCAAACCGGGCCTGACCACACATGTTAGGTTGAAGAGCCTCTACCCACCCTCCTTATCTGTAGTGACATTCTGATTGTAATATATGAGATAGAATATGGGCATAGTACCTAAAACAATACCAGGCCCACACAGTACATTTAAAAAACAAAAGTAGTCACTGAGGTTTTATGGTTAAAATACCCCTAGACTTTCAAAAAATCAAGCAAACTACTAGTAGCAAAATAATACAGTGTATATCAAAATTGTATTCATTTGGGGATTAGATTTCATTGTCTAGAATTTAAAAAAAATACCTACATTACTAAAAAACAATGACTCCAAACCCAATACAAGATAGGAGTCCTAAAGATAGACATAATATTGCAAAGCTGTTCTGAAGGGTGGTAAAGCTACTGTCTCAACAACTCTGGTGTAAGTTACAGGGATCTGGCAGCATGGCCCTCCTAGACTCTACCTTATGATGCCCAAATTAGCTTCAGGGGTTTAGCTGAAGGCTGAGGAACTCAGCCTGGCACCGCGGCCAACAAAGTTGCCTGGAGTGAGGAATCAGCTATCACCAAAAGGGCTTATTAAATCATGAAGCTGCAATTATTCCAGCAGAAGTCAGCACATCTGAATATCCTCAGAACATCAGTCATCATCCTTTAGGCCCTAGGAAGCAAGCACTAAGCCATTAAAAAAACTCTGGAGAAGCTACATCTATTAGACCCCCATTAGGCTATTTTGTACAATATGCAGTAATTTACTAAAATATTTTAGTCACATGATTATTTATATTCACAGGGATTCTGTGAATAATATGAATTCAGAATAAACACCTCAGCAATAGACTATTCTATTCTGCTAACTGCTATTAAGCACTTATTTTTTTTCTTCTTCTCACTCACTTCCAATACAACATTATATTTCTTAAATGGGGGTAATCCCTCAATAGATAACATTTCAATTATTTCACCGATATTATCTGGCTAAGAGAGGGCTCAGCACCTTAGGCATGTGAAACATTAAGAATTAATACCCTTCAATGGTCACCCACTGCTGTCAAGGATAAAAACCAAACCCCTTCCCATGACTGCTGGATGTTGCCTCCTCAGTCTGACCTCATCCTCCTTGTGCTCCAGCCACACCTGCCTCAATTCAGTCCCACAAAAGGGCCACGCCCTTGCTTCCAGAAGCAGTGTTCCAACTGTGTTGGAACTCAATGACCTTCCATAGTCTCCCTAACACGGTGGCCTCTTACCAAGATCTTCAGGTCTCAACTCTGTGTATGAGCACTACTTCTTTAAGGAAGCCTCCTAGGACTCCCTCAGAGGAAGTGAAATTTGGACACCTGGAATGTAGTGCAAGTCAACTCTGCAGGTAAATGTTCATGTGATTATTTCCTTCCAGGTATGGCTTCCCTACATCTGTTCACTCTAGAAAGAAGGATCTTGGCCCAGCTGGTAGTAATGATAGTCTACCCATTGGGCATATAGTAGGCATCCAATGATGGTGCCATAATGGGTAGCAAGTACAAAACACGACTACGTACATTACAGTTAAAAGTATGGAAGGATGGTGAAGTATCAAAACATTTCTCAATAATAAGTGATAAACCAACAAGTAAGAGCTGTGTCTAAGAAAGAACCTATACCTCAGGCTTCTCAGCTTCAAAGGAACAGGACAGACAGGAGTTCTGGCATCAACGTGTTTTACAAGCTCAGACAAGTCACTCTATTCTGGGCTTTAATTTCTTCATCTCAAATATGAAGAGATTAAACAAGAAAATCTTTTATTCTATACCTTACTTATAATTGTCATTACATGGACTAACAACTAATCCTGAATCCCTCCTAGAAAACAAGGAGGAAATCTGAATACACTTCAAATACACTTGTGGAAATTTAAAATACATGATCATGTGACAGCTAGTACAAATGACGTCACAAAACTGGAAAGTATTATCCAAGAAAAACATTCAATTTGACAACATAAGTGTAAATAAAATATTAATACAACAGTACCTATTTTTGATACATAGCTTATATAAACAAAAAATATTTAAATCATTATTTTCTGAGCAGTGTAGGCACACACAAAACCTAAAATTTGTCCGCTGTGCCCATTTTATCAAAACTGGCATTTGGGGGGTACCTGGGTGGCTCAGTCGGTTAAGTGTCTCCCTTCAGCTCAGGTCATGATCCCAGGGTCCTAGGATCAGGCCCCATGTTGGGCTCCCTGCTCAGCGGGGAGTCTGCTTCTCCCCCTCCCTCTGCCTCTCCCTCTGTGCTCTCTCTCTCTAACTCTCAAATAAATAATCTTTTTTTAAAAAACTGCCATTTTTATTCTATTCCTTAAACTCCATGAACTCTAGTCATTCCCCTCACCTCATTCTAAAAATCATTCCGATTAATCCCACCTACCTGCGAACAGTCTCCTTAACATTTTGTGTATAATTTGTTCTATGTTATCTTCTACTCGGAGCCGACCCAGGATGTTAGAAATAGAGAACATCCACTCCCACCCTCTAATTTTACAGATTAGCAAACCAGGAATTAGAAAGACTCAGTGACTGGCCCACCGTTACACGGCTAGTTAGTAGCACAGCCAAGACTTGTCCACATGCTGCTTTGCAATTATTCTGTGGTTGCTCGTGTTTTTATTCCACATTCCCCTTCTCATTAGAGCTAACACCCTGCTTTCCTCTTCCAACCCCACAAAATATCTCAGCTACCACGTACTGAGCACCTACTGTGTTTTACACAATTTCTCATTTCATCCTGTCAACAGCCCAAGAAGACAGAGATCCTTTACTCTACAGTGAGAAAAGTGAGGCTTCAAGACGCTTAACCACCCCAGGGTCGCCAGCTGGTAAGTCCTGGCACCAGCGTTTGAGCCCAGGTCTGTCTGATCCTCTTGACACTACAAACAGGAGCTCCCCTCCCCCTCTATGGATGCCAACCAGGCCCCGCGCAGATGGTCATCTGCTAGGTAGTGGGCAGGCAGATTCGATCCTACCTGAGCTCACTTTCTTTGTTTTGAGACCAGAGTGGCGAGGCTCAATTAGCAGTTTTATTTTACTTCATTCATTCGCTCAATAAACATGTATCAGCACCTACCCCGTGCCAGGCACTGGTTCAGGAAGCTGGGGACCCGGCAGTGAAGTAAACATGAGACCATTTTCACGGAGTTTACCTTTTCATGGGGGAGATAGACAACAAATGTGTAATGTGTCAAGTGATGGAAGTCATATGAAACAAAAATAAAGCAGATTAAGGAGAAAGAGTGTTGAGAGAAGGGATGGTATTTTTAGATAGGATGGTCACGAAAGGTGTGATATTGTCATTTTTAATGAGAAATATATATTTGGTCTTCATTTCCCTGTTTCTACAAAGTTCGTCAAATCCTTGGAACTTCCTAAGTGAAGACAGGAATAAAAGTGTCTTTTGTTGTGTTAATGAGGTGAACTCCAGCCCTTACCTCAGGATAGGGCTGCTTACCAGGAGAACCAACCAGGTCATTAGAGGGTTGGACCTTTCTGCTCCTTTTCAGAGAGGAGCTAGAGGTCGACTCAATTGCCAATGACCAAAGATTTAACCAATCATCCCTACGTAACAAAGCCTCTGTAAAAAAAACCCAAAAGGATGGGGTTTGGAGAGCTGCCATGTTCGTAAATACATAGACTGGGGAGAGTGGCTTGCCCAGAGAATATGCCCTTTTCCCACACCTTGCCCTATGCGTCGCTTCCATCTATTCCTGAGGTATATTCTTTTGTAAGAAGCCAGTAATCTAGTAAGTAAAAAGTTTTTCTGAGTCCTGGGAGCCGTTCTAGCAAATTAATCAAACCTGAAGAGGGGGTTATGGGAATCTCCAATCTGTAGCCTGGGCTTGTGACCCCTCAAGTGCGAGCGACTAAGCTCTTAACCTGTAGAATCTAAAGTTATCTCTCCAGGTTGATGGTCATTAGTGTCAGATTTGGTGGTGTGAGGGAAGACACCCTCCCCACACACCGTGGAACTGGTTACCAGAACCCTATTACAGGGCCTCTCAGATGAGGTAGCATTGGAGCAGAGGGGTGCGAGACAGAGCTGTGAAAGAAATGCATCCCAGACCGAGGGGAGAGCGAGTGTAAAGGCCCTGCCGGGAGTACTCGAGTGGTGTGTTCGCAGAGCAGACTACATCCAGCACAGTATGGCGGAAAGTGTGGGGACCACCCCCGGGCTATCTGGGTTCAAATCCCTGCCCCACCTCTTCCTACCAGTGTAGCTGTGGGCAGCTTACTAAATACCCCCAAGTCTCAGCTATAAAGTTGAAATAATGATTCTATTTCCCTAATGGGATTGTTATTAGAATTAAGTAAATTAATAACACATAAAGCACTTAATATCTAGTATGTTCTTAGATTTCAGGAAATGGTGGCTATGATTTTTAACTAGGTCATTGATAACATCTCCGTTCAAGACAATTTATTTTCAATTTGATAGTTTTGAATCCAAGGGTTAAGTTATGCTGTTAGCTTTGTACATGGCCAATAACTTCCTCCTAAGCCTTTGATTTCCTTAGCTGGGCTTCCTGTCCTGATGAGGAGGACTCTGTGGGAACCACACTGATGTTATCACAAAAAGAGCAGGAGGCAAATCACTCTAACATCCCTGTTACACCATTACAAATTATATTCTTCATTCAACATAACCCCTATCTCCAAAAATCGGATGCTTCTTCAGAACTGTAACTTACTGTCCCTTGGATTTAAGCCACTGGTTTCCTAAAACGGATCTCACCAGTCTCGACTCCTCAGTAGCATCACTGACAGAAGCAGGTGGTAATTTCAACTGCAATCCTGTCTTGAGAAGGGTTAACACTTCTCTTCAGATTTAGGACAGAATTTAATTAAAAAAAAAAAAAAAACGTTTCTCCGTTGTCCTTTTGGCCTAAATGTTTCTTTTCAAAGAAATTAGAATATCAAAGCAAAATTCAAGAGTCATCTGGCCTGGCAGTCTCCAGACTATTCCTTAGAGCACAGCCCCGAAGCAACTCAGGAAGGTACGGTGAGTGGCCCTGTGGATGGGCCCAGAGCCAAGGGAAGATGTCAGGGCCGCAGGGAAATTCTGCTCCTCTGCCCTATACCCTCTCCCCCTGCTCTTTTCTTTAATGCTATGTTTACTTTTCATCTGTGCAACCCAATGGGTTAAAGGGCAAATCACAGGCAGAAACAAACTACAGCAAGCCCAAGCCTGTGAGAGGTAAACTGGGAATCTTCCCAAACCACTTGTAAGGCTGGGGAGAGTCCACGGTTGCTGTTTTCAGTCAATTAAAAAGAGGTCAATGTTCTTGTATGACAAGTCTTGAATGAGGCTTTTTAAACATCAGATTCTCCTCCTCCTTCTAGATAGACCTGATAGTTTTCCCTTTGTAATGCCATAAGTATACATTTAACTGGGGCTGTAAGAAATCCACGAGATTGTCTCATTCATTTATTCATCTAACAAGTATTTATCAAGTGCCTGCTCCATACCAGCACTGCTCCAGGTACAGGGATTCAACAGGGAAAAAAACATAAAAAGCCCTGCCCTCATGGAGCTTACCTTCTAGTTAGAGGAGACAAATTATAAACAATATATGTAATTGTATATGAGATAGAGAGATAAATGCTAAGAAAACAAAACAGAAGGAAGGAAATATTTGGGGGTCTTTGGTTTGTTTCTTTGTTTGGGGTAAGGACCTACAGGAAGTGAACTGTAGATATCTAAGAGAAAAACATTCCAAGCAAAGGAAACAGCACATGCAAAGGTCCTGAGACAGCATGTCTGGCACACTCGGGGGAACAGCAAGCAGGCCAGGATGCTGGAGCACAGAGAGTAGGCCAGAGAGCACAACAGTGAGATTGGAAAGGTAATTGCCAAGGGAGTCGCGGCTGGTTGTGTGCAGCTTTATTGATCATTATAAGGATTCTGGCTTTTACACTGAGAAAGATAGGAACTTTATAGAGTATCTTAAGCAGAGGAATGACAGGATCTGACTTCGGCTTTGTCAGGGCCATTCTGGCTACTGGGTGGAGTATACTGCAAAGAAATAAGAAAGGAAGAACTACTCCCCAGCTGTGTGACCCAGGTACCTGGCTGTTCTCATCTTCAGAGGGACTTAGGATTATTTCTAACAGTTACTCTAACCCTAAACTCTATGATTCTGAGTTTATTTCCTTTGCATTTTCTATACAATACAGTTTATATCCACTGTAAGCCTCATCTCTCCACAAACCTTTAGCTGAAGGGGAACTGAGCTGAAGAATTCAATCTGACAATATATATTATATGCCAAGCCCATGCCACACTTTCATGGTACAGAGATGATGAGACTCGATCCTGCTCTAGGAATTCCACAATCCGGCAGAGAAAGAAAAGAAGTTCTCAGGAAGTAGCAGAAGTCCTGTAAGAGAAATTAAGGGAAGAAGCAACTAACCCACCTGCCAGGAAGAGCCATGTGTAGCTTCACCACACTGACAGCAGAGAGAGAGAGAGAGCCTGGATGAGTAAGCAAGAGACCACCAGAGAAGGGAAGGGAGGGGACGTTAAAGGAGAGACAAGTTCAAAGGCAATGGAGCATGAGAGCACGTGGCACGCTCTGGAAACCATAAGGACTCTGGTATGAGCATAGCGAGGTTCAGGGAAAAGTGGAAAGAAATGGCTTGGAAAAGTAGGCTGAAGCTACATTGTTAGTAACTGGACATCTCGTGCCAAGGATGATGGAACAGCAGTGACTTTTAAAATATAAGACATGAAAACATAGATTTGTGTTTTAGAAGGTACCAACCGAAATGGATGCATAATTGGAAATAGAGATGTTGAAGCCAGGAAAACTAACTGAAGGACCCGTGCAATAGTGCAGGTGAGATGATGATTTGGAAATGGAGAAGAAAAGGTCAGCTGAGCTCTGCTAAAAAGGTAAGCCGCATGTGACTGGTGTTATTCAGCTCAGGGAAGTAAGCAAAAGGCAGTTTAGTGTGCCTGAGGCTTCTTGCTTGGTAACTGGTGCCATTTACTGACAGAGGAAATGAAGTATTGAGACTGGGGACCACAGAGAAATAGTGTGTTGCGTTTGGGACTTGGTTTTAACAGAAAGACCTACAGAACCACCAGGTAGCTGTTGGAAATAAGGGTATGAAATCTAAAACTGGAAGTTACTGGCAGAGACGTGGCCACTGAGGCATGGAAATATGAACGACAAAATGTAAACTGAGAGGAGAGGGGAAAGGGAAAATATAGAACCTTGGAGAACAAATGCCAACACGTAGGGATCAAGCACTGGAAAAGAAACCTGAAGAGAGATGGGGAAGGAAAGGGGAAAACCAGAAGTAGCTCTAGGGAAACTAAGATGATACAACTCAGGGAAAAGACAAGAGTTAAGCAGCAAAGGCCCCCAAGAGAGGACAGTGGAGATGCTGACTGAAAGCAAGCACGAATTTTGCACTTTGCACCTTTTCTAGCACCTTGGTACGCCTTGGTATGGTGGGTGTGGGAGCCTGCCTGCAGCGGGCTGAGGACTTTAACAGGAGGTGAGAAGAAATGAGCCAATAGCCAAACACCACAAGCCCCAATAGACTACCTTGTTACCAAAGATTCTGTACCATTAGGAAAGTTTTATTCAATACTCTGTGGAGGTGTAAGGTGTGAGAAACAGGAACTAAGATCTGCTGGGGGTGATCTTCTGGCAGCGGAAAGGAGATTTCTTAGTTAACACCTGGGTCTCACAGGACCACTAATCCTGAAACTAGCCACAGGCATTCAGAAAGCCTAGGTGCTTCTGACAAGCGCTAAGGACACTACCTGCACCCACACATCATCCAAATTCCATTTAGGCTTCTCACCCCAACATCCCTAGCCTTTCTTCACCAGCAGAGTAATGCTCAGCACCAGGGACCACATTTCCATTCGAGTCTGGTAAAAAGTGCAACAGAAACCCCACAGCACTGACTAGCTAGTATGATGCTGGGGACTCCATTCGGACCGGAAAAGGCTCTCCCAAAAACACCAGCCAGTTTCAGCAGAATCTGCCTGACTACTCTGAGAAACAAAAAGGAGCTGAAGGAGGAGTTTTTAATCCCAAATTTATTCTTAATTTCCAATGCAGAACACTTCAGGAAAATCTGAGAGCCAACCAGAAAGCCTAACAGATTTTTTTTTAATGTGCATCTACAGTCCTTTCTCCTTTACCCTCTACAAAAAAGCAACCCAACCCCCAAATGATCATTTTCCTTGGCTTAATTTCCCTATTTTTGTGATATATAATTGGAAACAGACTGCTTTTTCCTGGATTCAGAGAACAGGATTCTTGGGGTTACAAGAGTTGCCAACTACAGAACCTCAGCCTTAGCAAAGTTTCTTTTGCAAACCTTCTATCTATATACCTACTTAAAACATATCTTAATTCCAAAGAAAACACTTAAATCCCTCGTTATCATACAAAAGTGCATTTCGTCCTAATGAATTATATGCTACCCTCCCTTTTCTACCTGGTTAAGCTAAACAGGATTCTGCTTTGTGTTCAGTTATCTCCCATCTGAACATTACCAAAAGCCCTACACCCAACAAGGTATCTAAATGGGATGCTTTCTGGAACTATTTTGAAGAATTTAGTAGGACTGATTCTACAGGAAACCTTAATAGCCCACACACTGAATGAAATTAACATCTTGAATATCTTAGAAAGCAAAACTCTAATAATGAAATAAAGACGCCACAAACTGAGAAAGGTACGAATAAAAAAAATAAATTAAAAAAAAGTGAAATGTATCAAGTAGATCATTCTTCCTCTGACTCCAAAACCATGATGCATCCAATGGTTGGGCAACAATATAATGGATGAACATGACGGATACAAAAGAAAAGATTGGTGGGTATTCACAAAGTTGGTTGTTATCCTAGGTAATTTTTTCATGATTCATATGGTATTTGGTGAATACACGACAGGTAACAATCTCTATAAAGACAAAAGAATAAGAAAACTAAGGAGTGTCTGCTCAGAAAGGCTTTGACAAAAAGAGGTAGACCAGCAATAGTAAAGATGCCCATTTAGAAGATCAGAAACTTCTCCCACACACATAAGGAAGACTTTACAATGTAATAATGCAAAATGTATGTAATGAGTCAATGGTGCTTTCCCTCAAAGCTGAAGTTAATCTGCCAGCCAACTGCACAGTCTAATACAACAAAATGAGACATTTATTCTTTATGGACACTCAGAAGAGAGTTCTGTGTTTGAGTATGTTTTGTTCTAAAGGAAAAAATACAAAGAGATCACTCATAACAACACAGGCAACGCCACACAAAAGACACAGGGCTTTGAGATTGGAATCTAAGTATTTCACTTAAAATAACCTTCCAATTATTAAAAAAAAAAAAAAAAAAGCCACATTCTGCTCCAGCAATCATCACACAGTTAATTATGAAATGAAATTTGCAAATAGGCAGCAGTGTATTTTTTCATCCACTGACCAAATTCATACTGTCAAAACACATAAATCACTAAAAATGCTAACAGAATTATACTCCCAAAAGGAAATCTTTTCACACAACAAACTGAAATTAAGCATTCATCAAGTTTCCATTAATAGAAGAGTAAATAAGAATTAAAAAAAGAAATCCAAAGTCCTGCTAGACCGTCCACCTAGTCCTTGGTGTTCTTATCCATCAGTGGTGGTTAGTCATCAGACCTATAAAACTGCAGACCTTCTCCCACGGCAATCCAATCAACAGGTAAGCCCAAGGATTTTATCTATAAAGACTGTTTTCTAAAGATCATTTTCTCAAGGACTAATCAATTTAAATGTGTTTTTACAAATGTTCCATCTGCAATTTCACACAAAATCCTGACCTTCAGCATGTACCAGGGAAATGAAGTACTTGGAAGGACAAACAAGCAGATGCTTTTTCCTCTACAAACAGCACCCCATTCTGACTCCCTCTCCCTTGGAGTCCAGTGTCCAAGAGATAGGGAAAGTATATGCTTCTGTACTACCATCCTTTTTCATAAAGTAAAAATAGATATAACATTTTAGATTTAATTCTAAATTATTACTATGGCAACAATCTAACATTAAATCCTAAAAATGAACTTTGCTACACTCCATTCTAATTCAGAGTCCTCTGAAAGTCCTGCTGAAAGTTTCAGCACAAACATCGGTATTAATCTTTTTTTTTTTTTTCACCTTAAGCAGGAGATACCAGGATGGCCTAAGGGCATGACTCTAGGGCTCTTATTTCAGATCTTCAGTAACAATCTCAATTTTAAAAGGTATTATGCCTAATAAGTATGCCCTTAGTTATCCTCTTATTAAGTCTTGAAGGTTGGCCTAGAAAACTAAAAAATAAAAAATGCATAAGGTCCAAATTAGAGTGGCCTCAAGCAGAATGTTTACAAATGTTGTTTCGAACACTAAATACTGCACACATCTTGGTTGAGAGATACAAATCATTACTTTCCCTCTGAAAGAAGGAAAAATGCTCAGAAATCTGTGCTAAATCTTAAGCAAGGGTTTTGCAAACAGAGAAAATAAAGCTCAATGTCAGTTAAACAAATGTTCTATTTCAAAAGATATAAAACAAGAAATCCAGAAATGGACAGAGCCCAGGAAATGGACCTAGATCATTTTTTATACAGTCCTTCCAAGCTGTGTTGATTTATTTCAGCTTGACTGGAAACCAAACAAATTAGCGATAGCTTGTGTTTTATGAAATACTACAAAGAGACAATGTTGTCATTCCAAGTGTTAACTCTGAAGATGTGGAACCAGAGAAATTACTGCCATGGATCTTGGTGCAGTAATTTTCTTTCAAAGCCACAAAAGCTCTTACTGCAACTGTTAAAGCTAACCATTATTTGTGGAAGGCTAGCTTTTCATATCACCTGCATTTGCTCTTTTACATTCCAAACTGTCCATATTTCTAGAGGTGATACAAGATTACTTACAAGGTAAAGACCCCTAAAAACACTTGAGTTATGCAAATTTAAAAAGGTACTACTTAATATTAAGTTTCAAAATTTCAAAAGTTAAAAATCACAAGGAAAATGCTCCAATGTACAAAAGTGATAAAATCATTTTCAAATAGCTGTTAAGAGCAAAAAAGGAAGAAAAAAAGGGGGGACAACTGTCCTCAGTAACTAATGAACCTGACAATTATAATTAGTTTTTGTCCAATAGCAATCAAGGAAAAAAAAAAAACATTTTCAAGATGGATTTTCAAGAATAGGAGTAATTCAAAAAGATGACAGCATCCAGAAAAAAATATTATAGCAACATCAATACTTACCAGTCATCCTCTAAATTCTAACTGTTCTGTTAAGTCTGAAATGTAAAGTCAGAACTTTCCACAGATTTATCATCCCAGGAAATCAGTGATCACTTAGGTCCTAAAGAAGTCAGAGGTGACCCTTCTCAGTACCACACTCAAGAGGGTATTTGAGTTCCCTGGCCGCTCCGGCCCAGATTCTGCCCTTCAGGAAAGTCACCTGACTTTTACAAGAAGCAACTCAGTTTGCATGCAAAAGGAAAGATTAATTCCTTCGAGTCTTAAAAAGAATAGGACAATACCTTCTTTTAAGCAAATCAATTCTGTCAATCTATAAAGGCTTTTCAAGACAAAGCCTTAGGAAGCCTTACGGCATTTTGGCCCCCTGCTATCAGAGGCTTGAAAGAGGACAGCTAATTTGCCAAACTCCAAGACTAGGAACCAGAAGCCTATTAGAGGTAGGGGGCTGAAAAATGTTTGCTGAAGAGGATGAAGTACATCAGAGCATGGAAGACTAAGTTAAATCGTAAATAAGATGCTACTCTGAAATAACTATTGCAATGCTGAGATTTAGAAAGAAGGGACTAAATTTGAAAGTTATTTTTTTTTAAAGAATTTATTTATTTATTTGACAGAGAGAGAGAGAGAGATCACAAGTAGGCAGAGAGGCAGGTGGGGGGGGGGGGAGCAGGCTCCCCGCTGAGCAGAGAGCCGAATGCGGGGCTCGATCCCAAGACCCTGAGATCATGACCTGAGCCGAAGGCAGAGGCTTTAACCCACTGAGCCACCCAGGTGCCCCGAAAGTTATTTTTTAAAAGGATCCACATGACCCTAGCTTGCTAAATGAAATAAAGTCAAAACTACCTGATACACAAGAAACAAGAAAGGAAACTGGCCTACAAAACTGCAGGCAAAGATTGAAAACCTTTTTTAAAACTGGTTTTAGGGGGCGCCTGCGTGGCTCAGTGGGTTAAAGCCTCTGCCTTCGGCTCAGGTCCTGGTCTCAGGGTCCTGGGATCGAGCCCCGTATCAGGCTCTCTGCTTGGCAGGGAGCCTGCTTACCCCCCTCTCTCTGCCTGCCTCTGCCTACTTGTGATCTCTCTCTCTCAAATAAATAAATGAAATCTTAAAAAAAAAAAAACTGGCTTTAGGGGCACCTGGGTGGCTCAGTCGGCTAAGCGTCTGCCTTCGGCTCAGGTCATGATCCCAGGGTCCTGGAATGGAGCCCCACATGCAGCCCCAGATCGGGCTCACTGCTCAGCCGAGAGCCTGCTTCTCCCTCTCCCTCAGCCTGCCCTGCTTCTCCCTCTGCCTGCCTCTCCCCCTGCTTGTGTGCGCGGATCCGTTTTCTCTGTCAAATAAATAAATAAAATCTTTTAAAATAAATAAATAAATAAATAGCTCTCCGTTTCGCTGTTTTTCCAAGCATGTTAATTCTTAAATAATGTTTATATTATATTTACAAGAATGAGTGTCTATAGACACATCACACCTCTACTAGACAAATATGATACTTCTGAACTATTACTGTTTACTAAAATATAAGCCTCTTAAGAATGCCTAGAATTGCTGTTACTCAAGATTGTTATTGCACTTGGAAGATGTTGATGAAGAATGATAATGACAGGATTGTAAGTGCACCAACCTCCCTGAGAACAAATTCACTACATCCAATTTTCTACAAGACAAATGAGGATCATTACAAAAAGATTCACAATGGATCTCTTCAAACTCCCAGTTCTCCTGGATAACTTGAAATATTATCCAAAGTGCACAAAATTATCTTACAGACACTTCTTAGGGAAAACAAATGGAAAAAACCATGTGCGAGTGTATTTAATATCTGTCCAGCCACCAGAGTTCTTGACATATGTCCAACATATAGCCCTGGTCCTCAAGGTCATTCTTAATGCAATATCAGTTGAAATTAAACCCAGCTTTCCACTGTAAACTCAGAAAGCAACTTGGTGATTTTGCTAGATAAAGCCACAACATTTTCCATTTCTGAAATGTATGTTTAACACCCTAAAAACTGGTTTAAGTGCCTGGTGGACATCAATGGTGTGTTATACTCCCCCTATTGGCTAATACTCAAAATAACAATGAATTCCCCAGGGGTTGCCTTTGAAGTGCTGGGGTTCAAAAGTAAGTTGGAGATTTTTATATTTAAAAACATGAGGTGGATCAACAGTTGTTAAGCAAAGCTGCCATGTAATGGTCCGATTCCATCAAAACAGGAAAAATTAAAGTTGACAAATGACAAAGACAAACTGAAGGGCTGAAAATATGCTGAAGCCTTGAAACACTAAACAATGCAGAATTAAAGCCAAAAGCAGAGAACACCAAGAAACAGAGCAACATCCTTTAACTGACACAATGGCATGAAATCCATTTCACTTTAATAGCCCTTAAGGGGGTAAGAATTATTTCCCTGCCTCCTGTGCCAACCCCAAGCTGTTTCCTAAGGAAGCCAAGTAACTCTGACAATGTGTAGAGAATAAAAGAAATTAAGAATAAAGATTCATATTAATACCAATCAGGGTTCTGTTTTTAATTACTTGGATCCAGTTTCGGAGCTGTAATGCAACACCCCAGTAAGCACATCACCTAAATTAATCACAGATACCTTATTCCTGTTTCAAGGGATACGTCCAACTAAAATGGGAAGCTGAACAACAGGGGAAGACGCCTGGGCTCACCGCATACAAATCTGACTGCACTTGCTGCACTTGGTGACTAAGCTAGCTCTGGAGTCAGAACAGAAAATTATGGGTTAGCTGGAGCAAGTAACTAACCTCTACAGTCTCATCTGTGAAATGGGGCTGATAGCGTTTTAACCACAGAGTGGGTGTGAGGTGTAAGTGGTCTGCAAAGCATACAGAGAGTGACACACAGTTTGGGCTCAATAAACGTCAGCTATTACTATTCAAAAGAAAGAGCTGATTTCACAGTGAAATAACTTGTTTGCAGCCTTAAAGTACCATTTCAAGATAATTAAAAGGTTCTTAACCTGTGCTTCGTTACTTATAGAGACTTCTTTCCACCCAAACTGCTCACTTAACTTTTCTTCTAAGGGAGATGTTCAGAAAACCCATGGTTCCCCAACGCAGACTGTCACTCCTACCATCCTACCTGTCATTCTTTGCTCTTTTCCCATCACCTCTGGGCTCAGGACAAGCAGATCTAACACTCGTGTGGCACCTGCTCAGCGCTAGTACTTTACATATATTAAATCGTTCAATCCTCACAGTGACTTTATGAGACCCATTATTATTCCCATTTCACAGCTAAGGAAATGAGCGATTTTCTTCTCTCAGCTCTTTTAGTACACACTAAATCCATTAAGTTCCACTGTGCCAAGGTAATTCACGCTTGACAAGGCCAGGCACCTACACTACGTGATTCTGGAAAGTGGGCAAATGCCCTAATAATAACAAGTCTGCAAGCAGATTCTTCTAGCAACAGCACAGCCTTAGTTTGTTCTAATCAAATGAACATGTTAAGAGAAGCCTTCAAGATGAACTGGGTAATGGGCTAATCTATTGACAGGGGGAGCGTTCCCTGCGGGTCTCCGGGCTGCCGCGCTGCGCTCCGCGCCGCCCGAACAACACCCGGAGGGCGCCTGCTGCGGGGAGCGCAGCTCACGTCCGTGCGCGAGTCCCAGGGCGCAGCCTACGCAACCGCAAATGAGTGCAAACCCACAATGAACCTCTCCCACCGACGCTGTCACGCGCCCAAATGGAAGTGGTCCGCGCCCCCGCGGGGGTCGGAAGAAACCGCGCAGAGGAAGAGCGAGGACAGGCGTGGAGGAGGAGATGTCTTCCCCCAGGACAGCGCAGCGCCCCGAGCGCTGCCCACCCGACCCAGGACGGCCGCTCCACACGCACCGCCGGCCACCGGTCCCGGCTCTTCCGAGCGTAAACACTGCTGGACCAACGCCGCCCTCCCGAGCCCGGGGTCCGGGCGGCCGGTGCGACCCTGGCCGTGACCAGGCACAGAGCCTCGCGCAGCGCCGACAGGCACCGCGCAGCCTGCAGAGCCCGCGGCCAGAACGGGCGCAGGGCTAGTAGCGCGGCCAGGGGCGACCTGGCGCGGGCGGTAGCGCCGCGGGGCCGGGCCCGCACGTACCTCGGAGGCGGTTTGTCAAGCGGAGATCCACCCGCCGCAAGTTGGAGGAAAGCAGAGGAAAGTTTCCCCGCCCAGCGCTCGGCGGCCGCGAGCTTCGGCAGCTGCTGAGCCGCGGCACAACTACGCCATCCGGACCCGCCGGGACTTTCACCTCCTGCAGGGAGCTCCAGGAATCGCCCAGGGAAAGTGGCCGGGCACGATAGCCGCCGACGTCCCTCCCTCACTCACTGGGAAGAGGAAAGCGCCGCTCGGCGTCCCCGAAACCCTCGATTACCCCCATCGGGCCGACCCAGCGCACTCGCTCTGCCTCACACACACACGCGGGCGGGGACGGGCAGGACGCCACAGCAATCAGCGCGCGGGGGGAAGGGCGCTCCTCCGCCGCCGCCCCACCGAGGGCTCCGCGCGGCCGAGAGACTCCTCCTCCCGCAGCCCGCCTCCTCTCTCCTCCCCCTTTTCCTCCCCGGCTGATGGATGAGATCCGAGCGCTGCCGGAGCCAGCGTTTCCCTTCGGGCTGAAGAGGGAGGGAGAGAAGGAGCCCCGGGAACGGCGAGGCTGCTGTGCGCTCGAGGTGGGGCGGCGAGTGGGTGTCTCAGTCCTGGGGACGGTGGGAGGGGGAGGGGGGACGCGGACGCCAGAGGCAGCGATCCGCTCCCTCAAACTACGTCCTTCAAACTTTCCAGGTCTCTGGAGGCGTTGGGTTTTTATTTGGTTTACTTCAGTCTTGATAATAAAAATTCTAAATCTTCCAGTAAACTGATCACACCCTCTTGCCCACTCCTTAGCAAAGCCCCCAGCACACACACACACGTACACATTCATTCTGTCCCTGTTTGTCTTTCCCACCTCTAATCCTGCTTGTTATCTCAAGATGCGCTCTGATGGTGGGCGCCGGTGGGGTCCTGCCTCCACCTCTAAGAGCGGAGAGCGCCTTACCCAACCCTTCTCTCTGCTCTATAAATAAATGACAAAGGAGCTACGTCAGCTTTGCCGGCGTTATCCTAAGGCGGGCGCGATGGAAACGAAGGTGCAACTTCTGCGTCCCTACTTGTGCAAGAGAGGCGAATGCAGTAAGCAGAACCCCACTTTGATACTCATGCTTACACCTCGTTTTCCTATTAAAAGACAAGACATGCTTGGGATGCCTGGGTGGCTCAGTTAGTTAAGCGGCTGCCTGCAGCTCAGGTCATGATCCCAGGGTGCTGGGATCGAGTTCCACATGGGGCTCCTTGCTTGGCAGGGATCCTGCTTCTCCCTCTGCCTCTGCCTGCCACTCTGCCTGCTTGTGCTCTCTCTCTCTCTCTCTCTCTCTCTCTCTGACCAATAAATAAATTAAAAATCTTAAAAAAAAAAAAAAAAAAGACAAGACATGCTGGAGAGGTTTCTGAGACTGGACTTCCAGTTAGACAAACAACTTAAACTCTCCAAGGCTGTTTTCTCCTCTGCAGAACGAGGATCTTGGCCCAGGAGACCTCTCCCAGCTTCCATATACTGGAATGGAAGAGAGAGGTTTCTTATACTATTGCTTATATTATTATTTGAAAAGTTATTCTATTTCCCCACTTTGAGAGAAGAGGAAGTATTTCTAACCCTCTTTCTCCTGTACCTATCCATAGGGAATCCAGGAGATGTTTTCATAAAGGTCAAATCATCTTTGATTACTTGGCTTACTTTATAAACCTCCATAAACCATTCCTTCCTTACCAATATTTATTGAGCACCTACTGCTTGAGAGGGTTGAACTAGGCGGTGGAGATCTACATAGTCATAATACGCTGAAGGTAAAAACAGTCTAGGTGAAGTTAGCCTCAGCTTTGATATAGTCTCTCTAGATGTAAGGCCTTAGATTTCTCGCAGACTCAAATTACATAGTATTCATGCTTCACAGTTGTCAAATTTTAGTTTCAAGTGCAGATATGAACAGTTGAATTGGGTGTGAATATCTAATCCTATATTTAAAGGTATCAATCATGTTACAGCTTTCTGATTTCTTTCTTTTTTTCCCTAAGATTTCATTCATTTATTTATCAGAGAGAGAGGGAGAGAGCACAAGCAGAGAGAGAAGCAGGCTTCAGGCTGAGCAGGGAGCCCGATGTGGGTCTCATCCCAGGACCCTGGGATCATGAGCTGAGCCGAAGGCAGAGGTTTAATGGACTGAGCCACCCTCTAATTTAATTTCTAGGCATCTCTTTAATTTCTTTTTTTTTTTAAGTTTTTTGTTTGTTTTTAAGTGAACTCTACCCTAACTCTACACAACGTTGAGATCAAGAGTCACATACTCTACTGACTGAGTCAGCCAGGTACCCCAAGGCTTTCTAATTTCTAAGTAAAATGGCATGGTAGAAGAAGAGAGAGAAAAACCAAGTCCTATGTAACTTAATTCTTAGGAGTGTCTTGCTTTTAAAGAGTGAAGTGACTGTTTACAATGGAGCCACAATCTCAATAATGTAACTATCAACATCTACTGAGCAATTACTCTGTGCCAAGGAGTGTCCAAAACATTCTATACATGCAAATACATTTACTCCTCACAGCTCTATAAGGCTATATACAAACTACATAGGCCCATGTACAAACCTACATATATACTAAGGCCTTATAACTTATCCCGATAGCATTGCTAATAGGGGGAAATCCAGGATTCAAACCCACGTCCATCTAATTCTGATCCCAAGTCTTCAGCCACCAGAGCATACTGGCCCCCAAAGCTTTACCTATTGGCAAAATGAAAGGTTTGAGGGATTTGGGGCTGGTTGGGTTGTGTGTGTGTGTGTGTGTGTGTGTGTGTGTGTTGTTGTTGTTGTTTTTTGGTTGGTTTTTTTGTTTTTTTGGCAAAACATTTTTAAAATTCAGGGCTGTTTCATTAGTTCAGCAGTTTAAATAGATGATATGGAAAAACACAAGAAATTACATTGGTAGTTACAAAACTGACAATGTCTAGAGGTATTTTCTCTTTAAATCTGTACACTAATAAAGTGATATTATTTTCATAAATCAGAAACCTACAGCATTGATCAAAGCTTTAAAATAAACTTACATTTTTAGTTCCCCAGCAAAGTTCTCAAAAAGATTCCCCTGCCTTTTATTAATGGCAATATTAACTGATTTGGGAGGAACGAAACCACTCCTTTCATTGGTTACAAATCAGGACTGCATCCAAATTATAGTATTTGTCACCATAATATACAACATTCCTTTGATCCAAGGCGGTGTCTTGCTCATTTGTTCTGAAATTTTTCAGAAAGAATTATAAGCAGAGGGCTGAAATAAAGAGGTGCACTTTATTGCACTTTATTGCACTTGGATAAAAATGTGCGACAGAATCACACTAATTTACTGAGGCTGATTTTCTCACAAAGAACCACCCCTCCTACAGGTGCAGAACCATTCATTTTATGAGGACTCATATATTTAGTGGCTTATCTCCATTTACTGTTGATTAGCAGACAACTGAACAAATTCATACTAACCTGTTTATGTTCCTTATAGAAACAAACACCTCAAATACCTGAAAATCATTAGAAAATCATTTGGTTTTTCTTTTTTATAAGGTCCTCATGCTTTGCACATGCTTTGCACTTGACAAATTCTAACTTACTAAATCCTTATAATGGCTCTAGTATCCTCATTTCACAGATTAGAAAACATGCACAGAGAGTTTAAGTAACTTGTCCAAAGTCACATGACCAACAAGTGGCAGAGCCAGGTCCCCTGGTCCCAGAGTCTGCTCCAAACATCCACTTTGGGCTGAAACAGGTGAAAGAGAGAGTCTTATTTCTTTCGGCTCAATTGTTTAAAAGTTTCAAAAGATAAAAACAAAAGTTAGTGTAGGAGAAATATTACCCACTACCACCACATAAAAATAGATTACTTTTACCCAGTAAAGAGGGGAGAAGGGACCCTAACTCTAAAGGTTGTGTGAAACAGCCAACATCTTGGAGGCAACTGCGTAAGTATTCTTAAGAATGTGTGACAGAACACGAACCATATGTTTCTAAGTGTTGTGACAGGATACTGGTCTACAAACTACAATATGTGCTCCTACTTTCTGCTTGGTTGACCTATTACTACAGACGGCTTTACTACTTTGTTTCTAAAATTTGCCTATAAAGATTCCAATTCAGGGGGCCTGGGTGGCTCAGTGGGTTAAAGCCTCTGCCTTCCGCCCAGGTCATGATCTCAGGGTCCTGGGATCGAGCCCTGCATCAGGCTCTCTGCTCAGCAGGGAGCCCGCTTCCCTCTCTCTCTGCCTGCCTCTCTGCCTACTTGTGATCTCTCTCTCTCTGTCAAATAAATAAATAAAATCTTAAAAAAAAAAAAAAGATTCCAATTCATACCTGTAGGTGTTTTCTATATCAACATAATCTAAGGCCATAATCTAAAGCCACATTTTCCATATATATACCCAAGGTTAGAACTTGGTTCTCGCTGATGAAATTTGCAGCTGGCCAATTTCAAATTAATGAGAAAAAAGTACTGTCAGATGAACCTGTATGCAGAGCAGAGCCCAAAACAGACACCTGATTCAGGCCTGGGGGATGCCTCAGAGAATTTAGAAATAAAAATCCAAAGCAAATTCCCTTACAGTAACCACAGAGTTCCTGCAAACTTGTCATTTCCTGTGCCGGTGCAGGAACCTCCAATAGAAGCTTCCACAATGCACCTTCAATTTCCCCCTCTGCAGGGCTTCTAACAAAGCAGGAAACCTCACACTGTTTCAAAGTAACAGCAAAACCCCCTGAGATCGCTGTGGTCTTAGCTCTGTAGGGGATGTGGCAGAGTGCCTGCTCCCCCTATCTCAGACTTCTCCCTGGCCCCCACCCCCATAGCAGCCCTGCAGAGAACTTTTGTTTTGGTCTGGAGAAGAAAAAAAAAAAAGACAAATCAGGACAAGTTATTTTATGTGGGAAACCAAAAAAAGACAAGGAGCACCCAGGACATATATCAGTATCTGTGAGTATTACAAATCTCATCGCCTTCATTTAACAAATATAAGAAACTCTACTAAAAAATACCCCAATTTTTCAAATACCCCAATTTAAAAATTATTATTGTTATTGTTATTGACCTGTTATTACTGTTGTTATTATTGAACACTTACTCTGTGCAAGGCCTTGTTTTAAGTTTGGCCTTATAAAATTCATTTCCAAACATATTTTGAAAATGGAGATTTCCGTGTATTCATTACAAAATTACCTGTTATAATATTTCTTTTTTCTTTTTTTTGGTAATAATATTTCTTTAGGTCACTCATTGTTCTTTTAATATGTAATCTAAGCAGGAGAGTTTCTCAACTGGGTCCCGCAGACATATTCTTTTGATTTCAGTAATGAGTTCAATAAGAAGTTTGTTTTTTATTTTGTATTTTTGTTTTACTGATAATGACTTTAGTTTTCCTAAGTCAGTGTTTTTCAAAGTGAGAAACTTATTCCCAGAGGTCCCTGTGAATTTTTTCTTTAAAATGAGTCCTTACATTGTTAACATTTGAGAAATGTGCTATAAAATTTTTAATTAAAATTTCCTTTAAAGATTCCCCAGCTTACTCTTACAATTTATGCTGCTTTCTGGAAGACGTTAGTTTCTTTCATGTTCCAAAACCCAACCAATATTCATTGAAATTTGCTAAGCCATATTAAGTGGTAAAAGATGCATATAGAGGTGACGGGAAATATAACAAAAAGATAACTAAGGAACAAAAAAATATCACATGTTAACTATCAAATGTGACTGTGTTAGGAAAATTGAGATGATCAGAGCCAGGTAAGAAGTGAGCTGAAGATTCAGTGGATGCAGACAATGGAAAGCACATTCTGAACAGTGACAAAGGAATGCTAAGGCTATAAAGCAGGAGTGCCTGAGAGACTGGTCCTAAGAAAGAAGCTAGAATAAGAATGGATTCTTCTGGGCACCTGGGTGGCTCAATCAGTTAAGAGTCTGCCTTTGGCTCGGTCATGATCTCAGAGTCCTGGGATAAAGTCCCACATGGGGCTCCCTGCTCAGCAGAGAGTCTGCTTCTCCCTCTCTCTCTGACCCTCCTCCCTGCTTGTTCTCTCGCTCCCTCAAAAGAAAAAAAAAAAAAAAAAGAATGGATTCTTCACTTTCCTGTAAGAGACTATAGGAGCCTCACAGTCCTGTTTCCATCAGTCTCCATAAGAAATCCAAGGCTTCTGGGGCCCCTGGGTGGCTCAGTTGGTTGAGAACTACCTCTTGGTTTTGGCTCAGGTCATGATCTTGGGGTCATGGGATCAGGCCCCACGTCGGGCTCATGTCAGCCCCATGATGGCTCTGCCCTCAGTGGGGAGTCTGCCGGAGATTCTCTCTGTCTCTCCCTCTACTCCTCTCCTCCTCCCTCCTCTCCTCCCCCCTCCCCCCGCTCACATACTCTCTCTCTAAAATAAATAAATAAGGGGCGCCTGAGTGGCTCAGTGGGTTGGGCCTCTGCCTTCGGCTCAGGTTATGATCTCAGGGTCCTGGGATCGAGCCCCGTGTTGGGCTCTTTGCTCAGCGGGGAGCCTGCTTCCTCCTCTCTCTCTGCCTGCCTCTCTGCCTACTTGTGATCTCTCTCTGTCAAATAAATAAATAAAATCTTTAAAAAAATTAAATAAATAAATAAATCTTAACCAAAAAAAAAAAAAAAAAAGGAAAGAAATCTAAGACTTCTAGGTCGTTGCTTTTTACCTGGATTCTTAGCATCATATGGCTCTCAACATCCCCTAACCTCATTCGATCTTTCTCCCTTTCTCAACCTCCAGTTTGCTGTCAGAAATTTATGACAAATTAACAGTAAAATCCCTTGTATTTCTACCTCTGGAAAACTCTGGGCCCTCAGTTCTTTGACTTTCTCCTTTCCAGTGACCTGCTCTTGCACTCTACTGTAGTATCATGATAATGTCCGGGTCTTTTCATCAGAAATAACTGTTCCACCTCCTGAATCTCAGTTTCTTTTTTTCTTTTCTTTTCTTTTTTTTAAGTTTTATTTATTTGAGAGAGAGAGCAGCAGAGGGGGAGGGAGAAACAGATACCCCACTGAGCAGGAAGCTCCATGTGGGGCTTGATCTCAGGACTCTGAGATCACGACCCTAACCAAAGGCAGACACTTAATGGACTGAGCCACCCAGGCGTCCCCCCTCCCCTGCCCGAATCTCAGTTTCAAGCATTCCTCTCTGACCCCGAGTCTTTATTGTTCCAACTCATGACCTCTAGTATGTTGGCTCCAACAATTCTGATGATCCCCACCAGGATCTATAATCCATTATCCCTACCACTCTTTCACCATCCACAACCATAAGTGATCTCACTTTAAATTTAAGACCATAGTCCTCAAAGGGTTCTTAATGCTGCTCAGTAATCCTACTATATTTTCCTTATCAGCTCACTCTCTTATTCTCCAAGAGGTTATTTTATTTCTCCTCCTCTTTCCTCAAATCTTCATACCTTCCACCCTCAACTTGAACTCAGTTGATGACCTTGCTTCATATTTTACCAAGAATATTGAAGAATACTGAAGCCCTCAGAAGAAAATATCCTCACCTTCCAACCACCACATCTGCCAATTTATCTGTGTCTATTCTTCTCTGTTCTGATTTCTTTAACTGGTCCTGCTCCCTCTATCTGCACACTAGATTCCATTCCTTCAGCTACTTAAGGAATCCTGTAGCAATTCCTCTGTCACTTGTATCCTCAGATTTCTCTCTCTTTTATCATTCCCATCAACTTACAACTTTCAAACATATTATAATGTTCCTGATTTTAGAAAATCTTACTCTCATCCCTATTTCTCTACTCTTCTTACAGTAAAACTCCTCAAAAGGGGTGTCTACATTTGTTGCCCATGCTTCTCTACCCACCATTTCCTCCTCAACTAGCTCCAATCAGATCACCCTTGTCAAGGTCACCCTGTGGCCAGACCAGTGGCAAATTCTCACTTTTCATTTTATTTAACCACTCAATAACTTATCACCCAGGAGCTCACACTTTCTTCCTAGAGACGTTTTATTTGGCAGCAGGGATATGGAGCATTAGTGGTTTCCCTCTAACTCCACTGGCTGATCCTTCTATGCTCACTCCTTGTCTTGCTCCCAGAACCTAAATGTTGGCTTGTCCGAGGGTAAGGTCTTTGATCTCCTTTTCTTCTGTGGAGACTCTCTCTCAAAGCGTTATCATCGAGAATCGTCTCCTTAAGTGTATCTACACATTGTTGATTTTCCAAATTTTATCTCTGGCCTAGACCTCTTTCCTGAACTCCAAACTCATGTATTTAGTTGATGTCTCAACATCTCCCCCTCAGGAGAAAAATCAAACATTTGCTCTTCCCTCACATGATTACTTCCCACTATTTCTATTGCAGCTAAAATACCATAATCTGTAAACAATACCATTTTTTTCACCTATACAATTGTGATTGCTCTAGTCTCTCTGCTTCTAATTTCGCTTCCTACCCATTAACATACACACACGCACATACACATACTTACTCAATATTTTCTTTCTTTCTTTTCTTTCTTTCTTTCTTAATTTTTTTAAAGATTTTATTTATTTATTTGACAGAGAGAGAGAGAGCACAAGCAGGGGGAGCAGCAGGCAGAGGGAGAAGGAGAAGTAGGCTCCCTACTGAGCAGGGAGCCTGATGCAGGACTCGATCCCAAGATCCCGGGATCATGACTTGAGCAGAAGGCAGACGCTTAGCCGAATGAACCACCCAGGCGCCCCTACTCAGTACTTTCTATGTACAGTTCACATTAGTGAATAATCTGGCCCCTCCTTAGAGCAGGCTTCCTGTATAAGATCACATCAGACTACAGGCACCATGAGGCAGGAACCATGGCTATCCTAATCAACCCTGTATTCCCTGCTCCTGGCATGTCTTGCATCTGATAGGTATCCAATAAACATAACCAAATTAATGAATGGCTTCATTCCAGAGACAGAAACCCACAGCTGAAAGACTAAGAACAGTGAGATTTTGCAACAATCATTGAGAGAGTGTATCTCTAGAGGTTCAATAAGAGACTGACCCAAGGGCTTTGGATGTTATGCAGGCCAGGACTTGAGAGACAGCAGAGAACATTGAATCTAGAAAAATTGGCTTCAATTTGTTCAGACAGAAGAAAACATTTGGTATAAACATCATGAACGAAGCTTGACCTGGAAGCCAGAGGTTCTAGCATGAGGAAGGGGCTTTCTGATCTCAGTCAGAACTGTTAACACAGAGCACATAAGCATTCTGACTAAAGTTAGCTGAAAGGAGAGAAAGAGTCCACTGCCATGAAAAGTAGAAATAATACATAATGCCTTAGCATATTGGTCTTCGAGATTTAGGGATAAAAATCTCAGAGACAGAGACAAAAATTACCATACTACTATCGTCCTTGCTGGAAAATGTTGGCCATCTTGAAATACTAAATTAACAGAGAAAAAACAGAATTTAAAGTGTCTTTGGCTACACCCCAAGTGTGAGAGAAAGGAAGGAAGCATTCATTAACTTTAAGTTTCCTCCCTTCCCACTCACCTTTTCCCTCAGAGAAAGGACAACATACTTCCTTTTTTGCCTCTGGTCCCCTACGGGACACAGTCCCACTACTACCCCCTTCAGCTCTCTCTACGGAATGCTGAAACAACTTCAACTCTGTTTAAAAATCAAGCGAACTAATAGTTCAGGCCTTTTTAAAACTCAAAAGCTTCAGAGGGTTTTGTGCATTCTGTAAGGCTTTTTGTTCCTCTTCTTTTCTCTTTTTTTTCCACCAAATTTTCTCTGGCTTTTCCTTGAATGTAATTTTACTAAACTTATATGCATAAGCAAATATATACATTTGTGGAGTTCACGCGCATTGTAAAAACTAACATGTAAGTTAGTAAATTTTATAGATTTTTTTTCCCTCATATGAATTATTGTTACAGTCTTGCCTTGTGCAAAGTGTCTTCAAAACTTCACCAGGTACTCTTTCAACTTTTCTCAAGGCCTGAAATTTTTCAAAATATGAAGTTTGGAGGGAAGAAAACTTCCCTGGGAATGCTAAACCATAACTTTGCATTTGACCTGGGATAGTCTCAAATTTCATTCCATTGGATAGAAATCTCTTTCAACATTTTTTTCCAGAGAGCAAAGTGGTATGTATCTTAAAAAAAAAAAGATAGACTGAGGCTCCCAAACTGGTTCTTCAGATATTTGACTTTTCTTAAATAACTCCAACTTCAACTCAGCTGGAATTTCAAGCAACACTTGAGTGTACTTGTATCCTTGCCTGGTTGCTTTTCTCTTTCCTGTATTTTTGAACTAACTGGTATTTCAGCTTATAAGATTATCTTTCAGGGCAGGATATAACGTTTTGTGTTTGTTTGTTCTTTCCATAGAATTCTGCAGCTCTATAGCTTTTACAGGTATTGTTCTGACAAACTATTGTAGCCGACTAAGGTATGGCATGGCATTGGGGTATTTACACGGTGGCTATGTAGCTTCAGCATATTGCGGGGGAATATACAACTTGACGTGGGGAAGAGGTATATTAGTTGGAAAGGGTGATATGCCTGAAAAGCGTATTTGGAAAAGCTTTGTTATCTTTAGGAAAACCTCATGTAGAAACACTAGAAAAGCATCACGTCCCAAGGGCTTTGATGTGGCACAGTTCTGGTTACAGCATATTTTCCTTGTATATACTGGTCCATTAAGCTCAAACCAACCTCATAATTATGTGATTGTGACAAGATTAACTGGATGGACAATCCGAAAGTCCTGAAGGTCAACTGAGGGGCCCTCTATCCAATAATACTTTTACTCTTCAGTTATTTTTAGGTTGGCTTGGTGAGAATGCGCTGTGCAGCTATGCAGGGATTATGCATGTTTTGTTCCAAGACCCATTTATGACTATTGTGTGGGCTGAAATGTGCATAAGTTACCAAACCTAGGCACAAAGTAGGTGACTAATCTCAAAAAAAACCAAAAAACAAAAAACCAAAGAACAGTTATTTATAAGAGACTTTCAAAATACAGAAAAATACAAAGATTCTAATGAACACCCATGTATCAACACTCAGAATTGATAACTGTTAACATTTTAATAAATTCTTTGTCTTTCCATTTAAGAAATAAAACACTGCAGGTGAAGTTAAATTATCCTAGGGGCGCCTGAGTGGTTCAGTGGGTTAAAGCCTCTGCTTTCAGCTCAAGTCATGATCTCAGGGTCCTGGGATCGAGCCCCGCATTAGGCTCTTTGCTCAGTGGGGAGCCTGCTTCCCCCCCTCTCTCTGCCTGCCTCTCTGCCTACTTATGATCTCTCTCTCTGTGAAATAAATAAATAAAATCTAAAAAAAAAAAAAAAAGACTATATAAATTATCCTAGATCTCCCCCTCAGCTATAGTCTGGACTGATTACCTTCCCAGTCTCTTCAGAGGAAACCACTTTCATGGATTTAGTGTGTATCCTTCCAGAGTGTTTTGTTATACATACATGTGTGTTTGTGTATAATATATATGCATATGTTTACATATAGAGTTATGCTTTAGAATATGAATGTGTCTATTTTACAACGTTACATAAGTAGCATATAATCTAAACTTACTTATTCATCCAAAGCTCTGATTTTTAAATCCTTCTGTGTTGTATACATGGACCGAGTTCATTTCTCTTAGCCGCTAGATAATATTCTACCGTATTTTTTTTAAGACTTATTTATTTATTTTAGAGAGAGAGAGTGCGGGGTTGGGGGGGAAGGGAGGGAGAGTCTCAAGCAGACTCCGTGCTGAGCACAGAGCCCAACATGGGGTTCGAGCTTACAACCCTGAGATCACGACCAGAGCCAAAACTTAGACACTTAACCTACTATACCACCCAGGTGCCCCAAGAGATTCTTATACCTGTCTCTCTGTACACATGTGCAACAATTTCTCTAGCCCATGACGTATAACTAGAAGGGGAATTGTTGAATTGAAAGGTATAACAATTAAAATTTCATAGGTATTATCAACACATACTCCCTAGGGATTACATTAATTTAGATTCCCTCTGTTGGAATGAACTATTCTACTCGTCCACATTTTTGCCAATAGTTGATACTGTCTGACTTTCTAATTTTTTTAATTTAAAAAGTGATTTGCTTTGCCTCGACTCCTAGTAAAGTCAAACATGGTTTCATATATTAGTCATTCAGTTTTCCTTCTCTGTGATACATGTTCAATTCCTAGACTGAGCAAATCTTAAAAGAAATTTAAAAACTAGTTTCCCAAAAAAGCAATCATACTAAAATTTTTTTTTAACTTTTTTTTGAGATTTTATTTATTTATTTGACAGAGAGAGAGAGCACAAGTAGGCAGAGAGGCAGGCAGAGAGAGAGGGGAAAGCAGGCTCCCTGCTGAGCAGAGGGCCCGATGCGGGGCTCGATCCCAGGACGCCAGGATCACGACCTGAGCCGAAGGCAGAGGCTTTAACCCACTGAGCCACCCAGGCGCCTTCATACTAAAATTTTGACATAAGTAGCTAATGTTTAAACTGGTATCTTAAAATATTTTTTCTTTTTTTCTTTTTCTTTTTTTTAAAGATTTTATTTATTTATTTATCAGAGAGAGAGAGCACACAAGCAGGGGGATCAGCAGGCAGAGGGAGAAGCAAGCTCCCCCCTGAGCAAGGAACCCAATGTGGGACTCAATCCCAGGACACTGAGATCATGACCTGAGCTGAAGGCAGATGCTTAACCGACTGAGCCACCCAGGTGTTCCTTAAATTTTTTTTTTTAAATATATTTTTTCATTTTGTGCATCATGTGGAACAACCTGTTTTAATTTTTCTTAATGCAAATAAAATATGCTTCTTGAAATGATAGCAAAACAAATATCTTCAGTGTTCAGCCCAATGTTTGGCAAATAATAGGTGTTCAATAAGTACCTGCAGAATGAACTTTATTTGTTCTGGAGTAAGGCAACAGATAATTACAGAACGAGAATTTCAGAAACAGTGCTCTGCTAAAGATAAAACTATATACTAAAAAACGTTAAAAATACATAATCCATGGGGCGCCTGGGTGGCTCAGTGGGTTAAAGCCTCTGCCTTTGGCTCAGGTCATGATCTCAGGGTCCTGGGATCAAGCCCTGCATCGGGCTCTCTGCTCAGCAGGGGCCTGTTTCTCCCTCTCTCTGTCTGCCTTTCTGCCTACTTGTGATCTCTCTCTCTGTCAAAATAAATGAATAAAAAAATATTTAAAAAACAACAACAACACAGTCCACACTTCTCTCTCCTAATCACATTATTTCTTATAGTGACTTGATGGCTCCACTTTTTAGGTTCAAAATCAAATGCTTCTAATACTAATGTTTTAGGCAAAGTGACTTTTTTCAAAATTCAAATACAGTTGACACGCAAGGTTACATTAGTGTCAGGTGTACAACACAGTGATTTGACGAGTCTGTGTTATGCTGTGCTCACCACAAGTGTAGCTCCCATGTGTCACCAGATAGCACTATTACACTAACTGTATTTCCTAACCAAGGTGACTTTTATCCAGGACTCACCACGAAGTCTACACAGAAGGCTTTCATGTCTTCTCTCCGATGTGTCCTGCCTTTGACTACAAATAAAACAAAGAACATTAATTGAGTGTAGTTGTAGCAACCCTGAGTTTTCAGCTGAGAAAGTAACACATAAGTATTCTTAAAATATCAAGAAACTACTTTGACCCTCTTCTTCCTCAGTTGACTTGAATTTTGTGCGCAGATACTTGTTGTAATAGGATTTTTTTTTAAGTTTATAGTTTAATCACCTGGTGCTCATCACAACAATTGCACTCCTTAACCCTCATCACCCATTTCACCCATCCCCCCACCCACCTCCTGTCTGGTAACCATCACCTTGTTCTCTATAGTTGAGTCTCTTTCTTGGTTTGTCTCTCTCTCTCTCTCTCTTTTTCCCCTTTGCTTGTGTTTTGTTTCTTAAATTCCACATATGAGTCCAATCCTATGATATTTGTCTTTCTCAGACTGACTTATTTCACTCAGCATTATACTCTCTAGCTCCATCAGTATTGTTCCAAATGGCAAGATTCCATTCTGTTTTATGGATGAATCATATTCCATTGCATACAGCACATCTTCTTTACCCTTTAATCTATTGATGGACACTTGGGCTGCTTCCATAGCTTGGTTATTATAAATAATGCTGATATAAACATAGGGGTGCATGTACCCCCTTTGAATTAGGATTTTTGTGTTCTTTGGGAAAATACCCAGTAATGGAATTGGTGGATTGTAGACTAGTTCTATTTTTAACTTTTTTCTTATGAAACAAAACAGTGAAGTATCCCGGATAAGAAACTCCACACTTTGACCATTTTCATCCTGCAATTTGTATTCTTGACTCGCTCTTTTATGTTGACACTCTTGCAAAATCAACAAGGTGGTTCAGTATTAAAGGTCTCTGTTTAGAAAATAGTTCGGGTTATAGGAAAGCTGAATCATCATATAGCTTTACAGTATCTCGAAATAATAAATACTAAAACTGCTTCTATATAGTTCCTCAGTGGTGCTCATGGTGAAAGAGATGAGCTTCACGGCAAACTCAGGAGAAATGAAAGAAAGTTACTCTCTTAAGGAAAGCAGCTGATAAAAATATCATGTCTTTTATGATATAGGGCAGCATTCTCACACTGGTATGTCAAGGATTGCTTCCTTGGTCAAATGGGATTAGGAGAAACATTAATATATTAACATGGATATTAATTAATGCATTAACATTAATGTCAGCATAATAACCATTAAACACTACATCTATTATTTAATGTTGGCACAGTTACATTAATATGATTATAATAAAGCCTCTCAGAAGTTCTGGAGTAAAAAAAAAATTCCATTTTAATTTTTTTTTTTTAAGTAGGCTCCACAGGACTTGAACACACAACCCTGAGATCAAGACCTGAGCTGAGATCAAGTCAGAGGCTTACCCAACTAAGTCACAGAGGCACCCTCCCATTTTTAACTATTTTTAACTGCACATTTTCCAAGCTCTTTGACCCCAGAGTTCTTTTTAAAATGTAATATCCATAGAACTAATGTTCTACAGAACACTGGGGAACTCTGATATAAGATAACAAACATAATTTATTATTCGATCTAAACAGTTACACATTTCATCAGTGTATTTCATCAACCAATATTTTCTCTACTGGTGACTGATACCTACCAAAATGAGGTCCCAGAATGTCAGAGAAAGAGTTCTAGACCAAAATTCAGGACCTTTTCTCCCGTCTGCCTTTCTGCCCAACAAATGGCCTTCTATTTAGTCCTTACAAAATGGTAAGAAACTCTCTGATCTGAGACGCTGCCCCCCTCCCACCCCAGTCAAACACTAGGATTGAAGACTTACTGTACCTCAGTCCCTGGTAATCTGAGTCTAATATCTGAGCTGCTTCTCCTGAGCACCAGTGTAAAGATGAATTACCATCAGGCCTTCTGAAAGTAAATGCGTATTCTGAATCATTCCCAAAATTAAACAGAGCTCTTATACAGTCTTCTTAATTGTGGTGAAAAACACATAGCATAAAATTTACCGTTTTGACCATTTTTAAGTTTGCAGCCCAGTAGTGTTAAGTACATTCATACTATTGCACAATAGATCTCCAGAACCTTTTGACCTTATAAAACTGAAATTCTATACCCACTGAATAACAACTCCATATTTCTGCCTCCCCCTCCCCAGCCACCGACAACCACTGTTTTACTTTCTGTGTTTATGAATTTGACTACTTTAGATTCCTCATGGAAATGGAATCATACAGTATTTTGTCTTGTTATGACTGGCTTATTTCACTTAGCATAATGTCCTCAAATCCATCCATGTTGTAGTATGTGACAGGCTTTTCTTCTTTTTTAAGACCAAATAATATTCCATTGTATATGCACCAAATTTTGTTTAGTCATTCACCCATTGATAAACATTTGAGCTGCTTTCAACATTTGGCTATTGTGAATAATGCTACAATGAACACGGTGTGCAACTATCTCTTTGCAATCCTGCTTTCAGTTCTCTTGGATATACACCTAGAAGTAGAATGGCTGGATCACATGGTAATTCTATTTTTTATTTCTTGAGGATCTCTATACTGTTTTTTTTTTTTTTAAGATTTTATTTATTTATTTGACAGAGAGAAAGAGATCACAAGTAGGCAGAGAGGCAGGCAGAGAGACAGGGGGAAGCAGGCTCCCACTGAGCAGAGAGCCCGATGCGGCTCGATCCCAGGACCCTGAGATCAGGAATCAGGACCTGAGCCAAAGACAGAGGCTTAACCCACTGAGCCACCCAGGCGCCCCTATACTGTTCTTCACAGTGGCTGCATCATTTACATTCCCACCAACTGTGCACAACACTTATTTTCTGGGTTGTTTTTTTTCTTTTATAGTCTTATACAGATAGTTATTAGGTATATTTTTATTGGCTTTTACTCTGTGAAAAAATATATAACAACCCTTCATTAATCCAAATATTTGATTACCTGGAACACATTCAAGCGGTCTCCAAAGAAAAGTAAGTAGTTTCTCCAGTATAAAAGGAAATCACTGTTAAGAACCAAAAATACGAATACTCAATTAGGGTAAACTACATTTAAAAATCAGAATGAAACAAGTGAGTCATTTTTACAGTTGTTTGATCTTTTATATGATTAAGATGACAAGGATTTGAATCTGCTTTTACTAAGCTATTTGTTTAAATAATAGCATGGTAGACATTTGAACATTACAAACACTATTGTATACTGTATTATGTTTAAAGATATTGAGTTTTTCAACTGTTTTTGAAATTTTCTAGAAATAACCATATTAGAATGAATGGTGTGTGCTTTCCTGATATGCAAGAGATTTCTGGGAAGCTTTCCTATCAATATTAGGAAGGTCTATAATAATAATACCAGTGCTTTAAAACTTACAAAGTACCAGCAAGCATGTTATTTTATTTAATCTTCCCAACATCCTCTTGGGCTAAATATAATTACTGAAAAACTGAGGTACAAATTATCTGTCCAAAAACATATATAATAAGTGGTTAGCTGAAACTCCAAGCCAAGTGTGCTCTCTCCAAATCCCTACCTCTTTTCACTCCTCCATTAGAAAACATAGCTCTATTTGGATTAGTTTAGTTTTGAAAATATTTTTTCACATCTTTTCGGGGCCACTAAATACACAGAAAACCTTTTTTTTTTTTTTTTTTTCAAATAAGGGCTCAATTAATTACTTTTTGGACTTAGTCTGTGTGTGGGAAGTTAAAACAAACATGTGATGCCAATATAGCTCCCAGTTATGAGGAGTCGACACAAAAACAAGTTATTGTCAAACCTGCAGATGATGGGGTCAGCCGCACACATCCACACAAGAGACTTGGCTCATGAAAGAAGAAGGTTGTAGATGAGGGCCAGGGCCGGGCTCTCTCCACTCCTGCCTGCCTGCTATGCCCAGGATCTCATTAGATCAGCAGAGGTGCCTTCCAAGTCTTCCAAAATTACTGAGAGTTTGTGCATTTTTAGAAAAAGCAGCAACCCCAGGTTCTGCTAGCGGTCTGCTGGATTATCTCAGCTGTTGTTGTTGTTTTTTCTATGCCAGCCTAGGCCTCTTTCTCTCATAAGAGAAAGAATCTTAGGGGCACTTGGGTGGCTCAGTAGGTTAAAGCCTCTGCCTTCGACTCAGGTCATGATCTCAGGGTCCTGGGATCGAGCCCCACATCAGGCTCTCTGCTCAGCAGGGAGCCTGCTTCCCCCTCTTTCTCTGCCTGCCTCTCTGCCTACTTGTGATCTCTCTCTCTGTGTCAAATAAATAAAATCTTAAAAAAAAAAGAGAGAGAATCTTAAATTTAGATATTATATAAATAAATAAATACACAAATAAAAATAAAATTCAGATATTGAGTTGCTGATGGCAAATCGTGATTTAGCCATAAAATTTTGAAATAAGACTCCCATGTGAGTTATAAATTCTTATCCTTGGTTCATAGTAGATATAAAAAAAAACATATATGTATATACATCTATATTTATTTATAAGTTCATGACAACTTATATAAATATCTACTGTAAAGTACATATATTATATATTATATAATTACATATATAGATATATCCGCTAGGAGCTAGGGATATCTCCAAAATATGTTGAAAAACTTGAGAATTCTTTTTTTTTTTTAAGATTTTATTTATTTATTTGACAGAGAGAGAGATCACAAGTAGGCAGAGAGGCAGGCAGAGAGAGAGGGGGAAGCAGGCTCCCTGCTGAGCAGAGAGCCCGATGTGGGGCTCGATCCCGGGACCCTGAGATCATGACCTGAGCTGAAGGCAGAGGCTTTAACCCCCTGAGCCAAAAAACTTGAGAATTCTTATGAACTTTGGAAACTTAGAGAACAGTAGTTAAAAGCCTCGGCTTTGAAATCAGAATGATGTGGGCTTAGATTTTGGTTCCACTATTTGCTAGCTATATGAATTTGACCGTACTGCTGAACCTAAGATTCCTTACCTGTAAGAGAGAAATAATAACATCTACTTTTTAGAATTCCTGTGAGAATTAAATATAAAATAATGACAGGCTTTGCACACTTCCTGGCCCATAGAATGTGCAATACATTGTAACTATTATTAGCTCAGAGCCTTGGGATCATTGCTCTTGGCATCAACTCCTATAGAATAATCCTATTTATGTTGAAAATGTAGGTGATTAAGTTGAATCTATAATGACACTCTGACATAACTTGGAATTACATATTTGAATAATCCTTAGGATCAGTTAGTTTATTTAACACTTGTCTCTAGGGTACAGGAAAATGTTAGTTATTTGAACTTTCTAAATTTAGTATTCCAAACCAACAAAAACTTACTACTTATCCAAAAGAAATTTTGATAAGATTTCCTATTAGTCAGAACTGTTGGTGAGTTACTTTTGCTTGTATGGAGTTGATCATTCTCACCTCTACATGGACAACAACATCCAAAGCTCTTTCAGTTGAAGGTGATAGAAATGCAACTCAAATTAGCTTAAGAAACAGGGAATGCATTGGCTCCAGCAAGTGGAAAGTTTAAGGGTTGATTTAGGTTCAGATGGTGCTAAATGTTGCCAGAGCTCTGGTTCCCTCCGTGTGTTGGCCTCACTCTGCAGAGAGCCTCTTCCATGAAGCCTGGGGTGAGGACTATAAGCTTAAGGCTTATGTGGTTCTTTCAGCTTGACAGCACAGAGAAAAGGCGCTCCTCTCTCTCCTAGCACCTATAAGTTTTAGAAAAACAAATCTTGGAGAAGATGCTTATTAGTTCAGAGTAGGGGGGGCACTGTGGTCATCTTACTAGGACCACATGGCCTGGGGAGAAGAGACTTCCAAATGAAAATCAAGATCTGATTCCTTTTTTTTTTTTTTTTAAGATTTTTATTTATTTATTTGAAATATATAGAGAGTGAGAGAGGGAACACAAGCAGGAGGAGTGGGAGAGGGAGAAGCAGGCTTCCCACTGATCAGGGAGCCCAAAGTGGGACTCTATCCCAGGACCCTGGGATCATGACCTGAGCCAAAGGCAGAGGCTTTAACCCACTGAGCCACCCAGGTGCCCCAAGATCTGATTCCTGACAAAGGAGGATGGTCGAGTGAGTAGGTAAAGACCAGAGAGGACCACAGCAGATAGTTTTGGTTGGACTGTCTGAAAACAAGGACCTAAGCGAGGCCATCATGGCACTTATTAAAACATACACTATTTCGTGGAACCACACAAAAATGTTTCAAAGGGCATTGGGGTGGGATATTCTTGACTCATGCTTCTTCATGCTAAGCTCCACATGTGGTAAACATCTGCAAAAAAAAAAAAAAGAATTTGTTATCCTCACATGTTCTGCATCCTAAGCAATATAGTATGTATGTAATTACATGAAAAAAAGAGGAAATTATTTTTCCATATTGCAAAAGCAAATAAGACTATTAATAAATAATAATCGTGTACAATTACATGAAAAAGAAACAAAAGGAAAAATTTTGCCATATTAAAAAAGCACATTGGGCAATTAATAAATAATAGTCTAAAATTCAGCCAACAAAATAAGAACAAAAGGGTTAACATTCTATAACCAATTTACATAATACCAAAAATAAAACAAAATGAAGACATTAGCACTGCTTGCATTAGCAAATGACTATTGAGTCCATGTTTCCAAGTGAAACTATTATATTTGCAAGGGAAAATAAGTCATTTTGAACACACACACACAAAAAAGAAATGCAAGAAGGAAAATTCTATTTTCTTTGTTTAGCCTCAATGATGAAATAACTTTTAAACTCCTGATTTCATTCTCCAATATTCTGGTACACATGTTCATAAAATACTGATGCCTCTCAAGTTAGAAGATTCTTGCTGAGACCTCACTTTGCTCTACAAACATGATCTCATCTTTCAGCTTGGTTATGTTCCAAATCCAGGAGTGAGGGCAAGTTTATGATCAGGGAGGAAGGAAAGGAAAATATTTACATAAGCTCCATAATACAACTTTTTTAAAAATCAGAAAGAGATCCACACTATATATATAAACTCTCTGATACAATCCAAATAGGGAATAGTCACAGAATACAGGGAAGAAGTTAGAAAAAAGCAGTCACCCTTTGCAATGGAAAAAACGAAAAAGAATGAGATGAGCCACCTAAAGATATCCTCCCAAGAGTGACATGCCCAAAATTTGACACCTTATTATCAACCTAATGTAGAGTGCCTTCTTAAACCATCAGGATATCACAGAAAAAAATCTCATCTGGAAGGCATCACATTCAAACATCAACTTATTAATTAATATGTAATAAACTATACCTTAAAAATGAAATATTGCAATGAAGAAAGCTTTTGCAACTCATGATTTGAACATTAAGACTTTTCTAATTTTTCCTCTAATATTCTCGAAACATTTACCAAGTTCTATCATGAGAGTTTCGGTACCTTACCTATACCATCCCAATTTACCTGAATATGCTATGATATAACCTCACCAACCTTTACTGATGATGTCTATACAACCAAATGTGAAAATAAATAATACAATAATAATACAATTAAGATAGATATTTATTCTACTGTGTCTAATTCTGTTAGATTTATGTATAAATTGTGGAGTTTCTTTTCTTAACATTCTAATTTCATTGTAAACTCCCTCTTTCATTTTTTATTTAGATTTTCATCTTTATTTTTTTAAAGATTTATTTATTTGAGAGAGACAGAGACAGAGACAGAGACAGAGAGACAGTGGAGGGAGTGCGCAGAGGGAGAGGAGTGAGAGAATCCCAAGCAGACTCCCTGCTGAGCTCCAAGCCCAGTCGCTGGGCTCCATCTCATGACCTTGAGATCAAGACCTGAGCAGAAATCACGAGTCTGATGGATAACCAACTGAGCCATCCAGGAGCCCTTATTTAGGTTTTTAAATCCATTTAGATTTGCATCAAGATTCACTCTGTTGTAGCCTTCTCTTTTCATTTCCAATTTCCTGCAAAGTACGCCTTTGTGTTCACTGCTTGGCCTAGTATAGAGCCATTTATACACCAGCTGTTCAGAAGGTATTCCTCAAATGAATGACTAAAATGCCCTGAAAGAGAGAAGAGATAGTCCCCAACAAGTATTTTTAGCCAGCATTTACGCAGCCAACTTCCATCTTGCTGAATGAGCGTGAGGAAACCACGCTTTGCTCTTTCTCTGGTGCACTGAGGAAATGCTCATGGCTCAGAGAACCACTGCTTTCTGTTTCCTTCCGGGAAAACCCACTGCAGACCCTCACCCCACCACACCAACTTACAACAGCGAGTCTCCAGCTGACGTTTCCTTCTTTAGGTCCGTCCCCTTGAGTTAGATCAGTGAATCCAAGGGGCAAGAGAGGGGCGGCCCACTTCAGTGTGCATCCCTACTGGGGACCTTGCTAGTAGGGAAGACGTTCTCTTAGCACCTGTGATATTGTCCTGCATTAAACCATGCTCCCTCATTTGCCTGCCTCCCCCCACCCCCCTTACCACTTCCTTTTGGTGACATTTATTGAAGAAGTGGGTTAGAAGTCTGGGCTTTAGCATGCAACAATCTCAAGTTTGAATCCTGATCTACCCACTGTGACCATGGGCCATTGAATTTCTCTAAACCTCAGTGTCCTCAGCTGTGAGACAGGGTTAGTAATTGTCGCTGTGAACACTAAATGATACACTCCATGGAAAGTACTGAGCACAGTAAGTGCTTCATTAGTTACGTTAGTTATCACTAGAATCTGTCAGACCCTAATTTAAATGTTGATTATTATCTCTATTTTGGATTCAAAAGGCAATCTAAATGTGAAGTCAGTTCTTGGTCTCTGATTCAGAACAGATCACTGAAAGGTACTAAGTTTAAGATAAAGGGACTAATAAGATCAAAGGGTAACAAATAAAACATCAAAATCCATTATTAGCTCTGCCACTAACTAGCTGGATAATCTAAACTTTTGGCTCTCCTTTGTAAAACACAGAGAAAAGCATAATTTTCTAAGATGTATCAAATTTAATCACAGAGAAAGCAATCACTGATATATGGTAAAATTTGAGGTAACATGATGAACTTTCATACTTTTTTAAATCAAGAAAAATAGGGGCGCCTGGGTGGCTCAGTGGGTTAAGGCCTCTGCCTTCGGCTCAGGTCATGATCTCAGGGTCCTGGGATCGAGCCCCGCATCGGGCTCTCTGCTCAGTGGGGAGCCTGCTTCCCCCTCTCTCTCTGCCTGCCTCTCTGCCTACTTGTGATTTCTCTCTCTCTGTCAAATAAATAAATAAAATCTTAAAAAAAAAAAAAGAAAAATAATATATCATGATATATTTATTCCACAGGTGTTCATATTTTTTTTAAAGATCTATTTATTTCTTTTGAAGAGAGAGAGTGTATGAGTGGGAGGGGGGTGGTTAGCAGGAGAGGGAGAGAGAATCTCAAGCAGACTCACCACTGAGCTGGAAGTCTGACACAGGGCTCGATGCCACAACCCTGAGATCATGACTTAAGCCAAAGCCAAGAGTTGGACACTTAACCAACTGGGCCCCCCAGGCACCCCTCCACAGGGTTCTTGAACTCTGTGATGAAGATCTAGAGAATATTTTGCCAGCAAGTGATTTATCCTTAGATTGAGATGTGGTTAAATGTTAAGCATTTCACTCCTACTTACCAGAATAAAAGCTCCCCGAGGCCATCTCTTTAGTTCACTTCTGTATCCTCAATACCATGGGCAGTGACTGGCATGTGGGGAGCCCTACAATACTTGCTCAATTAGTGAACAAAAGGATGGTGGAACATGGTTCTTTATGAATGCATCAGGGCTCCTATCTTAGATTGCCTAATGTCTAGAAATTGTTGGGTACCTTTCCATTTCTAAGCATTCTCTTCAATCCTTAGATTGTTCTAAGGTTCACATCTCTGTAAAACCTAGTCGCACAGACAAGATCTTGTCAAGTCTTGGGGTTTTTTGCTTGTTCATTGTATACATTTATGTTATGTACAGATTATAGTGCAATTTTAACAATAACAAGAAAAAAATGAGAATCTCAGGTTTTTAACTCTACAAGGTCAAAATCACTAGTTAAAAATAAACTTTGTTAAAAAAGGATGAGATTCCCTTATTTCAATAAACCATGTTCACCTTTATTTTTACTAAGGTACCTTCTTGTTTGGGCAATGCAGTACAGCCACCTATATGTCACAAGGCTGCTAATGTCAGAATTCTATTTTGTTTGAGATAAACCCTTCTTATAGAGTCATCTCAAAGACAAGACATCTTGTTTTTCTGTTCAGGCAACTACTGATAAGCAGCCAGTTCTTTATGCTCCAAACACTTTAAATAGACCCCAAACAATGAGATCTGTGAAACTGGAATAAAGCTTTGAAAAATATGAATAACAAAGACCATTATGATAAACGATAAGCTGTAGTAAGTATTCAATATTTTCTCTGCACACTTTCATGTTTTTATGAGCCTAGATGGCTCAGCTGGTTGAGTGTCTGACTCTTGGTTTTGGCTTAGGTCATGGTCTCAGGATCGTGAGATAGAGCCCCCCTTGGGGTTTCCCCTCAGTGAGCAGTCTGCTTGCAGTTCTCTCTCTCTCCCTCTGCCCCCCCCCGACTTGCACGCACACACTCTTTCTCTTAAGTAATAAATACATCTTTAATAAAATAAAAGAAAAGAAAAATAAATAAATAAAAGAAATAAATAAAAGATATAAAATAAATAAAATAATAAATAAATAAAATAAATAAAATAAAATAAATAAAATAAATAAATAAAATAATTAATAATTAATAATTAAATAATTATTTAATACTAATTAAATAATTAATATTAAATAATAAAATAAAAAATAAATAAAATAAAAGAAAATGAAATAAAAGTCCTCTACTCAAGAGGCGCCTGGGTGGCTCAGTTGGATAAGCAACCGACTCTCAATCTCAGCTCAGGTCTTGATCTTCGGGTCCTAAGTTCAAGCCTCATGTTAAAAAATAAATAAATAAAAATTAAAAATAAAAGTAATCTACTCAAAACACTTCTTGCTTTAGAAGTTTGACCGCCCCAAATATCAATTAAAACAAAAAAGTAAGTACTTTCATTTATTTATATTTCTACATCTATAAATACCTGGAAATACCTAGAAAATACAGCATCCATATACAGCATTATTTTTTAGAGGAAAGAAATATGTTCACAGTGGAATGTCTCTGATGTTTACATTAAATGAGTGTAGATACTAATCTCTCAAAGAGTCTGAAGACTTCCTTTCTGTCCTAGACAAAGAAGAGTCCTTTGATTTAGTATTTAGTTTGTTCATTAATCATCATTACTCTGCATTAAAAAAAGGAAGCCCAATATATTTTATAAGGTTAAATTGCTGACTCCTTGTTTACTTAAAATATGGTAGAAGCAAGTATGAACAAATCATAGAAAATACATTTTAGTGATCAAAATACAAAAGATTAAAAACATTCTGTCTACATTAATAAAACTTTCAAAGGGATCGCAACCAATTCTGTCAGTCTCAGAAGTTCCTGTTTTGGCAGTTAAAAGAGAAGAACATGAAACATTTTGTGAATTTTTTTCTTTGTGGATAATTAAATACAAGCCATGAGAAAACAAATGTACAGATGTACACCATATTTTCATCACTCTGAAGACTACAGTCATGTATTGGGAACACAATATTCAAAAGAAACAACATTTGAACTATGAGACATGTTACTGGCTCTTCTCCTAAATTAATGTTTTTTGGTAATTTTATCAAGTTTAGCCCCCGTGTTCTCCATTTTATTTGAAGTAACTGAGTTTGGTTATAATCTTTCTTCTTCTAGGGAAGCCAAACCCACCGTCAAATAACCAAGCCCATTATTAAGGTGGGAGTGTCGGGGTGAGGGTTGGCTCTCTATGCGGGCACGGATATCGCCCTTCCCTGGGCTTTCTCTGCATTCTTAAATGACAGTCTCAGAGAAATCGGTCCTGCTGGTTGCTGTCACGAAAGCAACACCATTTCTCCTGGAGTCTGCAAGAATCTGTCTCCTTCTACTGGGTGTGGGAATTGATGTTCCTAAGTGGAAACTGATAGGTAACATTATATAGATATATACATAATATATACATATGTATGTGTACATATGTGTATATGCGTGTATATATATACACACACACACCCCAAATGTATATCTAACAAATGCATATAATAAAAAATTATATATATATGTATCTTACAACTATCATAAGGACTAGGCAGAAACAGCATACAGTGCCATAAGGCTGAGAAAATAGGGAGACTTTGATATAGGGGGAAGGGGGAGATGTGAGCATAGCTTCCCTAATGAAGTGTGTGTACTGGGGGTGGGGGTTGGGAGTGCGGCTGGGAAGATGGGGGGAGGGAAAGTATTCCAGACTCAGGGAGCAGAGAGGAGGAGGCTTGGGAGCTAGAGAAACTGAGTGAATGTCAGTGCAGCTAGATCTCAGCTGCGAAGCTGGTAGAGATGGAAGAGGAGATGAAGCCAGAAACACGGGCAATAGTTAGGTCAAGAAAAGCTTTATCGTTTTTTTATCCAAGGAGCAATGGGAAGACATTGAAGGGTAGAGAAGCGTGTTTGCATATGCTGAAATGCTCACTCACTCCGGCAACAGGACTAGCAGAAGGGTCTGGGGCAGGTGGAGGGATGCGGGGAGTCTGGCTAGGTGTGGGGGAGCCCTTGCAGTGTTTCTGCCACAGGACAGTCACAGTGGCGCTGGTGGTGAACTGAGGACGGGAGCAGTGGCAACAAGAGAAGGTAGTATCCACAGGCCAGTGAAAGTCACCATTACCTTGGAGAACGTGGAAACTTCAGCAGAACAGCTCTTAAAATGCTACAAATTCCATACAATAGGTTTTCTCTCACAATAGTGGAAAGCTAGCAGCTGTGTGTCCCCAGTGTTTCCTCCAAGTTTCTTCTCATTCTGAAAGAGTCTGTCAGCTCAGAGTCCATCGGCAGCACGCAGAGGGTGAGGGAAGGAAATCTGACAGGGAGTTTCCAGACTCCGGCCGAGAAGCTAGGAATCTGAGGGGCCATGGAGAGATGTAGACATATCTTTTGGGGGCTATCATTCAACCCCCACATCCTCCATTACCCTCCACAGCCAATTCATCCATAAGTCCTGGAGAACATATCTTCAATTTGTATCTCTCAGCCATCGATCTTCATTGCTATGAAGGCGCTATGCTCCGCTGCTTTATCGCTATGACCCCAGTCAGGGTACTTTGTGCCTCTTGAGAATTTCTGCAACGGCCTCCTAGCAGCACTGGTCTCCTGCTTCTACTCTTGGCCCCCTTCTCCACAGTTCATTCCCTATAAAGTAGCTTTATATATCTATATCTATATCTATCTATCTATTTATATATATCTCAGACCGTATCACTCACCTGCTTAAAAACTTCCAATGCACTTAGAACTCCCTTTGCACTTAGTACAAAATCCAGTATTATCCAGTCCCCACTTCCTTCCCCAGCCATTCCTCCAGCTCCTTTTACTAACAGTGTTTCTAGCCACAAGGGCCTTTCTCTATTTGGTCAGAGAGGCTGTTTCTGGCTGCCCTGTGTAAGGCGTTCTCGGCTATCCTTTAACACAGCACCCTGTCCGTGACTTCCATAGCATTTCTCCATTTGCAATTCACTTACCGGTTTAGTAGCCATCTCTTTACACTAGACTGAATCCCACAGAGGGGAGAACCAAGCCCCTCTTATTCAGCACTATATATCTAGAGGTTGGCGGAGCACGTGGTAGATGCCCAATAAACAATTTGTTAAACCAATGATAGATTTAATTAATGGTTCCCATTGCTTATAGAATTAAGAATAAAACTTGGCTGGTATTCCAGGTCCCTGGCCTCTAGTTCCCCCTCCACGCCCCCGCCACTGCCTATCCTGCCTCATCTGCCACTTCTTAGTGGGAAGTTCTAGCTCCTACAGAATTCCGTCTTCTTATCTTCCCACTTTGATTCATGATGTTTTCTCCTTCAAGAATGATTATTCCCTCCTTCTGCTTACTACATCTTGCTTGTTTTTCTAGCCCAGCTGAAATCTCTCCTCCTCCAGGAAGCCCTCCTAACATCACCTCTACCTACATTATTCTCTCCCACCTTATTCTCTTTTAACTGCTTTGTACCACAATTTCAGGGTTTCAAGTGATTCTCACTTATGCCTCCAACTGGACTAAAAGAGTAACTCTCTGCTTTACGCTTCTTCAAATTGACATAGAAATTGAGATAATGCAATGCCAGAAGCCAGCCGGCTACTTGCTATTTCCTAGTCTCAGTTCTCGCCACAACTAGTCATGTGACTTGGGGTACATCACCTCACCTCTCAGTTTATTTTCTTCCTGTGTAAAATAAGGGGTTGGATCGTATTATTTAAAGCCTGCTTGGGGTGCCTGGGTGTCTCAGTCAGTTAAGCGTCTGGCTGAGGCTCAGGTCATGATCCTGGGGTCCTGGGATCGAGTCCCACGGAGGCCTCCTGCAGTGGGGAGTTTGCTTCTCCCTCTGTCTCTGCTGCTCCCCCTGTTTGTGCTTGATCTCTATCTCTCTGACAAATAAACAAAATCTTAAAAAAAAAAAAAAAAAGTCTCCTTTAGCTTTAAGATGCCAAGATTTTAACAATCAATCCATTTTAACAAATCCATTTCAGAAGTGGATGTAGAAATTAAGTTAGTTATTACATAAGGAACGCAGAAAAGTGCTGGGCCCTGAGAAAGACCTCAATACATGAGTTGCTGGTTACTTCATTTTTTTTCCCAGCAGGAAAACGAAGGTTTAGCAATCTGAATAAAGGAACCCAAGTCAACAGCTAGTAATGACAAAGCCCACGACCTCCAGTTTAAAAAAACAAACCTTGCTTTCCTCCTGCCTCTGGGATAATCACAATCACCCTACATATACCTTACACAAAGGGATTTTAGTTTATAAGCTTTTTCATAATCATCTCATTTCACCTGAGTACCAACCCCATGAGGCATGCATTGTTATACTTATTTTTCACACGAGGACAGTGGAGTTCAGAGGGGCCAAATCACTTGCTGAAGGTCACACAACCAGTGAGCAGGTAAATGAGGACCACACCCCAGAATGGAGCCACCAAGCCCAAGTTGTCTCTACTATGCCACACTGCACTGCAGCAAGGTACAACTAATGAAGTGAACTTTGTTACATCACGTTTCTTTTTTTTTTTTTTAAGATTTTATTTTATTTTGAAATAGGCTCCATACCCGGCATAGAGCTTGAACTCACGACCCTGAGATCAAGACCTGAGCCGGAATCAAGAGTCAGATGCTTAACTGACTGAGCCACCCAGGCGCCCCAAAGATTTTATTTTATTTTTTAAGCCATCTCTGCAACCAACATGGGGCTAGAACTCACGACCCCGGACCAAGAGTCCCACGCTTCACTGACTGAACGAGCCAGCCAGGCGCCCGTGTTCAATCACGTTTCTGCCAATAAAAATTGAAGCTAAAAATACACCTATAGGTTGTGTATGGTAAACTTAGAAAACCTCAGAGCAATTACTTGATGGATTTAAGTGACAGTTTCTGCTCTTCTACCCCAGTGTTCTTCCAGATCCACCCAGGGTTCGGTGCACGTGCGGTTCTCATTAATACTAATGCGGATCGAACACGCCGGCTCTTCACATAAATCACACCTGAAAGCACTCAACCTTTTACGAGGCAGACACTTCCAAGAGTCAGGCACAAGTAGTCATGTGACCAGGCACCCTGCTAGGCACTGAGACAGTCTGCTGACATAGTGTGGAAGCTTCATAACTTAAGCTGTTTTCCCCCCTAAATATATTTTGAAGTTTGGAAAGACCCAAAAAGATGCATTTCAGGACCTACCCCTGAAGTCGAAAGTGACGGTTGGCAAGCTTTTATGGCTTGTTTACTTTTTAAAAGTAAACAAAATACAAAAAGGATTTGTATTTTCAGACTGTTTCACCAGGGCAAGTTTAGAGCAAAGTGCAAATTTCCAGGAAGGTCACCTTCCCCAATTTGAGTGAAACTGTAAGAGGCCTGGACTTCAAGGCCCCACGACACAGGTTCTAGTTTAAGCTCTGTTGACGCCAACAAATCCCTTAAACTCGAACCTGTTTCCCTGCTCAAAAAAGAAAACAGATTAAAAACAAACAGAAAAAATACCTGTCGTCCCTACTTCACATGGGCACCATGAGATATTACTTGTGAAAGTATTTTGCCTCAATAAGGGATTAATATTACTGCTCCCAAGAGGTGAACCTGAGGAAAAATATGCCTCCATTTGCAAACTATGTGTATATTCTGCCACCTAGTGGCCAAATAAAGAAATTATTTTAATTTTGCTCCTAATATTAAGATTACATTAGTGGAATGAACCTCGTTGATATTTTTAGAAACTCTGAACCAATCCTCTCAATGTATCAAATTTTCTTTAAAGATTTTATTTATTTGACAGAGAGAGAGATCACAAGCAGGCAGAGAGGCAGGCAGAGAGAGGGGGAAGCAGGCTCCCTGCTGAGCAGAGAGCCCGATGTGGGGCTTGATCCCAGGACCCTGAGATCATGACGTGAGCTAAAGGCAGAGGCTTTAACCTACTGAGCCACCCAGGCGCCCCTCAATGTATCAAATTTTTCATCAATGTTTAGTGATTCTATCAATGTTATATCACTGAGGCAGCAGAAAAAAACAGTAATCAGATACAGAATGACATAACTAATTTACTTGAACTAAAATTTATGACCTGTCCAATATCACGTTTTCACGTCAGATCTTTTTTTTCCCCCAGCATATAGTCATTTACCATGAGAATAGTTATCAGGTGCTACTTCGCCAGGGCTACAGAAGGCAACCAACCAAAGTTCCTGCTTGTAATGGTGCTTTTATCATAGTGGCAGAGACCATCAGTGGATAAATATAAAATATGTTAATTGGGGGCACCTGGGTGGCTCAATTGGTTACGCGGCTGCCTTCAGCTCAGGTCATGATCTCAGTGTCCTGGGATCGAGCCCCGCATTGGGCTCCCGGCTCTGCAAGGAGCCTGCTTCTCCCTTTCCTACTCGCCCTGCTTGTGTTCCCTCTCTCACTGACTCTCTCTGTCAAATAAATAAATAAATAAAATCTTAAAAAATTTAAAAAATATGTTAATTGATAATGAGTTCTGTGAAAAGAAAGCAGAGTAGAGGGAATGGAGAGTGACTGGCAAGGCATTACCTGTTCTACTTCAGATAGCGTTATCAGGAAAAGCCTCTCAATAAGAAACCTAAAGGAGGTGAAAGAGGAAACCATGCTGAAATTTGGGGGAGCAAGAGTATTTCGGGCTGAGGGAACAGAAGGTGCAAAATCCTGAAGGTGAAATAAGTTTGATGTGACTGAAGAACAGCAAGGAGGCCAGTGGGGCAGAGAGCAAGGGGGTGGTAGGTGAAAGGCCGGAGAGGTGGTCCCCAAGTTACAGGCCATGGTTAGGAATTCACACTTGGCACTGGGATCTCTTGAGTTCAATGGGAAGGCACTGGAGGGTTTTGAGTAGTGGAATGACCTAATCATCCCGAGTAACCCTCTGACAAACAAAATAAAATACCAAATAACCTGACAGACAAGTTTAATGGAATGCCTGGGGAGAAATGGTTCCCATAAGAACATGAATTTCTCGAAACGTTTATAAAAACAGCTCTTTTAAGGGAACTCACAGGGGGCGGGTTATAGAGGAAGAATGCATAGCATCTTTACACTGAAATAAGTCAGGAAAGCCAAAGCTATTTTTACTCAGGATTGTCTGAAAAAAAAAAAAAAAAGAGAGAGAGAGCTTTGGTAACAATGGTGCATAAACTCTAAAGACTCTCTTCAATGCAGAAGATATTTACTGAATGTCCACTACTGCCAGGTCATCTGGCAAGTTCAGTTTGGATGACAAGACAGGGCTCTAGCCTTAAAAGCACTTACATCTGAGATAAAAACATCTGAGGAGATAAAAACACATGCACATAAAAGACAAGACAAAGCAGTGTATAAATGCCGAAGGCGAGCTTGTGGCCAAGGCCACAGTTTATGAGAGAAAGGGACACGTGTCACGTAGGAACTGAAGCAGGGAAAATAGAGTGGGGGTGGGGTCTAGGAGAGGTGGCCTGGGGCTAGGACAAAACCCAAAAAAGTCAAGAAGTTACGCCTGGGATTAGAGTCTCACAGAATTTTAGAACTGGAAGGAACTCATCACAAGAAAATTCTGTATCTATGTATGGTGATGGATGTTAACTAAACTTATTGTGGGGATCACTTCACAATATGCAGACTTGGTCTCCGACCTATGAATGATGGTTCGATTTATGATTTTTCAATGGTATAAAAGTGATATGTAGGAAACACACTTCGAAATTTGAGTTGTGATCTTTTCCCAGGCTAGTGTCACACAGTACAATGGTCTCTCGTGATGCTGGGCAGGGTCACGGCTCTCAGTCAGTCACGTGATCACGAGGGTTCACAACCAATACACCTACAACTACACTGTACCCACACAACCATCCTGGTCTTCACTTTCAGTACAGTGGTGAGTCAGTTACATAAGATATTTAACACTTATATTATAAAACGGGTTTTGTGTTAGATGATTTTGCCCAACTGTAGGCTGATGTAAGTGTTCTGAGCACATGTAAGGTGGGCTAAGCTAAGCTGTGTTGTTTAGCAGGTTAGGTGTATTCAACACATTTTGACTTACAATACTTCCAACTTAGGATGGGTTTATTTGGCTATAATCCCTCCTAAGGTGAAGATCTGTATGCAAATATTGAATCATTATATTGTACACCTAATACTAATGTAATGTTATGTTATATTGAGGTGTCAATCACACCTCAATAAGAAAGAAGAACAAGAAAATTGGAGATGATTGAATCTATCACTGTTATTTTACAAAAGAGGAAAATCAGATCAAGACCTTACTGGTTAGGGGCGCCTGGGTGGTTCAGATGGTTGGGCATCTGCCTTTGGCTCAGGTTGTGATCTCCAGCTCCTGGGATTAGCCCCGCATTGGACCCTACTGGTTAGTGACGGAGCTGGACCTAGAACTAAGGCTGTTGAGTGTCAGCCCATTGCTTTTGCACATCACCACCAGGAAAATGACAGTGAGCTTATGGAATTCTTAAAGTTACTAACCATGGTTGGAATGGAGCCTCATGGGACCATGAAGAACATGGCCAGTGTGGTGGTTAGAAGGATACAGACCTAGGAGCTAGGTGGTCAGCAAGGTAGAAAGAAGTAATTAGATGTAGGATAATGGAAAATATATATTGGTCCCTGCCACTGGTTCCTGAAACCCTTTTAATTTCCCAAGTGATAAGAGCACCAGGAGCATCTTTTGTTCTAATATTTGGTCTCTGACCCTGGTTCCTGACAGGGCTCCTGAAATCCTTATAATTTCCTGGGTGATAGGAGTGTCTTTTGTTCTAAGGAGGTGACTCATGGTGTGCTCCTGGATGAAGGCTGGGCACTGGAAAGACTAAGACATGATTAGAAGCTTGGAACTTTCAGCCCACCCTCCATTCTCTTAGAGAAGGGCTGAAAATGGAGCTAATGATCAGTCATGCCTACAGATGAAGCCTCCATAAAAATCCCCAAAGTAGAGGCATCTGGGTGGCTCAATTGGTTCAGCATCCAACTCTGAATCTCAGCTCAGGTCTCAATCTCAGGGTCGTGAGTTCAAGCTCTGTGTTGCATTCCATGCTGGACATGGAGTCTACGTTAAAAAAAAATCCCCGAAGTATGGGGTTCAGGGAACTTCCAGACTAGTGAACACATGAGGTGCTGGGGGAGTGGCGTGCCTAGAGAGGGTTTGGAAGCTCCCCACCCCTTCCCACATATCTTGCCTTGTGCATCTTTTCCATCTGGATGTTCATCTGTATCCTTTATCCTAATTCTTTTATAATAAACCAGGAAACAAAAGTAAATTGTTTCCCTGAGTTCTGTGAGCCACTCTAGCAAATTAGTCAAACCCAAAGACGGGGTTGTGGGATCCTCTGATTTACTGCCAGTCTGTCAGAAACACAGAAAACAATCTGAGCTTGTGACTAGCATCTAAAGTGGGGGGTGGGAGAGGGTGGGGGCCGGGGAGAGTCTTGTAGGACTGAGCCTTTAACCTGTGCAATCTGATGCTGTCACCAAGGTAGACAGATGTCAGAATTGAGTTAAAGTCTCAGACAGCTTGCTGGCCAGCTCCACTAGACCCCGGGGAATAACCAATCAGTGATTTGAGGCATCAATAAAGTGGACCTAACACTGGGCAAGGGTAAGAAATCCTTACTCTGCGCATCTGAGCAGGAGGCTCCCAGAGACTGACATCGAGAATTCACACTCTTACGAGAGCTGGAGGGGAGCACAGGGATATGTCCATGAGAAATCACAGGGGAGGGGAGGGGCGGGATATAAACTGATAAGTTTTGGGCTGGTTTTTTCTCTTTAAAAGACTCTGCACCCTTGTTTTGGTCAGATACAACTCCTACCTGGATAGTGCACGCAAATAAAAGAGGAACTAAACTATCCGGGGATATGGAGATGGGTCATCTTCTTCATATTTAATAAGGTATACCTGTTACTCTTGTTCTAGAATCTTTTTTAGTTTTATTGAGACGTAATTGACATGACATTGTACAAGTTTAAAGTGTACGACATAATGATCTGATATATATATATGTTTGTAATATATTTTTAGATCTATGTAGTTAAATATATGGCAAAATGATTATCATAGTAAATTTAATTAGCATCCATCACCTCACATAGTTACAATTTTTTTTTCTGGTGGTGAAAACTTCTAAAATCTCCTCTCTTAGCAACTTTCAAACTGAAAGAAATTTTTAATGTGCGTTTCCAGTCAATCTTCCAATCTTACTAAGAGAGATCCAGCTCTGAAAGAGAGGGGAATTTCTGGCTTTTCCCACGGACCAAGAGAGAAGGCCACCTGGTCTGGCAAAGAAGGTAGGCTCCCATGAGCTAGTCATGTCTCTGTCCTCCCCATTGTGGAAGGAGTCACACCCAAGAGGGGCAGGAATGGAAACTGAGCAGAGAGCCAAATCTTGTTTGTTTGTTTATCTGTTTACTTATTTAACAGAGAGAGAGAACAAGCAAGGGGAGTGGGAGAAGCAGGCTCCCTGCTGAGCCTGACTTGGGGGGGCGGGCACGGACTCGGTCCCAGGACCCTGGAATCATGACCTGAGCTGAAGGCAGACGCTTAACTGACTGAGCCACCCAGGCGCCCCAGCAGAGAGCCAAATCTTATCCTTTCCAGAAAAGGGAAAGAATTAAGGCTAATTATGTCCACTTCCTTCTCTTTTCACTTCTCTACTCTTCCATCATCTTCATTCATTAAACAAAACGGAACTCACACCAAGCAGACTGTGTTAGGTACTGTAGGAGACACAAAAATGAACGTGACATAGGTCTTGCTCTGAGTCTGATGGGGGCAGGGGGAGACAATATTCATGGCAAATATCTTAAACACAAAGAGAGTAAGGACTTTGAGAGAGCACTAAATGTTTAGTGCACTAGTTGTTTAATGCGAATTCTATAAATGGGGGACCTTTCTGTCTTGTTTATGAGCTGCTCCCTGGTCCTTGAAAACATTAAATAAAAAATTGAATGAATGAGAAAACTGGAAAAGTAGGTGAAAAACTGAAGAGCCTTGGATGGCAAGATAAATTAAGTTTTCATTATTTTTGTTTATTTAAAGAATGTCAAGTGCAGGGATGCCTGGGTGGCTCAGATGGTTAAACATCTGCCTTTGGCTCAGGTCACGATCCCAGAGTCCTGGGATGGAGCCCCACGTCAGGCTCCCTGCTCAGTGGGAAGTTGGCTTCTCCCTCTGCCTGTGGCTCTCACTGCTTATGCTCTCTCTCTCTGACAAATAAATAAAAATATTAAAAAAGAAAAAAAAATGTCAGGTGCCTAGAATTGGATTGAGAGTTCTCTGTTTCATGACACACCCTCATCATCGGATCATCTTTTATTATTTAGTTAGTTTTAATAAGGCAAACATCCATGAACCCAGCCCCACCACAAAACCTACCACCTAATATTGTTCTCTCTGTGCATGCATCCCTTCCTCTTCTCCCACCTCACCCCTCCAGGGGGACTCATGCTCCTCAATCTTGTCTCCATAATTCCCTTTATCCACTTTATCCATTCATACTCCTGTCGGCAACTGAGTTATTCCCAGGTGTCTGCTCTTGTTAACTGTACTGTTATGAACATTCTCTACGTGTTTCTTGGCATAGATGTGCTGCAGTTTCTTTTGGGGATATACCTAGGAGTGCAATTACTGGGTTGTGAGGTATGTGAATTTTCAATTTCAGAAAGTAATGCCAAACTCTTTCCTAAACTGGGCTGCACCAATTTAGATTCTCTCCAGACTCATTTCGACTTCATTACCTCTTTAAAGGCCCTGTATCTAAATACGGTCACATTTTGAGGTACTGAGGCTTAGGACATCAACATAGAATTTTGCAGGGTGGGGGTGTTATGCTATTCAGCCTATAACATCTTCTATTCCTTATTCACTAAGAGTTGATATATAAATGGATGTTGGATTATATCAAATGGGTTTTCTTTTGGCATCTATTGGTAAGATTGTGTTGTTTCCCTCTTTTAATCTGTTAATGTAATTATTATTTTCATGTGTGCTAATTTTAATATATGTTGAGTATAAGTGAGTATACTATATTTAAACTTATTTAACACTCTTCAGGTTTATCCCTTTATCCTATGAAGGGTAGCAGAATATGCCACCCTAAAATATGTTCCTTTGGTATATGGACTGTTTTGACTTGTATGCACTTGAAAAACAGCAAATTCAGGGAGAGGTTTTCTCTGAGCTTCCTATATCTGCCCAAAGACAGATCCTCTAAAAGGAACTCAATGTCATAAATCCCCTCCCCAGGAGTTTCACCAACCAGGGAGAATTGGCTCTTATCACAGGAAAGGAGACCACAAGCCAACATCAAACCCTGACAAACTTTGTCACAAGCTATCACACTCACATCTATTCTTCCAAGGTCTCGTTCATATTTCCTAAAAATCAGTTATTCTTCCCTAAAGGGCCTACGTTTCCCCCTCCTTTTTCCTTATTAAGATGATATTTATGTCTAAATTCGAAGCCACTTCAGAGAGTTACTCATTTTCCCCTGGGTGTCTTCCATGGATACACGAGGCATATATGCTAATGAACTTCTGTTTGTTTTTATCTGTCAATCTTTTATTACAGGGGTCTCAGCTAAGAACCCGGAAAGGAAGAGAGAAAATTATTCCCCCCCATACCTATAATCAGCACAAAGCCAGAAAAAGATTTTCTAATTTGTGTAAAACAAAAGCCTACTCCTGAATTTGGCAATCTTTTAAACATTTTTATACATAGTTTAAGTTTGCTACCTTGTAAAAAATTTTTAAAAAGCAAAAATTTAAATCCTGGGGGGTGGGGGGTTGGGTGAGCCTGGTGGTGGGTATTGAGGAGGGCACGTATTGCATGGAGCACTGGGTGTGGTGCATGAACAATGAATCTTGTAACACTGAAAAAATAAAATAAAATAAAATAAAATAAAATAAATAAAAATAAAAATAGATCATTAAGTGCAAAAAATTTTTTTTAATCCATGGACATTCTCCCCTCCTCTCTACTTTTTTTTTTTTTGAGTTTATTTTTAAGTAATTTCTACACCCAGTGTGAGGCTCAAACTTAAAACCCCAAGATCAAGAGTTGCATGCTCACTGACTGAGTCAGTCAGGCACCCCTCCTTTCTACTTTCTATTGGGTTTTAAAAATGGGGTGCAGGGGTGCCTGGGTGGCTCAGTCAGTTAAGCATCTGACTTGATTTCAGCTCAGGTTATGGTCTCAGGGTTGTAGGATTGATCCTGGTGTTGGGCTCTGAGCTCAGCAAAGCGTCTGCTTCTCTCTCTCTACCTCTCTCTCTGCCCCTCCCCCTGCTCATGCTCTCTCTTTCTCTCTCTTTTGAGTAAATAAATAAATCTTTTAAAACAGTGTGGTGCAATGAGCAGAGGAAGCCCAAGAGTTGATCCATGAAAATTATAAGTTTACTTACTGTTCATATCTGTTGTAATCCCAAAAATGTATGCAATATAAAACATTCTTCTTTTGTGTATGTGTGTTTTTTCCAATCCTTTATTATGAAATTTTTCAAACAAATAGCAAAGAGGAAATAAATTTGAATACCAGTATATCACTATCTACCATTCTCATTAACATTTCTGTATACTTGTTTTATCCCATATTTATCCATTCCTCTATTGATCCATAAATCATGTAATTTTCTGACACATTTCCAAGTAAATTTGAGAAATCACTACATTTCCTCCTAAATACTTCAACTTGTATAGTTGACTAGTGTCAAATATTTTTTAGAGTTTTAATTTCTTTTGATGATATATAACAGTGCTCAGATCTTAAACGAACATTCGTAAAGATTTGACAATATGCCTGTGTCACATTGATTTCAAGGATCCATCAAGGAAGCATTTGGCATAGTTATAACATACCATGCCAGTCTAGAAATGCTGCTTTTTAACATCATTATTATACAAGGGTCATTTCTTTTGCTAGCTATTCGTAACCTCAACTTTTATTCTTGGTACTCGCTCATTTCAAGTCTCAAAGTAAATGGAAGTTTCTCCAGCAACATACACGCTCTTTAGTTTTCTTAGCGCAATACCCTGATTTGCCTTTTTCCTTACACATTACTTGTGTGCATTATAGTTAATGTCTTCAACTTCATTAAGTTCTTAGATTTCTTCTTAATACTGCTTCCTCACCTCTCCTCACTTGTTTAGACCCATGGATTACTCAGTAAGAGGTCCTGCTACATTGCCATGACCTCTCAATATTTCAACAAGAGCTTTTAGCATCAGCAAGGACCTTATTTGTACAGTTCCTTCTGGCCTCAACTTGTGTCCATCTGCTGTGGCAGTTGGGGCTCCAAGGTGCCAGAGGGGCCCGTGGCCCCAACAGAAACACTCCACATGTCTCAGGAGCTTCTTCAGTGTTGGAGCTAGCTGGGCTTCTAGCCCCTGCTCCACATCTGCTTTTTAATCAAGCAAAATAAGAAAGAAAGTAAACTATAATAATATTTAATATATAAGTACCTACACTAAGGAATGTAGTAACATTTATCATATTCATGGATGCCTAGCATATTTGCATTAGCCTTTCCATATGGGTAGAAATTCCCACATTATGAGGCCATTTGACTTGCCCAAATCCATAGCAGGTGCAGTGGCTCTGCCAATTAGTGATACCATCAGACCTTGATTTGTTGATTCAGGAGTAAGGAAGGAAGGAAATGGGGCCCTGAAAGGAGTGCCTATCCTCGATGGCACAGTTGATAGCGCAAGCATCCAAGTTGGGGGGGGGGGGGGGCAGCAGGAACTTCAAGGTCAAGTTCCTGATGCAGACAGGTCATTGTGAAAGACAGCGGGAGCAACTAAACTAAATATATATATACTAATATAATATATATATATATATTTAATATATATATATAATTAATATACATATATTTAGTTTCTTCTCCAATCCTGGCACAGAGCTCCTAAAACCCTTGGAATTTCCTGATAGAAGCAAAGGAATATCTTTCGTTATTCACAATAAACCCCTTGGACCACACCTAAGTTTATGCTAACAAGGTGGCTCAAGTGGAGGCCCCTAGATAGCTTCAAAATGTAAGCTGGTCACCAGAAAGACCAAAAACATTGATTAGAAGGGTGGAACTTTCAGCCACATCCCGACCTCCAAGAAGGGTAAGAGGGACTAGAGTAAGAATAAAATTCTGTACCTCTTAAACAAGAAGGTATAGAGAACTTCCTTGTTGGTAAACACACACGAAGGTGTTAGGAGGGTGGCTGCCAGGAGAGGGCATGGGAGGTCTGCATGGGACTCCCCTACCCTCACCCCATATCTTACTCTGCATCTCTTCCATTTGACTGTTCTTGAGTTGTATCCTTTATAATAAACCTCTAAATGTAAGAAAAATGTTTTTCTGAGTCCTGTGAGGTATCCTAGCAAATTATGCATCTGAGGGGGTCATGGGAACTCTATGGGCAGAACTGTGGGTGGCCCAGGCCCCCCGTTTGTGAATGGCATCTGAGGTATGGGCAGTCTCGTGGAACTGAGCCCTTAACCTGTTGGGGCGGTGCTAATTCCTGACAGTGTCAGAATTGAATTAAATTACCAAAAACCCAGTCATTGTTGGAAACTTGGTTGTTGGTGTCAGAAATACCACACATTATCTAGTTTGACTTTAAAAGTTTCCTGCAAATAGGACACATATTGAAAATAAAAATAATACAAACAGAAATAAAAAGAAAATGACAAAACTGACATTATGAGTTTTCCAGGTAAAAACAGTGTGGCAATCGGATTAGATATTACAAGTAGTTATGAAATGAAGAAGAAAACATCTGCTTTTTAAGAATGCATGCTGTGGAAAAAACATTTTGAAAGTGGATGTTTAAAATTATTTCCACCGTTTGGTAATTTTGTCCCCCCAAATGATGTAACTGTTACCTCTAAAGTCTTGTCTGCATTGTAAAAAGACTTGGAGGTGTAATTTATGATTTGTTTAAACATTTCAGTGGGTTTTGAACCTATTTGTTAAAAATATTAAAAATGCAAAATCTCCTAGTTCACAAAAACATTGGCTGACATTAGGAAAGAAACAATTTTACTAGCTAGGTCTTAATAATAACTGAAAAATTGGTGTATTGAATTAAAAATTAGTATCGAGACCTACAAAGTGCAGACAACAGTGTATTTCCACTTGAATCTTTGTATCTTGGTGAAATATCTTTATCAGCTAGAATTGTCATTAAAACCAAATACCAAAATAAACTGAACTAGATCTTTAAACCTGAGACCCGAAACCATAAAACTATAGAAAAAAACAAAGGCCGTAATCCCTTTTGGACACCACCTTCACAAAGCTTTTCTAGATATGTCTCTTAAGGGAAACAAAAGCAAAAATAAGCTACTGGGACTACACCCAAATAAAAAGCTTTCACCCAGCCAAAGAAACCATCAACAAAACAAAAAGGCAACCTACCTAACGGGAGAAGATACTTGCAAATGATATATTCGATAAGGGGTTAATATTCAAAATATATAAAGATCTTATGCAATTCAACACCAAAAAGTCAAATAATCCCATTAAAGAATGGGCAGGGGATCCAAATAGACATTTCCCCAAAGAAGACGTACAGATGGCCAACGAACACATGAAAAAACGTTCAACTTCACTAATCATCAGGGAAATGCTAATTAAAACCACAATGAGATTTCAACTTCACACTTGTCAGAATTGCTAGTATCTAAAAGACAAGAAATAACAAGTGTTTGCAGGGATGAGGACAAAAAGTAACTAAGTACACTGTTGGTGGGAATGCAAACTGGTAGAGCCACTGTGTAAAACAGTCTGGAGGTTCCTCAAAAAATTAAAAATAAAACTACCCTATGATTCAGTAATCACACTACTGCGTATTTACCCAAAGAAAATGAAAATGCTAATGAAAATGAAAATATTGAAAAGATACATGCATCCCTCTGTTTACTGCAGCATTACCTATAATAGCCAAGATATGAAAGTAACTCAGTCCACTGATAAATGAATAAAGATGTGATACACACACAAACACACTCACAGAGTGGAATATCACTCCACCACAAAAACAAATGAGATCTAGCCATTTGCAACAACAAATGGCTGTTTTTTGTTGGATGGACATAGAGGGTATTATGCTAAGTAAAGTAAGTCAGACTGAAAAAGACCAATAACATATGATTTTGCTTATATGTGGAATCTAAAAAAAATGAAACAAAAAAAAGGAGGAATAGATCCATAAATACAAAGAACTGATGGTTGCCAGAGGGGAGGGAGATGGAACGGATGGGCAAAAAGTGGTGAAGGGGAGTGGAAGGTACATCCCCCAGCTATGCAATGAGTAAGTCACAGAGGTGAAAGATACAGCAGAGGGATACAGTCAATGCTATTGTGACAATGTTGTATAGTGACAGATGGTAGTCACACTTGTGAGTATAGCGTAACACACAGAGGTGTCAAATCACTATGTTGTACCTGAAACTACTGTAATATTGTGTGTCAGCTATACTACAATAAAAAAATTTTACAATAAAAAAAATTTAAAATTTTAAAATTTTAATAAAAAATTTTTTTTTTAATTTTTAAAAAAATGAAAAAATTATCTAAAAGAATAATTTAAAAAATAACAAACACGTATAAATGCATTACTTTCATTGTATCACTTATTACATTAACTATTGTGGATAGGTGCTAACATTTTTTACTAATGGAATACTTGATCTTACACACACAAAAACTGGATTGGTCTATGTCAGGGTTTTCCCAAGTGTTACCTATGGACCTGTATATCAGAATCCCCCAGGATACGTCTTAAATGCTATTGCTTGGGCCTTGTATTCAAGACATACCAACAACAAACTGACCTATTCTCCTGTGTTTAATAATAAGAAGTGAAAGAGAATCAAACGTGGAATAATTTTATGGGGTTGCGATTCCCTGTTATTTATTGCTGTTGTCTGTGAAGCATCTCAACACTGGTGAAATGCTTCCCACACTTCAATCTATTGATTTGCAGCATTTCAACGTAGATTCCAGGTTAAGTAAAATCATTATTAAAGAAAAGACTAGATTTTATGTCATCAGCTACTTTCTTTAAGGGTTTTTGTCTACTTAGTGAACTAAAGGAAGAAACTAGAGATAGAGAAACCATGGATAGAAGGAAATGATTGAATATAGCTAGAAAGAGAGCAGAGATGGTCCTTCCTTCCTGAGAACACTTTTCCTCCCTGTTTCTCAATCTCCTGAACTCGAGACTTTTATTTCTACCGCTTTTCATCCATTCACCTCAGACCTGCTCCTCACTCAGAACTGCAAGACCTCCGGGGCCTCAAAGGGAGTTTTCTTTTTCTGATCACATTCTTCTTTATTCCCTATTGACTGAACTTGTTGACCTGCTTTTCCCTCCTGTAACTCCGGTCCCTTGCCCTTCACTTTTTTATCTTCCCAATTGGACAACCTCATTTCCAATTTCCCTTTCCCTGATTTTTTAGCCTAAAAAGGACCTAGTGGATTATAAATGTTATAAAACTCTGTTCCAACTGCTTCAGAATCCAGAGCCCTTCATGCCACTGACCTCATTTTTTTTGTGCAGAGTGCCCTGTAGGGCCTGGTTAGTGGCTCCCTACGTTCTTAGGACAGCCACTTTGGCGTGGGTATAGCCCAGAAACACAATCCAAAACACTAAAGCTGAAACTTCTCATCTGGGGTTCTAAGATTTTTTTAAAAATTGAATTATTAAGTTCCATAAATGCCGTTCAAAAGTATAAGTAAGTAGATACAGCAATTAGATTCTATAACCACGTATTTGTTAAATAGATTATAGTGAAAAAAAAAAAACAAAACTGTTCCTTTTCAACAATTATCATAATGGAGACTAACTTTTATAAAAGAGACAGCAACAACATTGATTACAGTAGAGTGAAAGGCATATACGTTTTTCAAGTACGTAGCATTAATTAACTCTTTGTACCTTATTGTACTTTCAAGAGATGATTTGTTCATTCTATTAGCCTAAGAGATCATAGGTTATAACACATTCTCTCATCACTTATAATTTCAATTGCTTCACTTTCTGGCAAAACTTAGGATCCAGAAATACAAGCATTGATATTGCAGTAGTGTTGTGTGGTGACAGATGATAGCTACACTTGTGGTAAACACAGCATAAGGTGTAGAGAGGAGCTGAATCATTATGCTGGACACCTGAAACTAATGTAACATTGTGTGTCAACTATACTCAAAAAATTTTTTTTAAGAAATATAAGTATTCTTGGGGTGCTTGGCTGGCTTAGTCCGTAGAGCATGCAACACTTGATCTCTGGGTTGTGAGTCCAAGCCTCATGTTGAGTGTAGAGATTACTTACAAATAAAAATTCTATTAAAAAAAAAGAACATAAGCATTATTGATTCTGACTTTACTGCAGACCTCAGCATTTCTAGGCAAATACAAAGAAGTTATAGATCTAGCTATATAAAATTTTTAAAATCAAATAATTTTACCATTTTTTAAAAGATTTTATTGATTTATTTGTCAGAGAGAGAGGGAGAGAGAGCACAAGCAGGGGGAGCGGCAGGCAGAGGGAGAGGGAGAGGGAGAAGCAGGCTCCCCGCTGAGCAGGGAGCCCGATGTGGGGCTGGATCCCAGGACCCCGGGATCATGACCTGAGCCGAAGACAGACACTTAATCGACTGAGCCACCCAGCTGTCCTTAATTTTATCATTTTAAACATAGTCAAAAATCTCTTTTTTTAAACCACTAAAAACATGTAAAAATTTACTTATACATTAATAATCATCTCTCAATGTTCAGTAAAACAAATTCAAAGGAAAACAAACCAAAATAAATGACTAAGAATCTCTTCCCCTTTCATGATTTGTGCTCCAGTTTGTCAAAATAAAATTCTTTTGTTGCTTGTTTCTGAGGAGTCTCTGTGTACACTGTAAAAATTACCTATGTGTCAATAACAATTTAAAATATGGCTGAGTTACAATGTGGAATGCTCCAATAGAAATGCATCCTTAGAATATATTAGGTCAGGACAAAGGGTCAGAATTCACTAAAATTGGGGTGCCTGGGTGGCTCAGTGGGTTAAGCCTCTGCCTTCGGCTCAGGTCATGATCTCAGAGTCCTGGGATCGAGCCCCGCATCAGGCTCTCTGCTCAGCAGGGAGCCTGCTTCCCCCTCTCCCTATTGCCTGCCTCTCTGCCTACTTGTGATATCTTTCTCTCTGTCAAATAAATAAATAAAATCTTTAAAAAAAAAAAAAAGAATTCACTAAAATTAACACAAAGCCTCCTAAGAAACAATGAATAAGAAATGAATAGGCAATGAAGGAATTTTAGCAACCAGGTTTGTTTTCTTTTGAATTTGTTTTAAATTGCTCCAATTTTACTATTGTTGCGCTTTCTGTGATTCTGTCAGAGGAGAATTTACCCCTTTCGAACCCCTTTTGAACCACTTATATTAGTTCTGACCAAAGAATTCAGGTGTGGGAACCATCCACTGGATCACTGAAGGCATATTCTTCAGTTTCCTGACATAGATTATAATTGTTAAAAGCAGCCAAAAGATGAGGTCATTTCACATATAGATTTTTCCTTTGGTCTCTTTGCTTCTCCAGTACAATAGAAAATACATGTGCCAATTTCCACCAATTAACAGGGGTTTAGATCCATAGAGTTTTTATAATTTCAATGATATTTGAGGGCTGATACCTTGCTTCAATCGCTGGACAACTCCAGCAAATACTTAGGAACTCCTTAATCCCCTCGGAACAAGAGAGTCTCCTGCCCTCAATACAGAGCCATGTCAGGGAACTTCAGGCCTCTTCTTAAGCACAAGCCAGGGAGCCATCTTTCACTTTTTACTTTGGCCAGTGGATTTTTATATATATATCCCTTTACATATTTGTCCCCTTTGGTGAAGTGGGTCTTTAAGCGTTAAGTCATTTATTCATTATTAGACTGCTATTAAATGAACACCTGCTCTGTGCCAGGTAGTCGACGATGTGCTGAGGATAAGGCAGTGAACAAAATAGACAAAAATCCCTTCTCTAAGCTTCCATTCTAGGGAGAGAGACAGATTAAACAAGCAAACCATTCTATAATGTATTAGATGGTTATATGTGCTGCGGAGAGAACTGTAGTGGGGAAAATGGTTAGGGAGTGTGGGGGGTGGCAGTGGTAGTTGCTCTTTTATTTAAGGGACAACTTGACAACACAGGTGTGCCTTTTCCTTTAGTCACAATGAGCTACAGGGCAAAGGGTAGATGTAGACCTAACAGATTAAATTTAAAGTGTAATAAGGATTTAATAAAAGTTTCAACATGGACTGGACTGAAAGAGATTATGCTGAGTGAAATAAGTCAAGCTGAGAGAGTCAATTATCATATGGTCTCACTTAAGTGTGGAGCATAAGGAAAAACATGGAGGACATTGTGAGAGGGAAGGAAGGGGTGAATTGGAGGAAATTGGAGGGGCGATGAACCATGAGAGACTGTGAACTCTGAGCAACAGACCGAGGGTTTTGGAGGGGTGGGGGTGAGGGGTTGGGTGAGCCTGGTGGTGGGTATTGAGGAGGGCACGTATTGCATGGAGCAGTGGGTGTGGTACATGAACAATGAATCTTGTAACACTGAAAAAATAAAATAAAAGTATTTGGGGAAAAAAAAAAAGAAACAAAAAGGAAAATAAATAAATAAAAATTCACCAGTTAAAAAAATTTTTTTAAAAATTCCCAGTAAAAAAAAAAAGATTTAATAAAAGTTGTAATCTTGCCAAGCATGAAATAAGAAGGAAGAGGAGGTAGAGGAGTTGAAGGTGATTACAAGAAGGGATTATCATAACTGACTGCAGTATGAAAGCTGGATAAGAAGGGAAGAGGGGTGGGGTGCCTGGGTGGCTCAGTGGGTTAAAGCCTCTGCCTTCGGCTCAGAGCATGATCTCAGGGTCCTGGAATCCAGCCCCGGGATCGAGCCCCACATCGGCTCAGCTCATGATCTCAGGGTCCTGGGATTGAGCCCCACATCGGGCTCTCTGCTCAGTGAGGAGCCTGCTTCCCCCTCTCTCTCTGCCTGCCTCCCTGCCTACTTGTGATCTCTCTCTCTCTCTGTCAAATAAATAAATAAAATCTTAAAAAAAAGAAGGGAAGAGGGGACAGTAGGTGAGGGATAGTGAAAGCTGATATAGGGTTAATGGGTTACTGATTTTGGTGGAGATGAAGGATTGTTGGAATCCATAAATTCCTGATTCTCTTCTGGGATGGAAATCGGAAGCCCCACTGGGATTTGATCTTCCATTTTTATTTTGGAGTATGTGACTCATCAACACCCCTCTTCAGCCCTTTAGTAACCTAGACTTGGGCAAATGGACTCTATAATGGGTCTTCTCATAAAGAGCCTGAAAATGCAGTTAAGGCCAAACAGACAGGCATCTGTGTTACTCAAGAAGGCTAGGAACTTCTGAGGACTTCTAAATTAGATTATAGCCTTTTCACAGAGACATTCTATGTAACTTCCTACTATATCTGCCTGTTGCAATAAACTCGATGAAAGATATATATTTGCTTGGATTAGTCTGAATTCTGGATAGGTTTTGAGAATGTACCCACAGGGATGCCTGGGTGGCTCAGTCAGTTAAGCATCTGCCTTCGGCTTAGGTCATGATCTCCAGGTCCTGGGATCGAGCCCCAAGTTGGGCTCCCTCCTCAGTAGGGAGTTTGCTTCTCTCTCTCTCTCTCCCCCTCTGCCCCTCCTACCTGCTCGTTCTTTCTCTCTATCTCTCAAATAAGTAAAAATCGTAAAAAAAAAAAAAAAAGAAAAGAAAATGTAGTCACAAAGATTTGCTGATGCATCAAATCCTTTTACACTTGATTGGCTGTAAGGTGTGAAACAGGGGATGACTGAAATTTTTAGCTAGACTAACTGTAAGAATGGAGTTGTTACTGAGATGGGGAAGACTGTAGGCAGAGCAATTTGAAGGGCATTATCAGGAACTCAAGTTTGGACATAAACACCAAGTTTAAGATGCTCATTAGACTTCCACATGGAGGTATCCAGTAGGCAGTTGGATGTATGAATCTGGAGTTCAAGAAAAGGCTCAGGATAGACATGTAAATTTGGGAGCCAAGAGCAGATAAGCTTTGAGACTGTGTATGCTGCTCCTAAGGGTGTTTCAATAGGGAGAAGGTCCAAGGACTGAGCATTGGAGAATTCCAACATTTGAGAAGAAGGAACTAGCAAGAGCTGACTTTTGGATTTAGCAACATGGAGGTAACAAATATATATTTTTTAAAGATTTTTTTTTTAAATTTGAGAGAGAGAGCATGCACATGCATGAATGGGAGGGGGAAGAGACAGAGGGACAGAGAAGGGACAGAGAAGAAGAGGAGAGAAGCAGACTCCCCACTGAGCACTGAGGCCAATGCCGGCAGGGCTCCATCTCATGACCCTGAGATCACAATCTGAGCTGAAATCCAGTCTGACACTCAAGGGACTGAGTCACCCAGGTGCCCCATTAGTATTTTTTAGTAATAAATTATCCTCTATGTCTATATGTATTTAATTGCCTCCAAATTCCTATACAAAACCATTGGTAAATTTAAATCTTTAACTGAGTTCTGGGGACCCTTGCGAATTCATAGGAGACCAGAAAATTAGGCTTCCTCTTGTTAAATCTGATGCTAGAACGAAGGATGGAAACTTTAAAATGTCTTTCATCTATGTTCAGGTGATACATTGATTTAAACTGAAATGGAATTCTTTGATGCTTTTCTAAAAAAAAAAACCAACATAATTAACTATTTTTATGTGTCACAGAACAGCCTTTGTGATATCCTAGTCTTACTGTACTGGTCTTCAGCCACTGTTTTCCCAATATTTTAGAAGCTACTTTCCTCTGTTGTCTCTCTGTCACAAATCCCCTGGCAAATCTCAGTGTTTGGGAAAAGCAACTATCTTACTTCTTCATGAACGTTCACCAATCTTAACTTTTTCAAATATGTCTTACTAAGATATTTTCCCAGATTTTCCTCCTATTATCCATAAGAATTATTTCAAACCGATTTCACTCTTCTAACTTCCTTCCTGCCCTCCTCTCCCATCTTTAGCTTAGACTGAATTTTGAACTGTATAATAAACTCCCTATTCAAAATCTCTATCCAGATACTTTATAGACACCCTGAATTCATTATGTTCAAAACTGAACTAATGATCTTCCCCCTCCCTCAAACTTGCTCCCCTCCTACAATTCCCTTTCCAGTAAATGGTGCCTTCTTCCAAATGCTCAAGCCAGAAACACCATATCATCTTTACATCCAATCAATCTAACAGTAAATCTTCAGGAGTCTACTTCCCAAATAAACCCATTCTCCCCATTCTCCATTTTATAACCATTTTGTTTCTTTAAAAACTCGAATCTTTTTTTGTCACTCTCCCCCTCCCTACCCACCCCTGCCCTTAATTCAAATTTGATTTGCCAGAGTCTTTAAAACCTTGCAGGATCAAAGGATGATATACTCAGTGGTAATATACTTAAAAGGTTTTTGATACTTTGCATTCCTGGTGCTTACAGTGTAGTGGGGAAGAAAGACATTAAATATGGGCCTGGGTGTGTAATTACAATTGTAATAGGTGCTATGTAATTACGTTGTAATGAAAGTGTAGAATAGGAAGATCAATCTAGTGGAAGCCTCCTTGAGGAAAAGACTGAGGTGAGACCTTGTGTGTGGGAAGGGAGTAGAGAGAAGAGCCCGTTACAGAAGCCCTGAGGGGAAGAGAAGGGAAGGAAGGGGAGGGAAGGGGGATATAACAGGGTAATCGGAAGAGGTAAAAGGTCAGTGTGGCTGGAGATGTGGGCACTATTGGAGGGGCGGTTGGAGCTGAATATAGACAATTCAAGTAGAATCTTGTGGCTCATCTTAAGGGTTTTGATCTTTATCTTAAAAACAACGGGGAGGGGGAGACAATGGAAAGTAATTGAAAGGTTTTAAGGGTGTTAACATGATGAGATTAAGCTTTCTAAAAGATCACTGGTGCTTCTTGGTGGAGTAGGAACTTCTCCCTAACATTGGTTCTCAGGACAAGGAGAGCCAAAAAGTTGACAGCTGAACAAGATTTGCACTGAGTTATTCCTGGCTTTTATTTCCTTTGACTTCCCTTAAGCCTTTCACAGTGTGAGGGTCACACCCTATGTCTGTACCTAGATCACACCCTAGTTCCTTTCTTTTTCCTGCCTAATAAGATTGTAAACAAAAACAAGAACACAAATATCAAATCTAACCAACGTGTACACTATGCCACTGACTCCTCCATACAGTCCTTGATTATTTGGTTACCTGGAAGTAAAGGCCTTCAAGTCCTTTCTCTGACTAGAGGAAGCCATTTTCTGGGTTCTAAGTAAGGAGAGCCTTTCCAATGTAAACCTGCCTGCCATTCCATTTATTTATACGACCTGTAGCAGTGCTGCTTTTTTGTGAGCACTTGGACTCTCACATAAAAGCGACAAAATTAAGACATGCCAAGCTGTTCATGGCCCCCAGATTTGCGCTTCGAGAAACTGGAGACAGATCGGTTTTTAATGGGTTTACCGTGCAGCTCGTCAGCTGTTTTTGTCCCCTCCCCCACCTATCCTTCCAACCATTCATCCATCTAGGCATGAATTTTTAGAAACATTGTTTGCAATTGGATCCAAAAGGCAACTTTAGTGCTAAATATATTCTTCTAATACACATCCACAAATAATGAGGTAGTCGCCCAGACTCTCAAAATCCTAAACCACTCTCTCCACGCAGCTGTGAAAATGCTAAGTGCCATTTTAAACCCAGTAAGCCCATGTGGGCTCCAACCAAAGCTGCTATCTAACACTGAGCATTCACTACATGCAAGAGATGGGAGTTTTGGGGCGAACTGGAGAAAACGATGAGAACAGCGCAAGCCCAAACTTACGAACCCCCCATACAACATAGGGCTAGTTCGTTCCATTGTTTTAATGGTAAACTCCTTGTGGGTGGCGCGCCCATGGCTAAACCCCCAGCTCTCTGCACCGTACCTGGCGTTCAGTAAAGGCTCAACAACAAGGAACTCACCCGGTGGAAGACGTTCCAGCCCGGCCTAAGCCCTGGCGGCCGAGCAGAGACCTCACGCACCTCACTGGCGGCCCGCTCCTGGCATGGCCACGTGACACGCTCAGGCCAATGGGCGGGCTGCCCGCCGCGGGTCTCCCATAAAGGCGCCTGTTGCTGCCCGCTAGCGGCTGCCGCCATTAGGGCGAGAGCTGGCTGCGACGGACGGTGAGCAACTGCTGCCTCGCACGAATTCATCTGGTGCAGCTGGCGGGAAAGATCAGATAAGGCCTTTTTCACCCAACGTGACACAGCCTCTGCGTGGACTACTGCTTTGGAATCTGGGCCCTCGGTGCGACGCTGAGCGGGAAAGAACCGTTTTTTCTTCTTCTCCCCTCCCCCATCAACATTGTGCGACCGGCGAGGCAGTTGGGGAGGCCATCCCCGTGCGTGCCTTGCTGCCCTGGTGAGCTGCCTGTTGCTTTCCTTTGGCTTAAAACTGCAAGCTTGTTGCCCCAGTAGACCCTTTTAAAAATTTTGGGCTTTTCTCTTAAATGCTTGGGGTTTTTTGCAAGGAGATTGGGGCGAGGATGTGAGGTTCTGGTTATACAACCACCTCTCCCCATCTTGGAAAACGCTCATGGTCTTTGTGGTTCTCATGGGTCTAGGATTGGTAGATGTGTATGTACTCTATGTTTGGGGAATGCAGTAGGAAGTACGGAGCTTTAGCTGCTGCTGGCATTTTTGTTTTTTCTTGGTATCCTGATTTGGGGCAGGGACATTCCCACCTTTGATTTGCTTATTTCTTTAACTAACATTTTTAAGCTCTTGGAACATGCCTAACCCTCTTCTGGGTGCTGCAGAACCTAGGCTTGTACTCAAGGTAGTGGTTTACATTAAGATTTCGGATAAAGTATCTATATGGTGCTTTGGGACCCTTGGGGAGGACCCAGGTGGGTGGAAGGGGGTGAGGGAGGCCTCTGGGGTAGAGGTGATAACTGAGCTGGGTCTTAAAAGACAAACAGAAGTTAGTCTGAAGAGTGATGGGAGGAGCCCTGGTAATCAGGAGAAAAGAGCGACGGGAGAAGCTCCCGGTAATCAAGAGAAAATTTTCAAAAGCATGGACATGTTTAAGCACAAAGTAGGGTGGGACAAAGAACTGCAAATTTTTGAGTGTGGCTGACACAGCGTTGGAAATTGGAATAGTAGCAACATTTAAGTCTAATGGGAGGGGAGGGGTTTATATATGTGTGTATCGTGAACAGCAGTGGGTTGAACAGTGTGATTGTAAATTACTAAACAAAAATCAAAATGTCACCGTTGTATCAGTTGAGATGGGAGTAACAAGTGATTGAACTACAAAAAAAAGTGGTTTGGGGGATAGAAAATAGGAATACCCCAAGTATTCAGAAAATGTAAATTTATATTACATAGTCAGGGAGTCTGTTGATGGAGTTAAAGAAAAAAGCAAGGGAAGAACCCTGAGAGAGATTAATGGATTAGCAGAAAATGAGATTATGAAGGAGCTATCTTCTGGATTTACAATCTGACTACCTTAGTACCCCGTTCCTATCTCTGTTGAAGCAGTAATTATATGTATCCTGTTGTAATTACCTATTTATAAGTCTATATAGAGACCGTACCCCCCCCCCAATTCGTAGTTCAGTGCTTGGCACCATTGTAGGTGCTTTATAAGTATGTAATAAATGAACAAATAGAATTTGGGGGCAAAAAGCGGTATCCCGGAAACCAGAGAAGAGTTTCAAGAGAGTCCTGATAGTCTAGTGATAGATGTTGCTGAGAGGTCAAGTGAGATAAGACTCAAAAGAATCCATTTAACAACTAAGTATGGTAAGTATTAGCCTTAGCCTAAGGGGACTTTCAGAGGAAAGGCAGGGAAAAAGTTGAGTGTGAGGTGGAGTGTAAAGACAATGTCATTTTTTGGGATGCTCCGGTGTGAGGTACAGAAGAGAGAAGATTGAGGCTACAAGGAGACAATAGGATCAAGAGAATTTTTAAGGAGACTTGAGAAAGTGTATATGGAGGGTAGGCTAGTATGAAATGTTGACAATATAGGCAAGAGAGATGAAGGATCTTTGTTATCTCCTTATCTAGAACACCTGGGAAAAGAGTTCTAGATAGTGAGGGTGTCCCACTTCTTAGACTGAAGGGAAGAGTAAATGAGAAGTTTGAATCATTGTGATGAATATACATTTTCCAAAAATTATCTGTTTGACTTTAAGTGAGGCCTGATTTTGTTTTGAAGAAACCGTTTTCTCCCTTGAATTGGATGGAGTCAACTTGTTTGATGCAGGATTTGGAGTCAGTATTTGAGCTCATAATGGGTGGATTGCTTTTGACTTCTCTGAGCAATAAAACTATCTGGTATTCAGAATCCATACTTTTTTTTTTTTTTTTGAGGATTTTATTTATTTATTTGAGGGGGGTAGGGGCAAAGGGAAAAGCAGACTCCCCACTGAGCAGGGAGCCTGATGGAAGGCTTGGTCCCAGGACCCTGAGATCAGAGCCTGAGCCGAAGTCAGAGCCTAAGTTAGATGCTTAACCAGCTGAGCTGCCCAGGCGCCCCCAGAATCCAAACTCTGGATTCCCTGCATGTGTAATATTTTAAGTTCAGCCAGAAATTACCCACATGGCAGAATACCTTATTCTCTTCTATTTATTGAAATAATGGAAAATATTTTTAAACAATCTTCATTCAAAACCTCAAAATTCAACTCTATCTGAAGGGCCTTGTAGGCTCAAGGTATGTTAATTTACATTTTTGTTTCTTAATCACCTCAAGTTTCCTTGAAACTTCAGTAAGCATATGGGGCAACACAATTTAATACTTGCACCATTGAGTTAATAATAATTGAGGAATTATGTAAAAATTTTTTTTTTTCGCAAACTCAAAATTGGGTGGTCCTGGTGTTTTTGGAAGGGTGAGACCTTTGCCAAAGAGATCAGACTTCCTGATATGTCTTTGTGTGCATTGAATTAAAGATGAATTTGTATGTTTCTTGTAACATTTTTGGAAACATGTTTTTGCTTGCGTGTACATTTTAGGAAATCTTTGGTTTATAAGTATTTGTCAGGGATGACTGGAATATTCACAGCCATTTCAAGGACTTTTTCTTTCTTAGAAGTTTAAATTTTTACTCTTGTACACTGTTGGTAGGGTTATAAATTAGAATAGCCTATGGACAGCAATTACACATGTAGCAACATTTAAAAGCATTGTCCCAGAAATTGTTAATAGAAATATATCCAATAGGCCTGCCCCCCCCAAAATAGATATCTATATCTATCTCTCCAATAGGTATTGGCTATGTATGCAATAATGTATTTATGAGGATACTCATTGCAACATTGTATTTAATATCTGTATGTGCACATTCATATGATGACATACTAGGCAGCCATTAAAAATAGAGGGGGCTGCCCTGGGACAATTTCTAATATGAATTAAGTGTAAAAAACATTGATTCTAAAAAGATACACAAGAAATTGCTAATGAAAAGAGAAATAAAAAGCAACTGCTAACAGTAAAGAGGGGTCCTAGTTGACTAGGGGAAAAGAATGGGAAAGGAGGGATGCGTGGGTCGCTCAGTCAGTTAAGCCTCCTGCTCTTGGTTTCAGCTTGGGTCATGATCTCAGGGCCATGGGATCGAGCCCCATGTCGTGCTCCAAGTTGGGCGTGGAGCCTGCTTAAGATTCTCTCTCTGTCTCCTTTTCCCTTACCTCTCTCTCTAAAAAATAAATAAAATCTTAAAAAAAAAGAGAGAGAAAGGAAACTTTATTGTATACCATTCATACTACATGAATATTAAAATTCAAATATACTTAATTTTTATCAAGTCTGTAAGTAATATTTCATCTTTAAGAATTTGTCCAGAACTCAAAAGATTATTTTATAATGAACTATTGAATGGGCAAAACAGATTTGATTTTTAGTCAGTTTGCTCATGGAACCATAGAATGATGACATGGTGGTGCTAATTATGTGATTATTTTCAACGAAGTAAACCAGAGCTTTTCCTAATTTATGGTACATTGTCTTTGAGCAATCGTAATTGGTGGTAGTTATATAACATTGAATTCTTATCGACATTAGATTTATTTCATTTGCCCATGCTATTTTTCTTTTCTTTTTCTTTTTTTTTTTTTAAGATTTTTATTTATTTATTTGACAGAGATCACAAGTAGGCAGAGAGGCAGGCTGAGCAGAGAGCCCAACTTGGGGCTCGATCCTAGGACCCCGGGACTATGACCTGAGCTGAAGGCAGAGGTTTTAACCCACTGAGCAACCCAAGCACCCCGAGCGAGAGAGAATCTTAAGCAGACTCCGTGCTGAGCACAGAACCTGACACAGGGCTCAATCTTACGACCTGACATCATGACCTGAGCCGAAACCAAGAGTCAGACACCATCGACTACACCATCCAGGCACCCCTAAGTAATTGGTTTTTAGAGCAGTTTTAGGTTCACTGCAAAATTGGGAGAAAGATACAGAGATTTCCCATATACCTACCGACTCCCACACATGCTACCTTCCCCCATTATCAACAGCCACCAGAGTGGTACATTTGTATAGAGAGGTACATTCATTATACTGGTATGAACCTACATACCACTATAACATAGTGGTATTTGTTATAGTAGATGAACCTACAGTGATACCTCATTATCACCCAAAGACCTTAGTTTGCATTAGGGTTCATTCTTGATGTTGTACATACTAAGGGTTTGGGCAAATGTTAATGGTATGTATCCATCATTATGACCTAATACAAAATCTTTTCATTGCCCTAAAAATCCTCTGTGCTTCATCTTTTTATTCTTCCTCTCCTCAACTCCTGGCAACCATCGACCTTTTTGCAGTTTCCTTAGTTTTGCCTCTTCCAGAGTGTCGTATGGTTGGAATTGTACAGTATGTAGACTTTTCAGATTGGCTTCTTTTGCTTAGTATGCATTTAAAATTCCTCCATGTCTTTTCATGGCTTGATGGTTGATTTCTTTTTAGCGCTGAATAATATTCCATTGCCTGGATGTTGTTCCAGTTTATCCATCCCCGTACTGAAGGACATCTTGGTTGCTTCCAAGTGTTGGCAATTTTTTAATAAAGCTGCTATAAACATCTGTGTGCAGGTTTTTTTGTGGAAAGGTGTTTTTAAGGAAAAAAATTTAAGACATTGACTAGAGCATATCTACAGATAGAGATATCAGCAGAAATTATTTTCAAAAAAATTAAGTGTAGAAAATGTTGTCTTAGGAAGAGCAGGAAATATAATTATGGATTGTATAATCTTTAGAGGAAAGCCTTCCTATACCTAATACAGAAACATACAGTAATGGAAATAAAGGAATACTTGATGAAATAATAGGATTTTTTATTTTTTTATTTTTAAAATTTTATTATTATTTTTAAAAGATTTTATTTATTTATTTGACAGAGAGAGAGATCACAAATAGGCAGAGAAGCAGGCAAAGAGAGAGGGAAGCAGGCTCCCCCCTGAGCAGAGAGCCCAATGCAGGGCTTAATCCAAGGACCCTGGAATCATGACCCGAAGGCAGAGGCTTTAACCCACTGAGCCACCCAGGCGCCCCTAGGATTTTTTTTTTAAGATTTTATTTATTTGTCAGAGAAAGAGAGAGAGCACAAGCAGGGGGAGCCACAGGGAGAATCAGAGGCAGGCTCCCTCCTGAGCAAGGACCCTATGTGGGACTCGATTCCAGGACCCTGGGATTATGACCTGAGCTGAAGGCAGACACTTAACCAACTGAGCTACCCAGGTATCCCTAAAAGTAAAACATTCTTGATTTCTCTCCCTGTTTCTCCCTATATATAAAAAAAGTCACATCTGCAGTATCTCTAACATAAAACTGAATCTGAACACTTTAGTTCAGCCTATGTAGGCTCTATCGTAGGCATTAGTCAAATAAGACCTCAGTCTGTCCTGGATCAGTACAAACAAGGTCCCTGCTGACATTGAGTTTACATTCTGGGAAGCAGGGAAGGGAGGGTTGGGAGACAGTAAAGTAGACAAACATGGTAGTGGTGAAGCAGAGTAATAGCAGATGGATTAGCATTGGGGAGGAGGGGATAAGAATGCCTACTTAAGGGGCACCTGGGTGGCTCAGTTGTTAAGCGTCTGCCTTTGGCTCAGGTCATGATCCCAGGGTTCTGGGATTGAGCCCCACATCGGGCTCCCTGCTCAGCGGGAAGCCTGCCTCTCCCTCTGCCACTCCCCCTGCTTGTGTTCCTTCTCTTGCTGTCTCTCTCTCTGTTAAATAAATAAAATCTTTAAAAACAAAAACAAAAAAATGCCTACTTAAAAGGAGGTTGTGAAGGAAAAGCATTGGAGAAGATACTTGAAACAAGAAAAGTTTTATATTCAGACTATATGAAGAGCTAAAAATAAGGTAATAGCAGACAACACAATAGAAAAATGGGTAGGACTCTTCAATAGGTGATGGGCAAAGAAGATATTCATGTGACAGACATATTGAAAAGGTGTTTCATATCATGAATCCTCAGTGAAGCACAAATAAAATCACAGATCTCATTTTACATTCACCAGAATGGCTGAAATGGAACACACTGATAATACCAAATATTGACAAGGATGTGGAGTAAGTAGGTTCTCAAAGCTCTGTTGTGCATATAAGTTCGTGTTATTTTGGAAGACTGGTATCTACTAAAGTTGAACACACATATAAGCCAACAATTTCGCTTCTGGGTTTATATTCAACATAATGCATGCACATATTCACTACAAGCATGTTCATGACAGCATTATTGGTCAGTCAAACACTGGAAATAATCCAAGTGTCCCAAGAGGAATGGATAGATTGTGGTATAATTCAATCATAGAATACTATACAGCAATGAAGATGAACAAATAAAACATAGTTAAATCTCACAAACAATACTGATACAAGGCCAGACACAGTGTAATACATAGTAAAAACTGTATTTATGTAAAGGTCAAAAACAGTCACAATTTAAGGGGGTAGAATTCATCATAGTGGTTATCTTTGTGAAGGAGGGAGGGTATAGTGATTAGGACACTCCAAAGATAGACTAAATAAATACAAAACAGTAAGAACCAGTTTTAGTTTCAACTAGTTAGTTGCAACTAGAATATCTCCTTTGTTCTTAATGACATTAAGAATTCTAGTTCATGTTTGTATGAAGAGTGTAAGGAAGTGCAATAAATTACAAGATTGATAATCACCTCCAAGTTAAGTCTTAATCCTGGCTATACATCACAAGGACCAGGGGAATGTAAAAAGCAGATTTGTAAGCCTTATCCCCAAGGATTGGGGCCTGGGCTTGGCATTTTTTAAATGATCCACAGTACCTCACACCCATTAGAATGCCTGCTGTTAAACAACAAAAAATAAAAAGTGTTGTGAGGATGTGGTGAAACTGGAACACTTGGTGGGAATGTGAAATGTTGCAGGTACTATGGAAAACAGTATGGGATTCCTAAAAAAAAAAAAAAAAAATTAACCATATGATTCATCAATTCTCAGTTCTGTACTTCTGGGGTGTATCTATAAGAGTTGTAGGTAGGGTCTTGAAGAGATATGTATGCATCCATGTTTATAGCACTATTCACAATAGTGAAGGAGGTGGAAGTTAACCAAGTGTCCATTGATGTGAATCCATGGATGGATTCACAAAATACAGTATATATGTATAATGAAATATTGAACCTTATAAAATGAAGGAAATTCTGACATATGCTACAATATTAATCTTGAGATTAATCTCTAGATTAATAATATTAAAATAATTTTTAATATTTAATAATAAATCTAATATTAATCTCTAGATTAATCTTGAGGACATTATGCTAAGGTAAACCAGGCACAAAAAGACAAATACTGTATGATCCTACTTACACCCAGAGTAGTTAAATTCATAGAAATGGGATAGAATGGTGGTTGCCAGGATCTGGGGGGAGGCAAGAGTGAGGGTTATTTTTTTTTTTAAAGATTTTTATTTATTTATTTGACAGAGAGAGATAGCCAGCAAGAGAGGGAACACAACCAGGGGGAGTAGGAGAGGGAGAAGCAGGTTCCCCGTGGAGCAGGGAGCCCTATGTGGGGCTCGATCCCAGGACCCTGGGATCTTGACCCAAGCCAAAGGCAGACGCTTAACAGCTGAGCCACCCCAGCACCCAAGAATGAGGAGTTATTTAGTAGGTATAAAGTTTCAGTTTTGCAAGATGAAAAAGTTGTAGAGATTAGTTGCTGAAAAATGAATATACTTCTTTTGAACTATACACTTAAAAATGGTTAAGATGATAGGGCACCTGGGCGGCTCGGCTGATGATGTCTGACTCTGCCTCAGCTCATGTCTTGACCTCAGGCTTGTGAGTTTAAGCCTGGAGTTGGGCTCCATGCTGGGTGTGGAGCCTACTGAAAAAAAAAAAAAAAAGAAAACAAAAAAATGGTTATGATGGTAAATTTTATGTTATGTATTTTACCATAATTTTTAAAAAGATTTTATTTATTTGAGAGAGAGTAAGAGTGAGAGGATGAGCACAGAGGGAGAGGGAGAAGCAGACTCCCCGCTGAGCAGAGAACCCCCCCCCCCACTCAGGCGGGGCTCTATCCCAGGACCCTGAGATCATGACCTGAGCCAAGGCAGCCGCTTAACCGACTGAGCCACCCAGGCGCCCCTACCATAATTTTTAAAGAAAGATTCAAAACTGGCTAATATGCAGTTGAGAACTAACACTGCTTTAATGGAAACAAAGATACACTGGCTAAATATAACACTGTTCTCAAAAAATGGACAATTTATTTAATAATTGCACTTTTCATTTTGCTGATATACTTGATGTAGTACCTTTGCTGTTTTATCCTTTAATAATGCTGTTTAAGAATGTTAAGATACTATCTTTTCAAAATACAAAGTTTTATTTTTTTTATTTTAGATGTAGTAATATGTACTAAATAGTAGGATTTTAATATGTGTCGTATTTCTAATATTAGGTTTTAAAGTAAATCACTTTAGGTGTGCCTGGCTGGCTTAGTCAGTAAAGCATGTGACTCTTGATCTCAGGGTTGTGAGTTCAAGCCCTACATTGTGGGTGAAGCCTCCTTAAGTAAATAAATAAATAATTTTATTTAAATTCTACAGAAAAATCCTCTATTTTGCTTTTCTTCTTTCATTGAATTAACTTTAGAGTAACTACATACCACGGTTATGTTTAACATTTCCTGTTATTTCTTTTTTACCAGAAACTTACAGACTTTTCCTGCTAAGACCTCAATTTGTATTTTAGAAAGGCAGAAGAAATACTGTGAAAGTTTGAAATACCTTAAATCATCCAAAACTAAGGCATACATAATGAAACAACTTTTAGTACTTATACAGAAAGAGGTTCGTATTTGTTTACGAATGTACTTATTTATCATTTGGCTTTTTTGTTGTCTTAATCATGATGTGATGTAAAATGTAATATTACTCTTTAACACTTTTTAGTTCCTACAGAAACCATTTTAAATGTGCTTTGAAAGTAACTCAGGTTTATTTTTGTGTTTTAAGGACATGTACTTATAGGCAACATTGTAACATCAGGATTTGACCCCATTGACAATGTCTCTGTCAAGTCGACAAACAGCTCTTGTTAACCCTCCACCACCAGAATATATAAATACTAAGAAAAATGGGCGGTTGACAAATCAGCTGCAGTATCTACAAAAAGTTGTCCTGAAGGCTTTATGGAAGCATAGTTTTTCCTGGCCTTTTCAGCAGCCTGTGGATGCTGTGAAACTAAAGTTGCCAGTAAGTGTACTTTATGATTATGTTACTTATAAAAGAGAAAAACCCTGTGAATCTCTGAAAGAAATAAGTAAACTAGTCTTTAATGTTATAAAATATATTTAACTTAATAAAGACCTCTAATTGATTCTGCACCACTGAAGAATTTTCCAATGAGTATTTTTCCTAAACAACAAAGCTCATTTTTCTGAGCATTGAAATTCTTATTTTAACAGTTCGGTAAATTACAGTACTTGTTTCCTTGTTAGAGAATGTGTACCCAACTTTTTTTTTTTTTTTTTAAGTTTTATCTATTTACTTTAGAGAGAATGTGTGTGTGTGAGCAGGGGAAGGGGAAGAGGGAAAGGGAGAGAGAGAATCTCTAGCAGGCTCTGTCCTGAGCCTGCAGTCTGATATGGGGCTCCATCCCATGACCCCAAGATCATGACCTGAACCGAAACCAAGAGTCAGATGCCCAACCGACTGAGACATCCAGGCACCTCTCACTTGACCTTTTGGTGCAAGGTTGTAATGAATGTCACCTTCTTCATGAAGTTGCTCTTGACACTTACTTCTTGGTAGACTTAGGTGCATCGAATATAGAATTCAACTTTAGGTCTTCTCTTCGGTGTTTTCAGCCATCTGATAACAGAATGGTTAAGTAATTAGTTGCATAGTTAGTAAACCATGGCACTGGGATTATACTCTGGATCTGTTACACTCTGTAAATTCTAGGTTTTTCTCCATGTCCTTCACTTTTTATTTTCCAGGATAGTTTTACTCTTACATTCTTGTTTTTGTAATTCTTTGTTATTTTTTCTCTGAAAAAAAAGATGCCAGGGTAATCAGCTTTCTCGGTACAAAATTTTCGGTTTCCAAATTATGGCTTTTTAAAGGTAATCTAGTTACAAGTATATAGCTTCTTAAGTCTACTTGTGTACCAATAGTTACAGTGAATTTGTTCTTACTACTAACATTTAGAATTTCTTCTTAAAAACTGTAGGATTATTACACCATTATAAAGACCCCAATGGATTTAAATACAATTAAGAAGCGCTTAGAACATAAATATTATGTGAAGGCTTCAGAATGCATAGCAGACTTCAACATAATGTTCTCAAATTGTTACTTATACAACAAGGTATGTAAGCCTTATGTTATACTTGATAATTCTTTGCTCTTATGGAAGATGTGTATAAAAAGTGTGCTGATTTCAGATTTCAAGTCTTAATTTGGGGTATTTTACATACTTTTTTTTTTTTAAGATTTTATTTATTTATTTGACAGAGAGAGAGAGATCACAAATAGGCAGAGAGGCAGGCAGAGAGAGAGGGGAGCAGGCTCCCCGCTGAGCAGAGAGCCTGATGCGGCGCTCGATCCCAGGACCCTGAGATCATGACCTGAGCCGAAGGCAGAGGCTTTAACCCACTGAGTCACCCAGGCACCCCTTACATACTTTTAAGGATAATGTTTATTTTTTGCTGGATTTCATAAGTTTCATGTATCTATTTATTTAATCTATTTCCCATAATTTTGCCTGAATAGCTGTAATGGTTTGTTATGTTTTAAAAAATGAAATACCAATGATAATTCATTTCTGTATCATTTCAAAATGTTCTCTACCGTACTTCTGCCTTTTTAATTATAAATGGTAAACTTTATTATAATACTAATCTTGGTTAAATGTTCATGGTATGAAGTCAGACAAATTACATACATCTAATCATGACAAGTTAAAGATGAGACACATTCTCTGTTACCTACCAGTAGTAGTATTTGCATTTGTGTTGATGCACTGGCTTGTCTAATAATATACGTGGACATTTGACCTTAATCTCCACTTTTGCTTTCATCTTAGAAAACTGGATTTGTGTATTCATTTTTTTCTCCATGTAGTATTCCTGTTTCCCAGAGTAGTGCATTCTTTTTAAGCTGTTCTATATCTAAAAATTTTATTTTATTTTATTTATTTATTTTTTAAAGATTTTATTATTTATTTGACAGAGAGAGGGAACACAGGTAGGGGGAGTGGGAGAGAGAGAAGCAGGCTCCCTGCCGAGCAGGACCCAGGACCGAGCTCGGTCCCAGGACCCTGGGATCATGACCTGAGCCAAAGGCAGACACTTAAGGATCGAGCCACCAAGGCATCCCATGTATCTAAAAATTTTAAAGCTTGTATCCCATTTATTCAAAATCACTGGTGATGCTGAAATGTAATAGAAATTTTGGTTCCTGAACTCTCAGTGCCATCTTAAATTTAAGACTCTTAGCCAATACGGTTTTTTTAAAATTTGAGAACTAATGGTATTCTGAAAGTACCATTGGCAACTTCATTTTAATTTAACAATTCCAAGTGTCCTTTTACATTTAATATTTAATATTTTAAAACAAAGTTTAGTAATTTTCCTGAAGTACTTCACTTCAAAGTAAGTGTTCCCTGCTTTAGGCTTTTGCTTTGTAGTCTACTTAGTTTTTTGTTGTTGTTGTTGTTTTTATCAGTAGCAAATAAAGCAAGCCAAGGACTTCTGTGCAGATAATTGAGATTTAAAAACCAGAAAAAAAAAAAAAAGATTTAAAGTTAGCTCTGCAGTGTCATTTTATCACTTAGTTAAATGAAAACTCCATCACATCAAGTCAAATCATGTACTTTCCACAGCCATGAACATTTTTTGTTTTAACTTATTTGTGAGGTAGAAATTTTAATTTCTAAAACCTTTTTGTATTAGTAGGATTGGTTGGATTGTAACCCTCTAGTACTCAGAAGGGCTACCTGGGTTATTTTTAGAAGTTAAAAGGGTATAATGTTAGAATATAAAATATGAGCTGATACACCATTTTCTGCACTTAATTTAGAAGCAATAAATAATGTTTAATAATGTCTAAGAGTACTGTGTCACTGTCTTCTCTAAGGTAGCCTGAATTGTTGAAATTTGGTACGGTGACCATATTGTATAACCTTATGTTTATATATTTTCTAGCCTGGAGATGACATTGTCCTTATGGCACAAGCTCTAGAGAAGTTGTTTAAGCAGAAATTATCTCAGATGCCACAAGAAGAACAAATTGTGGGTGGTAAGGAAAGAATAAATAAAGGTAAGACAGAAAAGGTTTATGTTTTCTTACTTTCTCTGTCTTTTGTATTATGAGTGTGTGTAGAACCAAATAATAAATCCCTCAAAGGAGATAGATGTTCAGAAGTCCTTCCATATCCTGGGGCACCCGTGTGGCACAGTTAAGTGTTTGCTTCTTGGTTTTGGGTCAGGTGGTGATTTGTGGGTCATGGGATTGAGTCCTGCACCAGACTCTGCGTGGAGTTTGCTTGGGACTGTCTTTCCCTCTTCCTCTGCCCCCTGCCCTGTATGCATGTGCTCTCTCTCTCTTTCTGTCTCAAAATAAATGAATCTTTAAAAAAAAAAAGAAGAAGAAGCCCTTCTAAATCCTATTGTATTGGTATAAAATATCTATTTTTTTTTTTTTTTTGGTATAAAATATCTATTTAAACAGTAAGGCAAACTTTGAAAGCAAAGATGTCTGTCATGCAAGATTAGGGAGTATTATTGTGTTGATTATGGCCTTGGAGCCTGAGATTTTCTATAGTATAGTGCCATTCACATAGTAGGCAGCCAGTAAATTTATTAGTATTTTTGGTGGCTCTTATATCCGTGCTATAATAATAAGATGGCCAAAATTCTCAATGTTCCTTGTATCAAAAGATCCCATAGCTAAGAATGAAATGTTACTGTTGGGTCTGAAGATTCTCCTTTTTTCTAACTCTTTCTTAATTAAAAACAAAACAAAACAAAACTTCAGAGGGAAGCATTTTACAGCTAATAATTATAGTATTTAAATACGGAGTTAAAAAACTAATCTTAAGTGTTCAAATGGATTTATTGTAGAGGTTAACCAAGATTGTCATAGATGAAATGTTGGTTTATTTTTGGATCACTGATGGTATACATTTTATTTTAGATAAGTTCCTTAATCATTCCATGTTAGTTTCCTCATGTATAATGTCAGGAAAATATTTCACTTTTGTGGTTGTAAATGTTTATAAAGTATACAGTTAAGTGGCTGGGATATAAGAGACTTACACCAACTATGAAGGTGGTTTTTATCGGTCATAATGTGTACTTTTTTTCCTTGTTGGTAGATCTTTAAGATGGGTCATGACTTAAAACTTTATTCAATCCCATGAGATATTCACTGTTTTATTAAAGTTCTTATTTTATTCTCACCTTTGGAAAGGCTTGATGTTAAGTCTGACAATATAAGGCCTAGGGTTCTGAAAGAGGATTAAAATAAGCCCTTACAAGGTAGATAATGTATAGATCAGTTTGCTATTTAAATTGTTAAAGCAAAGTGATAATTATTGCCGACTTAAAATATCAACTCCAACAAGGTAAAAATTACCTTTAGAATGCTTCCCTTAAAAAAAGAAACACTTCAATACATTCTTAATGTTTAAGTTATAGCTACTTGTTTCAGAAGCTCAAATTACTGCTAAGAGCTTAAGTTTCCCTCAGACAAAAATTCTTTGACCTTTTCTGTCAATATGTATCTGGATGTTTGTCTCTTATAATGAATATATTATGGGGTTACAAAGATGTATAACCACTCTAACTCTCAAGTTCAATTTACCTTTTAGTTAGAAATAAAACTTTAGGGGCTGCTGGGTGGCTCATTTGGTGGAGTGGCTGACTCTTGATTTGGGCTCAGGTCATCCTCTCAGAGTCCTGGGATAGAGCCGTGTCAGGCTTTGTGCTCGGCAGGGAGTCTGCTTCAGTTTTCCCTCTGTCTCCACCCCCTGCTTTCTTGCTCTGTCTGTCTCTCTCTAAAATGAATGGATAGATCTTTAAAAAATAAATAAAACTTTTTGAAAACAATAAGACAATGTAATATAATAAATGTCAGATGAAATTACATATAGTACATGCTGTGGTTCAAGAAAGTAAGAAGTTGATTCACGCTGGTAAAGCTGGGGAAGGCTTTAATGGTGATAGAACTTGAGTTTGGCCTTGAGGGATTGATAGGATTTGGCTTTGGAGTAAAGATGGAGGTTTCCAAATAACTTTCTGGAAACATTCTGCTGCCAGTGTCATGTCATTTTTATGCACAGTAGTAGGGAAACTATCATATGACAGTAGCTAGTCCAGATAATGTCAAAGAAAAAATTTAAATTTAGTACATTAAATTGAATTGGTGTTGATTTATGGTTGATGAAATTAGTTGAGTAACTTTTAGGTGCTACAACACAGTTCTAGTTCTTGGGATATATCAATGAATGAAACAAAAACTTTTGCCATCTTGGAGTTTACATTCTAGTAGAGAAAGAGAGGCAAACAAACATGATGGGTTCCGAGTGGACCTCATTGAGAACTTAGGATTTGAACAAAAAAAAACATTCCAGGCAGAGGGATCAGCTACAGCAAAGATCTATAACAGGATCTTTTCCTCTTCTGTCACTTTGGGCCATTGCCTTTATAACCTGGATCTTCCCTCTTCCCTCTTCACCTTGTCAAGGATTTTAATTCCTTTGGTTTTCCCCTTTGTTTTGTACATCATTAATCTCTCCTTTGTAGAGTTAGTCTCATTAATCTATAAACATGTTCTTTATCTTATTTTTAAAGTTCATCTTTTACTTGTCATTTTCTGGCTACTGTCCCATTTTTTTGTTTTTCTCTTATACATTTATGAAATTCACTTCAGTGTAGGTTCTAGCCTCACTGCATCACCAAGAAGATTCTTACCACACTACTTAAAAAGTTCTTGTCAGCCAGGGTCTCTTACAGTCTTGATGTGGCAAAATTTAAGTAATATATTTCTATTCTCATTTAAGTCGACCTCTGTCAGTATTTGCGTTAGAAGGCTACTACCCCTTTCCTTTTTTTCATTGATTAAAGAATACACATTTTATTATTCATAAATCCAAAAATAGAATATTTCTTTATTACAGTTTGGATTTTTTTTTCTCACCAAATCAAATTTTATTTGGTCAAGGCAGGCACCGGTAAGTAGATAAATATTTATCATAACAGTTGGTTGTAAAAAAACTTTACTGTGTTTACCATTTTTTAATTTAAATTCAATTAATTAACATACAGTGTATTATTAGTTTCGGAGGTAGAGTTCAGAGATTGATCAGTCTTAGAGAATATCCAGTGCTCATTACATCACATGCCCTCCCCAATGTCCATTACCCGGTTACCTCATCCACCCCAACCCCTCCAGCAACCCTCAATTTGTTTCTTATGATTAAGAGTCTCTCTTATGGTTTGTCTCCCTCTCTGATTTTGTCTTGTCTTATTTTTTCCTCTCTTCCCCTATGATCCTCTGCCTTCTCAAATTCTACATAGTAGTGGAGATCATATGATAATTGTCTTTCTCTGATTGAGTTATTTCACATAGCATAATACCCTCTATTCCATCCACGCCATTGCAAATCGCAAGATTTCATTTTTTTTGATGGCAGAGTAATATTCCATGGTGTACATATTCCACATCTTCTCTATCCATTCATCTGTCAATGGAGATCTGGACTCTTTCCATAGTTAGGCTATTGTAGACATTGCTGCTATCAACATTGGGGTGCATGTGCCCCTTTGGATTACCACATTTGTATCTTTGGGGTAAATACCCAGTTGTACAGTTGCTGGGTCGTAGGGTAGCTCTATTTTCAACTTTTTGGGGAATCTCCATACTGTTTTCCATAGTGACTGCACCAACTTGCATTCCCACCAACAGTGTAGGAGGGTTCCCCTTTCTCCGCATCCTTGCCAACACCTGTCGTTTTCTGACTTGTTAATTTTAGCCATTCTGCCTGGTGTGAGGTGGTATCTCATTGTGGTTGTGGTTTTGATTTGTATTTTCCTGATGCTGAGGGATGTTGAACATTTTTTCAGGTGTCTATTGATTATTTCTATGTCTTTGGAGAAATGTCTGTTTATGTCTCCTGCCTTTTTTTTTTTTTTTTTTTTTTTTGACAGGGAGAGATCTCAAGTAGGCAGAGAGGCAGGCAGAGAGAGAGGAGGAAGCAGGCTCCCCGCTGAGCAGAGAGCCCGATGCGGGGCTCGATCCCAGGACCCTGAGATCATGACCTGAGCTAAAGGCAGAGGCTTTAACCCACTGAGCCACCCAGGTGCCCCTTCTGCCCATTTCTTGATTGGATTATTCTTTGGGTGTTGAGTTTGATAAGTTCTTTATAGATTTTGGATATTAGCTCTTTATCTGATATGTCACTTGCAAATATCTTTTCCCATTCTCTTGGTTGTCTTTTGGTTTTGTTGACTGTTTCCTTTTCTGTGCAAAAGCTTTTTATCTTGATGAAATCCCAATAGTTCATTTTTGTTTCTGTTTCCCTTGCCTTTAGAGATGTGTCTAGTGAGAAATTGCTACAGCTGAGGTCAAAGAGGATGCTGCCTGTGTTTTTCTCTAGGATTTTGATGGATTCCTGTCTCACATTTAGGTCTTTCATTCATTTTGAGTTTTTTTGTGTGTATGGTGTAAGAAAGTGGTCCAGTTTCATTCTTCTGCATGTGGCTGTCCAATTTCCCCAACACCATTTGTTGAAGAGACCGTATTTTTTCCATTGGACATTCTTTCCTGCTTTGTCGAAGATTAGTTGACCATAGAGTTGAGGGTCCATTCCTGGGTTCTCAATTCTGTTCCATTGATTTATATTTTTGTGACAGTACAATATCATCTTGATGATTACAGTTTGTAATAGGCTTGAAGTCCAGAATTGTGATGCTACCAGCTTTGGTTTTCTTTTTCAGTGTTCCTTTTGCTATACAGAGTCTTTTCTGGTTCCATACAAATTTTAGGATATTTGTTCCAGCTCTGAAAAAAGTTGGTGGTATTTTGATACAGATTACATTGAATGTATACATTATTCGAGGTAGCATAGACACTTTAACAATACTTGTTCTTCCAATCAATGAGCATGGAACGTTCTTCCATTTCTTTGTTTCTCTCGCAATTTCTTTCATGAGCGTTCTGTAGTTTCTAGAGTACAGATCCTTTGCCTCCTTGGTTAGGTTTATTCCTAGGTATCTTATGGTTTTTGGTGCAGTTGTAAATGGGATCGACTCCTTAATTTCTCTTTCTTCTGTCTCATTGTTAGTATATAGAAATGCAACTGATTTCTGTGCATTGATTTTATATCCTGCCACTTTGCTGAATGCCTGTATAAGTTCTAACAATTTTGGGGTGAAGTCTTATGGGTTTTCCATATAGAGTATCATGTTATCTGCGAAGAGTGAGTGTTTGACTACTTCTTTGCTGATTCGGATGCCTTTTATTTCTTTTTGTTGGCTGATTGCTGAGGTTAGGACTTCTACTACTATGTTGAACAGCAGTGGTGATAGTGGATGTCCCTGCTGTGTTCCTGACCTTGGGGAAAGCTCTCAGTTTTTCCCCACTGAGAATGATATTTGCTCTGGGCTTTTTACATATGGCTTTCATGATATTGAGGTATGTTCCTCTATCCCTACACTGTGAAGAGTTTTAATCAAGAAAGGATGCTGTGCTTTGTCAAATGCTTTTTTTCTGCATGTATTGAGAGGATTGTGTGGTTCTTGTCCTTTCTTTTATTAATATGGTGTATCACACTGTTTGATTTGCAGATGTTGAACCACCCTTGCAGCCCAGGAATAAATCCCATTTGGTTGTGGTGAATAATCCTTTTAATGTACTCTTCCTTTAAATGCCTTTATTCTTGGTGCACTCTCTAATTTTGTGAGTTTACTTCCCATTATGTAGTCCTCTTAGCATTATCCTTTTCTGTTAAACCTCTGAAATATTGGAGTTTTCTTTTTGGGGCTTGATATTAGATATTCTTTTTCTAAATTCCATCTGTGTGCTATTAATCCCCTAATTATGTCTCTAATACAGCCACTGGACACTTCCACTTGGATTTCTTATGCACATTTTAACCCAGCCATTTAACTGGCTCACAGTTAAACACTGACGTTGCTCAGATTATTCAGCGTAACAGAAAATGGTACTAATACAGTTATTCAAGCCAGAACAGTAGAAGTTGTCCTTGATTCCTTCCTTTCTCTGGTTCTTTTTCACATTCTGTTCATTAATAAGTCATTTGTATTCAACTCTCAATTTGTTTTTACAATTATCCTAGTTCAGGCTACCATCTTATTCCCTGTGATCCTGATTATTCTATGTGGTCTATTATCTACACAATAACAAAGACAGTATTTTAAAAATAAACTAGAATACATCATTAGCCTGCTTAAAGCCTCTTTTTAGCTTCCCATGTTAAAATGAAGTCTGAATTCCTACTATGGCCCTTTGTGATCTGGTATTTGCCCAATTCTCCATTCTCATCTTGAGCAACTTTCTTCTCAGTCACTGAAGTTTTCCCCTACTAATTGTCTTGAAATACATTTTTACTGTCACTCTATTCTCTGGTTGGCTACTTCTTCTTTTTTTTTTTTTTTAAGATTTTATTGGCTGGCTACGTCTTATCTTCACAGTAAAATCTTTTTTTTTTTTTTTTTTAAGATTTTATTTATTTATTTGACAGAGAGAGAGAGAGATCACAAGTAGGCAGAGAGGCAGGCAGGGAGAGGGGGAAAAGCCGAGCAGAGAGCCTGATGTGGCACTCGATCCCAGGACCCTGAGATTATGACCTGAGCCGAAGGCAGAGGCTTAACCCACTGAGCCACCCAGGCACCCCATTATCTTCACAGTAAAATCTTAGTTGGTACCTCTTCAGAGAGCCCTTCCTGGCTTATCTTCTTTATAGTAGGTCTCTGCCTTAATAGTAGGTCTCTGCCTCAGCACCCTATTTATTTCCATTTTGGCACTCAGCATCTCTTGTAAGCAATTTGATTTTTTTTTTTTTTTTTATTTCTTACACTAGACAGTGTGCTCACCAAGGACAGAAACTGTGTCTATTTTGTTCATTATTGTGCCCTAGCATCTAGAAAGGTGGCCTGATAACATAGTGGCATGCAATATATGTTCATGGGGTCCTCCTAAGTTCCAAGTTCTGTATTAGGCACAAGAGATATTATAGAGATTGAAACAAAGTTCCCTTCCCCTCACAGAGCTTTTTTGTTCTATCTAGTTCAGGAAGTTGGTAAAATTAAGTAAATGTAAGTATTCCTTATTATACTTAGCTGTTTAGCTCCCGAGTTCAAAGAGCCACAATTGGGATATTAAAAGATACGAGGTTATCTCAGTTTATTTGGTTCCTAAGTTTTAATTTGTGGATAATGAGAACTTGGAGATTGAGGAATATAAGCCCTGTCTTAAAATATATTCAAACCCTTTGGTTCCTGAGTTTGTTAAGCAAGAATTCGGAGACTCAGGGATACCTATATGCTGTATGTTGAATGTAATAATGGCAGGGAAAAAGTAAGAATAAGAGAACAAGAAAGTAGTGGGGGTCGAAAGAGAGTTGTTTTACATAGGATGGCCTAAGAAGGTAACATTTCAGTAAAGGCTTAAAGGGAATTCGGAGTGAGCCATGAGGATATCTCCTTCCAGGCAGATAGAATAGTCTGCTTATGCTTAACAAATTTGAGGATTTGTGGCAGACCAGTAGGCTGAAGTGAACTAAATGAAGAGGGGAGTAATAGGAAGGGGAGGTTTGGGGGGGCACATGTAGGTAGAAAGATCATGCAGGTCCTTACAAAGCACTGTAGGTTTGAAGTCTCCAGTATTATATCTAAATTGCTCTGACAGCTGTTGGCAAGTGTGTGGGGGAGGGTTTCAAAGGAGAATGGGAGTGTATTGTGTTTATATTGCTAAAAAGCTGAACTAAATGAATTAAAATAGAATACTAAGAAAAATAGTCTGTATTTTACTCACATACTGACTCTGGTTCATACTTTACTAGGCATTCAACATAACGTAACAGTTCCTTCTGTTAAAGAAAAACAATCCCCCACAGCACTGGAAAAAGTATTTAAGCCGCAAGTGATTCACTCTGTATTTCCTGAGACATCAGTTTCTCCTTCAAACATGGCACAAGGTACTCCACTCAACTCGACCTCACAAACAGTGGCCCAAGTAAGTTCACTGTAGCTTTAAAATGTTTCCACATAAGGAGTTGTGATGACTAAACCTTTTTTTAAGTTAATATGAAAATGCATCTTCAGCTTACCACAGTCAGTCTTTTTGTCTGTGTACATTTGGTAACAGAGACCTAGGATGTGAAGCAAATTTTAGAGATTTCTTATAGAATTTGAACTGATTTACTGTATTTTTACTGTTACTATCAGTTGCACACCTAGCCATTCTGTGTGTTATATAACTTCTGTCAGGTTGATAATTTAAAATTGTATACCATAGCTGATTTCATGTATGCAGAAACTTGTTTTTGTATAACTATTACTTATTTTTTCATATATCTTTCATTTAGGGTTTCACAAAACAATTCTTTGGATATTAGGAAGAAAATACTTGAACTATTTACTTATAAAAGAGAAATTAACCTTTACTAATATTTAATATAGGGAAGACTTGGTGCTCTTAAGTTTGAAAACTTGCTCTGAATGTCCCCTTAATTGTAGTTTTTGTTGTTGAATTGTTCCAGGTTACGAGGGGTGTGAAGAGGAAAGCAGATACCACAACTCCTACAGCTTCAGTAGTTAAAGCAAGTGGTGAATCTTCCCCAGCGCTTGCAGAAAAAAAATCATTAAAAATGCCACCTATAAAAGAAAAGGTGCTGAAGACTGTTTTGCCAGATTCTCAGCAACAATGTAAAGTTGTAAAGAATGTTAAAGTGACCGAACAGTTAAGGCACTGTAGTGAGATTCTTAAAGAAATGCTTGCAAAGAAACACTTGTCCTATGCATGGCCCTTTTACAACCCTGTTGATGTTAATGCTTTGGGGCTCCATAACTACTATGATATTGTGAAAAATCCAATGGATCTTGGAACTATTAAGGTAAATGTTGTCTTAATAGAAGAAACTTCTTTTCTTGATTATGGAAGTAATCTTGTCAGTGTAAAAAATTGTTTTAATTCAGAAAAAGATAAAGAAGAAAATTAAAATAATTAGTATGTCATATCACCTGGAATGAATCATGGGAAAATTTTTAAACATCTTTCTTTTTCTTCTATTTTCTTCTATTCTTTGCCACAATGTTTGAGTTGCAGTATGTAATATAACTCTCTGTACCCCGAATTTTCACTTCCTATGTTGTAGACATTTTCTCATATATTCAAGATTATATTTTTAATAGTTGCATGATTCTGATGCAGTTTTTTGGAGGGGATTAAGGCATTGATATAGTTTCCAATCCCTCTCTACATTTTTGGTGAGGGTCTTCTGCTGGCTTTATCAGGTTTTTTAAATTACTATTTTTTTTAATTTGATTCATAAGTAAACTCTTCCCCCAGTGTGGGGCTCGAACTCATGACCCCAAGATCAAGAGTCACATGCTGTACTGACTGAATCAGCCAGGCACCCCTTAATTTTTAATTGAAGTATAGTTGACATACAGTGTTATGTGATTAAGGTGTACAGCACAATGATTTGACAGTTCTATACTTCATGTAGTACTCACCATGAAAGTGTAGTTACCATCCATGACCACAACAATGTTATTATACTATTATTAATTATATTCCCTATTCTTTACTTTTCATCCCCATGGCTTATTTATTTTGTAAGTAGACGTTTGTACCTCTTAATCCCCTTTACCTATTTCATTCATCCCCCTCTCTCCACCTTGCAACCATCAGTTTGTTCTCAGTACCTATGAGACTGTTTCTGTGTGTATGTGTGTTTGTTTTGTTTTTTAGATTCCATATACAAGTGAGATGATAATGGTATTTGTCTTCCTCTGTCTTGTTTCACTTAGCATAAATACCCTTTAGGTGAATCCATGTTGTTGCAGATGACAAATTCTCATCATTTTTTATGGCTGAGTAATATTCCACTTGGGGTGTGTGTGTGTGTGTGTGATCTTCTTTATCCATTCATCTATTGATGGACTCTGAGGTTGCTTCCATACCTTGGCTATTGTAAATAATACTGCAATAAACAGAGGTGCATATATATTTTTTGAATTAGTGTTTTTGTTTTCTTATATGAATTATTTATATATTTTGGATATTAACCCCTTATCAGATATATAATTTGCACATCTCCTCTCCTATTCAGTTGATTGCCTTTTTGTTTTATGATATTCTTCACTGCGCAAAAGCTTTTTTGTCTGATATACTTTATTTTTGCTTTTGTTTCCTTGGCTTGAGGGGAGACATCCAGAAAAATCTTGCTAAGGCCCATGTTCAAGAGATTACTACTTGTATTTTCTTCTAGTTTTATGGTTTTTATGTTTTATTTAGGTCTTTCATCCATTTTGAATTTATTTTTATGTATAGTGTAAGAAGGTGGTTCAGTTTTCATTCTTCTGCACTTAACTCTAGTTTTTGAAGCAACATTTGAAGAGACTGTCTATTCTCCATTGTATATTCTTGCCTCCTTTGCCATAGATTAATTGACCATATAAGTGTTGGTTTATTTCTTTCTGTCCTGTTCTACTAATGTATGGGTCTGTTTTTGTGCCAGTACCACACTGTTATGGTTACTGTGGATTTGTAATATATCTTGAAATCTGGGATTGCAGTACCTCTAGTTATGTTCTTAAGATTGCTTTGGCAATTCAAGCTCTTTGTGGTTCCTTAAAATTTTTAGGATTATTTGTTCCAGGTCTATGAGAACTTCTGTTGGCATTTTCATAGGGGTTGCATTAAATCTGTAGATTGCTTTGGGTGGTATGGACATTTTAACTATTCTTCCAGTTCATGAGCATGGTTTATCTTTCCATTTATGTCTTCACTTTCTTTCATTAGTGTCTTATAATTTTCAGAGTACAGATCTTTTACACTTTGGTTAGACTCATTCGTAGGTTTCTTTTTGTTTTTATTTTTGATGTAATTATAAATGGAATTGTTCTTATTCTTTCTGCTACTTTGTTATTAGTATGTAGATGCAGCATATTTCTGTATATTAATTTTGTATCCTGCAACTTTACTGAATTCATTTATTCTAATAGTTCTATGGTAGAGTTTTTAGTGTTTTCTATATACAGTATCATGTCATCTATAAATAGTGACAGTTTTACTTTTTCCCTACCACTTTGGGTGCCTTTTACTTCTTTTTCTTGTCTGATTGCTGCAGCTAGGATTTTTAGTACTATGTTGAATGAAAGTGATGAGAGTGGACATCCTTGTTCTTGGTCTTAGAAGAAAAGCTTTCAGCTTTTCACCATTGAATATGATGTTAGCTGCGGGTTTTTCATATATGGCCTTTATTATATTGAGATATGTTCGATTTAAACCCACACTGTTGAGAGTTTTATCATGAACAGATTTGAATTTTGTCAGAATTTTATCTGCATTTATTGAGATGACCGTATGGCTTTTATCCTTCATTTTATTTATGTGTTATATCCCATTGATTAATTTGTAGATATTGAATCATCCTTGAATTCCTGGGATAAATCCCACTTGATTATGGTGAAAGAATTTTGCTAATATTTTGTTGAGGATTTTTGCATCTATGTTCATCAGGGGTATTGACCTGTAATTTTTTTTTTTTTTTAGTTGTGTCTTTATTGTTTTGGTGTCAAGTGATGCTGGCTTCATTGAAGGAATTTGGAAGTTGTTCTTCCTTTTCTATTTTTTTGAATAGTTTGAGTTAGGTATTAACTCTTTAAATGTTTGGTAGGATTCACTTGTGAAGCTATGTGGTCTCGACCTCTGTTTCTTGAGAGTTTTTGATTACTGATTCAATTCCATTACTAGTAATTGGTCTGATCAGATTTTCTATTTCATCATGACTTAGTCTTGGAAGATTGTGTGTGTCTGGGAATTTATCCATTTCTTCTATGTTATCTTAATTTATTGTCCTTTTTTTTTTTGTTATAGTCTCTTATCCTTTGTATTTCTATGGATTGGTTGTTTCTTCTCTTTCATGAGTCCTCTCTTTTTTTGATGTGTCTGGGTAAAGGTTTATCAATTTTGTCTTATTTTTTCAAAGGATTGGCTCTTGCTTTTATTTGTCTTTTCTATTGTTTTTTAGTCTCTTCATTTCAGCTCTGATTTTAGTATTTCCTTCCTTTTACCAATTTTGTTCAATTTTAAGTGTCTTTTCATTTTGAAGAAAATTTTAATAAAAATCTTTCATTTAAATGTTCAAGGTTGGTTTGAGGAAGTTATCTTTTCATTGCTTTCCTAGGATCATATTTATCTGATTATCTGGAAATGCACTGTTTTCTTGCTTTTGTGATTTTGTTCCTGTTCCTTTTTTTTTTTAAACTTGGAATATCCATCTGCCTTACCTCTACTTGTCAGAATTCATTGGATATTTTCAAAGTCAAAAAATACAAAACAAATATAGCAGAATTTTAACATTTGTCAAATTTGGGGGGTGGGTATCTGTTTTTGGTATTACCTGTATTCTTCTGTATGTTTCAACTATTTCATAATATAAGTAATGTAAATGCTCATGATTATTGGACTCTGTTGTTTGTAAATGCTGTAATTTTTCCTTAATTTAGGGAAAAATGGACAACCAAGAATATAAAGATGCATATGAATTTGCTGCGGATGTTAGATTAATGTTCATGAATTGCTACAAATATAATCCTCCAGATCATGAAGTAGTAACAATGGCAAGAATGCTCCAGGTAAGTTGATAGGTATGCTCTGAAAGTGAGTTTTCTCTTAACATAGATTGGAAATTTTATTTTATTTTTAAAAAGATTTTATTTGTTTGAGAGAGCGAAAGTGAGAGAGATCACAGAGGGAAAGGGAGAAGCAGACCCACCACCAAGCAGAGAGCCCAATGCAGGGCTTGATCCCAGGACCCTGAGATCATGTCCTGAGCTGAAGGCAGACACTTAACTGACTGAGCCACCCAGGCGCACCTAGTTTGGAAATTTTAGAACCATAACTCAAAAAATAAAGAATGCCCCGCTTCCCAAATATAAAGCACAGTTTATTAATTAAATTGACTCTTAAAATGTGGGGGTTTTTTAAGGTATTGGACCTATTAGTAACATCTTTTAAGGAGGCTACATTATACATAGAGGATATGGGAAAAATATTAGTGAAGAGGGAATGGTAGATATCTGAGATAGGATTGACTAGAGCCCATGTTCCCCTGAAGGTAAATCTCAAGGACTTTTGAGTGGAATATAGTGGAGGGGTAGCGTGGAATGTAGTGGAGTGGGAGGTAGTGGAATGACGCATCAGCCACAGGGCAGGAGATCCTTGGAAGAAGATCCTCTATACAACTTGAGAGGTCTATCTTATGCGGAAGAGAGGAGAAAAGTTTTAAGGTTGGCAGGCAAGGAAGCATGAATATTATGTTTCTTCTTTGGTAAATCCTCCCACCCCCGTTTCATAGAGATAAAATGGACATATAACATTGTATGCGTTCAGGTATATAATATAATGATTTGATTTAATATTATGTAATGATTACTCCAAGGAAAAATAGAATTATCATCAAAATATGACATTTGTTGAAGGGTGTTATTGGTGTATTAAGTTAGAAATACAGAAAATCTTTATAGTCTAATTTTTCCTTATAGGATGTTTTTGAAATGCATTTTGCAAAAATCCCAGATGAACCTGTTGAGAGTATGCCTGTCTGCTACATCAAAACAGATACCACAAAAATCCTTGGTAGAGAAAGCAGTAGTGAAGCTTCCTCTGAAGATAACTCTTCTGGTGATTCTGAAGATGAACGAGTTCAACGTCTTGCAAAGCTTCAGGAGCAGGTAGTTGATTGTATTGATAAAAGTTTTTGTATTTTTATGAGCTGTTGCTGCAGATCTATTTTAAAATCATTTTTGTAGATTAAAAGCTGTTACGTTTAGATCACTTAGCAGCTGTGGCTTTATTTACTTCTTGGCATGTTTGTAATGTTTAACAGTCTTTCTTACCCAAAGATGTATGTATCTTAAAATTCTGTTGTCTTTTTAACCACAAGGAGTTTATTCTCAATGAAATGATTATATGACATAATCCAAGATATTTTATGGATGAGTTTTTGTTCAACATTGCTACCTTTTGTGATAAAATGTTAATCAGCTCCTAGCTCAAGCCTGAAAAAGAAATTAGAAAGTTGCAATTACCTGGAAATGTTAATTTTCATGGTCTGTTTTTGGTTGAATATCTAAGTTTATGGGTTGAGCATAGGGTAGTATTTCTAATTTAATGTATGCCCTTCAAAATAATGAATTTGTGGAATGAAATAAGAACTTGAAGGAAATGTAATATGAAATGAATTTCAGAAGGATAGGCTTGACTTTTTGAGTGCCTTCATTTTTTTTTTCTAATGTGTTTAATTAGAGCCATGAATGTTTAAAGAACTTTTTTCTTTATTAGCTGAAAGCTGTTCATCAACAACTACAGGTTCTCTCCCAAGTACCTTTCCATAAGCTAAAGAAAAAGAATAAGTCTAAAAGGGAAAAGAAGAAAGAAAAGGCTAATAACAGAGATGAAAATCCAAGAAAAAAGTTTAAGCAAGTGAAATTAAAGGAAAAGTCCAAAAGCAAGTAAGTATATTTTATAATGCCTTATTCATATAATAGTATTATCTAACATAAATCTGACTAAATTTAATTTTTGTTTAGTCAGCCAAAGAAGAAGAAGCAACAGGTGTTTGCTCTGAAACCTGAAGATGAGGATAATGCTAAGCCTATGAACTATGATGAGAAAAGGCAGTTAAGCTTGGATATAAACAAACTCCCTGGAGATAAACTTGGGCGAGTCGTTCATATAATACAATCAAGAGAGCCTTCTCTGAGAAATTCCAACCCTGATGAAATAGAGATAGACTTTGAAACACTGAAAGCATCAACACTGAGAGAACTGGAAAAGTATGTTGCTGCATGTCTAAGAAAAAGACCACTGAAACCTCAGGGTATGTATTTCTATCAGTAGAAATCAGTCTGGTATTTGTGTTAGTTTTTGGTAATACTTTTTTTCCCTCTTAAATCACATAGGTAAGAAAATAACGAAGTCCAAAGAAGAATTTCATTCACAGAAAAAACAGGAGTTGGAAAAGCGGTTACTACATGTCAATAATCAGTTAAATTCTAGAAAATGTCAAGCAAAACGTAGGTGGCAGTTTTTTATGTGTTTGTTTTTAAAAAGAGGGCAAGTGTTTTTTTTAAATGTTCCTGTGATTATTTAATTCTACCGGCATCGTAATGTGTTTCCCTGTTCTGTAGCTGAGAAAACTCAGTTGTCCAAGGCTGTTGGAAGTGGTTCCCGATTGAGTGAAAGCAGCAGCAGCAGCACTACCAGCTCATCGGAGACTGAAAGCAGTAGCAGTGATTCAAGCTCCTCAGACAGCAGTGATTCTGAATCAGGTTAGCTGTCCCCTTAAGTGTACCTCTGTCTGTGGGAACATTTTTTTCTTGTATTATTGAGACAGATTTTTAAGAAATGTTTGTCATTTACCCAGAACCTATGGTTTGGATGCCACACTTACTATTTAACTGCATGTTGACATTCTTACTATTTTCTTTAAAAGAGATACTGTGTAAAATGAAACTTCATATTATATGTATTAGACTTACAGGTTTGTAACGTTGAAAAGAAGTTTACTAAAGGTGGGAGAGAGTTTCTTAATATATAATACCACATCTTAATACCAGAAAATAACAAATAATAAAATTTCGATCTTCACTTTTTTTTTTATAAAATAAAGGCTTATTTGAGGGCATCTTTCACTTTACTCTCCATGATATATCAGACTATTCTAATGTTGCAAAGTATGTCCTGTTGTGACAATATATTCTAAATTGAATAATCACTTTGAATTAAGAAACCAGTCATCCCAGAAAATGTTTAAAGCATAATTTTATTCACTTTTGCGTTTTCTTCACTAATAGAATATTATCTTCCATTTATAGAAAAATGTACTTCGAATTGAATTTTCAATTATGCTAAAGTATCATATTACCTTAGATAGTTTATCATCAACTGTATCAAGCTTAATTCAGTCGTTTTCTTTGTGCTCTTTCATTAATGGTTATGTAGTTGACAAGTAATCACTGCCCCAAGGATACTGACTTGGCAGTGGCATCCCATTATTGTCCACCAAAGGCACGTTCAGAATAGAGGGCACTTTTGTGCCTAAAATTTTGCTTCATTTTAAATGAGATTTTTTTTTTTTTGTCATGAAATTTAGTTCTCTTTTTAAAAAAATATCCTACACAGAATATTGTCACATCAGGGATTGTTAACCATTTGTAAGAATATCCCTCTTATTTCAGTCTGGTAGTAAGGGTCTGCTGGCTTGTAGTACATTCTGTTTCACTTTTGGTTCGTTTTAGTTTGCATTTATGTGGTGCTGATTGCTGCATTTTGTTTTTACATTTCTAAAGTATATAGTGGTAAACATTTTTGTTAGAATAAAAAATTTTTACTTTTGTTGGAATATGTCATAGTAAATTTTTAAATTATTTTTGGGCTCTGATTATACATTATTTCCTTATATTTGACTTTAAAGCATAAAACAATGCTGGAAAAGTATTTTAAATTGTAATTAGCATTTGTAATTTCATCTAATAAAGCATTTGTGGCCTAATAAGTTAGAGCACTTTGTCTTTTATTTGTAGGATAAAACTGAATTATCCAATTATATATTGGCTACTGATCAATAAATGCCTTGGGCATTAGTGGAAAAGTACTATATACAGAGTGCTTCAATAAAGGTATTCAAAAATACCTTAATTTTAATTTGAATTATCGATTTCTAATAGATTCTTCCAATACATTGCTTGAAGGAAAGATGTTTATCATCCACTATGTGTTCTTAAAGTGGCGTAATAAATATATTTTCCTACTTTCTAGTGGGATATCTTGGCCTCAGAATTATGTTTTTTTTTTAACACATTTGTGTTGAATTTTTATTTTATAACTGACATTCTTTTTTAATGTCATCTTTTTCAATAATGGACTGTTTTTGAAAACACTTTTAAAATCAAAGCAACACATTTTTTTTTTTTAAAGACTTTATTTATTTATTTGTCAGAGAGAGAGAGCACAAGCGGGCAGAGAGGCAGGCAGAGGCAGAGGGAGAAGCAGGCTCCCTGCAGAGCAAGGAGCCCAATGCGGGACTTGATCCCAGGACCCTGGGATCATGACCTGAGCCGAAGGCAGCCTCCTTAACCAACTGAGCCACCCAGGCGTCCCTAAAGCAACACATTTTTAAATTTCAACTTACGTTATGGGTAATATATAGGTTTGTGACACTAAGGTCAGTTTATCTTCTAACATGATGATATGAGTTAGCATTTTTCTTTGAAATTTTTTTATAAACCTTGAAACTATGTACTTGATTCAAGAAACACTATATGTACAATGTGCAACTATAAATCGCAAACACAATGCTACCTTAAATGAGCATTAAGTTCTGTTTAGTTTTTTTGTTGTTGTTTATTTTGTTTAGCAAAATAAATTAGTAAGGGAAGCAATAGGACCTTTGTCCTAAATGTTAACTTTAATTGTATGCATTAAAATACTGTAAGGCTCTTAATTTTTAGTATGCAATCTAAGAACATTATTTGAATAACAAAAACCCTAAATAAAAGGACTGTAAATTATGAAAACTAATTTGCAGACCATATCAATAGCAATACCGAAGTAAAAATAAGTAAAGCATCTACCATTCTTAATTATGTACATGACAGTCTGAAGGAGCAGATGACAAATCCCAAGTATGTATAAGTCTCAGGGTGGAGGGAAATGGAATTATTTACCGAGAAAATACAATTTGTGAAAATTAGGAATATTAGCAAAAAATCTGTTATATAAGTAAAAATTAACTGAAAATATGTATAAGATTTTGTAGCTTTAGAGTTTATTATGATTTGCCCAGAACTGAAACTTACGGTTGGAATATCTTCATTACCATAACTCCGGTTAATAAGGCTTTTGATTATTCAAGATAGGAGATAAGAATATAAGTTCATTTCTTCAAAATGTTAATGGAGAAAATTTTTCTGAAAGCTTTTGTGAGAAATTCTTTCCTGATAGAAGGATATTGATCTTTAGCAATTTTTTCTTAATCTGTTTTTTAATATCTACCTTTTGGAATTTTTATAGCAGCTTGACTGTGTACAGTTTTCTTTTTTCTTTTTTTTTTTAAAGATTTTATTTATTTATTTGACAGAGAGAGATCACAAGTAGGCAGAGAGGCAGGCAGAGAGAGAGGGGGAAGCAGGCTCCCCGCTGAGCAGAGAGCCTGATGTGAGGCTCGATCCCAGGATCCTGAGATCACGACCTGAGCCGAAGGCAGAGGCTTTAACCCACTGAGCCACCCAGGCGCCCCTATGTACAGTTTTCTTAACCAAGTCATAATTTTTTGTAATTTGGTTATCAAGGACAGAGGTCTACATTAACTTTTCTTAATTCCCTATTACTGACTCACGTTTCTTCAGTTATCCTCTCTTATGAGTTTGTCTGTCTGTCTACTGCAGTAGCATTCTGTTCAGATGTGTAAAATGGGTGTGCAAGATGTTTGAAAGGTAACATCTGTGAAAAACATTTAAGTGTTGTAAATTGTTTTACAGTTGTTTATTCTACATTATTTAAATGGTTATCTTCTCTGTATTCTCAAACCTTATTTTATCCACTTTTGAAAAACACGGACTCAATTCTCCTTTATTAAATAGGATTAATTAAATGGCGGAGCTATGATTTCCAAGGAAAGTTTGATTTAAAATTTCTTTAACATTTCAAGCAAGGTATTAAATCTGTTCCAAAATAGAGTTGGAATGAAATCCCCCAAATCTTTGAAAAATATAAATGAGCTATCTGTGGGGTAGAAGCAGTACTCGATTGCAGATATGTTGTAATTTGGTTTTATAATTTAAATTATTTTCTTGACCAGCAACAGTATATGGAAATTGTCATGTGCAGATTAGTCAAGAATATTTATTGAACATTGGTATAAATATAAAACCTTCCTAAATTATTTTTCATAACCATCAAAATATCATCAAATATCAAATCAGAGATTTAATGAGGTTTGATAATAAAATGAATACCAGATGCTTATATGCTGTTAGCTGGGCTCTGGTAGTATGTACACATAACCTGTTGAGAGTTTTCTAATGTTCAACAACTTTGGCTATCTTGAGTGTTATAATAGGGATGAATATAATAAATAATAGATTCAATCGTGTGGTCAATATTACTGAGAAACAAATGGGAACAGCTCATTGATAGTAGTGCTTTTGATAGAAATCTTGTAGGAAATAACTTTAGGATCTGTCTAAATGTAAGCTCAAATACTCGATTAGAATAGAATATTTTTCAGGAATGTTTATAATTTCAGTTGTTTACTACTTACACACAAAGAAAACTCAGTGGTTATGGCATCAATTCTTTATCTCATTAAGACAAAGTGAATTTGTCACTTCATTTGTTAGACTTTATTTTTGTTGGCTTCAGGTGATTTCAAAGAATGAAATTTATGAAGTTCTTTAACAGTTTATTTTTTAAAAAACTTACTTAGTCATGGGTGACTTACCAACAGGAGTAAAACAACTTCTCTTTAGTTCTCTACAACTTAGGTTTTCTGTAGAAGTGACAAGGGTATGATTTTTTTTTTTTTTCATGCAAGGGAAAAAGGACAAAAAGGACTTGGTTCGAGTCTGGATTTTGTTTTACCTCTTCAGGAGGAGGATGGTTTAGTGAATGTAAGAAGTATGAAATGACAGTTTGGGAATATTTTTTGCCATTTAAGAGAAATGATCAGAGTTTACCATTCGAATTTTTAAAACTTTATGACTTTCTTATCAATTAAAGTGGTTTCAAAACAAAAGCACCAGAAAAATTCAAGGACCCAGGCTTGATTGAAAACTTACATATATTGAGGTCCATACTTAAGCCTTTGAGTCTTTGAAATTAGTGATGAATTTTGTCTTGTGCATTTAAACATTTTCTTTTCAAAATGGGTCTTCCTGAATAAGCAGTCTGTCTAGAATAGTGTTTTCTCAGTACATTAGAATCACCTGTAAACCTTTTAAAATAGTGTCCAAACCTGAATTGAATATGTGATGTTAAAAGTATCTCAGTGGACTTAATGTGCTGCCACGTTTGAGAACCATTGGTCTAAGGTTTTTTCCTTTTGTTTCCACTTCTTATCTCTAGTTATAATGACTTTGATAAAAGGAACAGCAGCTTTTTAAATTTAATTTAATTTAATTTTTTCGGTGTTCCAAGATTCATTGTTTATATACCACACCCAGTGCTCCATGCAGTATGTGCCCCCCTTATTACCCACCACCAGGCTCACTCATCCCTCCACCCTCTCCCTTCCAAAACCCTCAGGTTGTTTCTCAGAGTCCACAGTCTTTCATGGTTCGCCTCCCCTGCCAATTTCCCCCAATTCACTTTTCCTTTCCTCCCCTAATGTCCTCCATGTTATTCCTTATGCTCCATAAGTAAGTGAAATCATATGATAATTGACTTTCTCTGCTCGATGTATCTCACTCAGCATAATCTCCAGCCCCGCCCATGTTGATACAGAAGTTGGGTATTCATCCTTTCTGATGGAGGCGTAATATTCCATTGTGTATATGGACCATATCTTCTTTATCCATTCGTCTGTTGAAGGGCATCTTGGCTTTTTTGACAGTTTGGCAATTGTGGCCATTGCTGCTATGAACATTGGGGTACATATCGCCCTTCTTTTCACTGCATCTGTATCTTTGGGGTAAATACCCAGTAATGCAATTGCAGGGTCATAAGGTAGCTCTATTTTTAATTTCTTCAGGAATCTCCACACTGTTTTCCAAAGTGGCTGCACTAACTTGCATTCCCACCAACAGTGTAAGAGGGTAAGGAACAGCAGTTTATAATTGGGTTGTTCTGGGGCACCTGGGTGGCTCACTCATTTAAGTGTTGTGCCTTGGGTTCAGGTCATGATCCCAGGGTCCTGGGATCGAGCCCCACATCACGCTCCCTGCTCAGTGGGGAGTGTGCTTCTCTCTCTCCGTCCACCCCTTTCTCTACCCCCACCCCCACTCATGCTCTCTCTCTCTCTCTGCTCTCACTCACTCAAATAAATAAATAAAATCTTAAAAAAAAATAATTGGGTGGTTCTTCTAAATTAAAATAAGCACCAAACACTTCAATGAAAATTGCCAAGCAGTATTTAAAGGAATCAAAATTTTTTAGTTCAAAAACAAATTGCTTGATTTTTTTTTTTTTTTAAATCAATAGAACATGTCTTTGGTGATAAGTTTGGGCAAATCATTTAACATCTCTATAGACATTCTTTCTTATAAAATACTGTAGCAGAACCCAGGAATGACTTCCAATCCTTTCTAAACCCTGTACTATGTAACAGAAGTGTGATTTATTTTCTAATTTAAAAATTTTCAGTAATTTTTTCTGCTTATATGGTATAACATTCTGGTTTTGCACTATGGTATTGTATTCATATTCAACTTACTAAATTTTTTAGCCCATACTGTCTTGCTGATAGTATTTGCTATCTCAAACATTTACCTCAGTGCTTTGATAGGTGATGGTAAGTATTAAACCAATTCTTGAAGCAAATATTTGATTCCAGCTCTTTTTTTTAGTTAGATGATTAAATTTTTTCCCTTAGTTTAAAATGAAAACTTTCTAATCAAAGTTTTATATTGAAGTGTAAGGAAAGATGTGAAAATAGAACATATTACATAACATGCATAATATGCATTTGTTTAGTAGTTCACATATATTATCCGATTTGATCTTCTTAAGGTAGGTATGCATATTATTACAGTTCCCTGGAGAATTAGTTGACAGTGTATATGTTACTACTATACTGCTCAATTTCATTAATATTTTCAAGACCTGGGCCTTCTTCACTAATTGAAATGATGTCTTAAGCATGGTAGTGAAAATGTGTATGTCGGTCTTTTAATTGCAAAGTCCAGGAACTCATAAATAAGCAGAAATAAAAAGTTTTACCTCACTACGTTCCTGAAAAGTCAAGTATGTAAGAGTACAGTGAGAACCAAAATGCTGAGTTGTAGTCTGTCATTATTCATCTATCCATAGTCTGTAAGACTTTTATGAAACATACTGTATTGGGTGGTTTTGAGTTTTTTTTTATTGCAGTATAATTGACATATGATAGTCTATTAGTTTCAGGTGTATCACGTAGTATTAAGCATTTGTATACATTGCAAAATAATAACTACAATAAGTCTAGTTACCATTCTAGTTTTTTCAATTAAAAATTCTTTGATCCCTTTTGCTAGTGTCTTCAGACTTGGAGATGCTAATTTTTAAAATTCTGAGCTTTATTTTTATATACCAGAAAACTAAATAATGCCCTTGAATTTTTTTTAGTAGAACACTAATGTGGTATGTCATATTTTACTTTAAGTTTATATTTAAGAGTTTATATAAATCATAGAATAATGTAGTTTAGCTGCATATTTGAATAGTTAAGATGTGTAGATGTGCATATAGTATGACCATATTAATGAAGTCTGTTTTTTTTTGTTCAAAGCCGAAACCATAATTTATCCCCTAAATGTGAAAGCTCCTTGGATCTATAGCCTCAGTCTTTGCTCTCTGTATTCTTCCCTTCCGCTTAACCCCCAACACTTAAATAATACTTAGAGGAGTGACATTAAGATGGTTCTTGTCATTTCAAATACTTGAATTCTTTAAATTAAAGCACTTAATTGAGTGGCATTTAGCAGTTTTAACAATGTCCAGCATCAAACATTTTAGGAGAGGAAAGAACAGTAACACATCCAGTGGAAACTGATGGCATTTCAGGAGGCAGAAGGTAATTATTAAAATTAGAATGTTTTAAGTTTGAATAAGATTTGATGTTAACCAGCTGTGGTGCCCTGGAGCCTGAGGCAAATAATGCTCAGGTGGCTCGTGAACACTGACCTGGAAGGATGAGTCAAGGCATTAACTGCCAGTTTGGTGCTTTACCACATTGACCTAGGCTTATGATTGGTGAGGAAAGCACCAGAATCAATTGTAAGATAAAGAGGAACCTATGAGCACCATATCAGAGATCTCTTTTTATATCTATCCTACCACCGGTGTCCGCTGTAAAGGTATTTCTAAAGGTAAAGAAAGTAGTATAAAAACCATTTGTTGCTACATAGTGGAGGCTGCCAAATAGCTAGAAAGTAAGTAAAGGATTATTTGGAGTCTTTCCTATAGTGCTTAGTAAGCAGAGCAGATTTTGCCATGAAATCAAATAGCTTCACTTTTCATAAAAGACTCAGATAAGTGACATACCCTTCTCTTATAGTAAATTCTTCATTATTTAATTAAGTCCCTTATGGCTGTATTTATGGCTACTTGATAAAAGATTTTCCTATAATCCATCCTACTTGTTTAAAACCTTATCTGTGTTGTAACTTGTTCCTTTTTAAACTATTATTCAAACTCTTTACTATGCTGTTCTTTTTGCCTAAATAATCGAAATTGAAATTTGTGAGTGAATATTTATTCCATTATGTGGAAAAGAAAATATACCTTTTAAAAAGCAAGTATCCCTTTAAAATTTTGACTGATTCAAAGGTCAAAAACCTGGTAACTATAAGAATTTCTTGATTTAAGAGGTTGGTATTAAACGTATCTTCTTGAAGTGACCATTATTTCTAATATGAAAATCATTTATAATTTAAATGGTATGTTTTTAAGCTGGCAAATATTGAAATATTTCTTTATATACATTTGCAGAAATGTTTGCTAAATTTACTGGAGTAAAACAGAATGATTCTCCTAAAGAACAAGTAAAGGTAAGTTAATTCTTCCATTTTTTACCTTAGAATTTTAAAAATGTACACTATGACTCACTGGTATAGTAGTAAATTCTTTAAAATTTGTTTCAATTTGGGCACCTGGGTGGCTCAGTTGGTTGGGCATCTTGCCTTCAGATCAGGTCATGATCCCAGAGTTCCAGGATCAAGCCCCTCCCCCCTACTCTTCAGGGAGTCTGCTTCTCCTCTCCCTCTGCTCCTCTCCCTGCTCATGCTCTCTCGCTCACTCTCTCAAAGAAATAAATAAAATCTTTAAAAAAAAAAGATTTCTTCCTGAAGAAAATAGAATACAGGAACTAGTTGGCTACATTTTTCTAATAAGGTATAACTGTTCTATAAATGAGATTAGTAGAACAAATTATAGAAGTTTGGAGTTAATGTTGAGTCTAAATTCAGAGGGAAGGCCTTGCTTTTCCCATATGCACACAGTAGCATATAGGGTGTGTACAGTGCGGTGGAATTTCTAAAGGTAGTAGGAAAATGGTAGATAGGGTTTAAGATAAAGCTTTTAATTACCAGCTATTAGTTTTAGCACATCTATGATTAGTAAATGACGTGCTTTGAAAAGGATAGAAATAATTTTATCTGTTACTAATTCAGGTTGTCATTCTCATTAAATTTTTAATCCTCTGTACCCTTCTCAAATATAGAATTATAGATATATACCTTTATTAAGTTATAAATTATTTAACATCACATAACTAGGTTAGGGATGTACAACATAAATACCTGTCTTGAGGGAGCTCTCAGTTGTGAGAAGAAATAAAATCACATGGTTAAGGGGTTGCATAATTAGTGCTATAATCTATACTCATCATTTATTGAGAAAATGAAGAAGGAACATAACATACTGCCTGAAGGAGGGAGTGCTTACAACAGGTTTTAAACTACAGGGAAAAGGTAGAAATGGTTAGTACATTGACACAAATTAAGGACTTATTTTTTTAAACAGAGGTAGTAGCATGAAGAGAGGCAAAAAAGCACAAGAGGTGTTCAGGGAAATATGGCATCATAGGGTACTTGTAAGAGATTAGTTGGCTTGGGAAATGCAACAGGGAGGGCTTTGAACACTTCGGTGGGGTGGTAACTAATATGGTAGGCAAGAGTGAGTTCTCAAATGCTTTTGGGTAGGAACAAAATACAGATAGTCTATTGCCATAGGTTTTAGAGGAATCAAAATTATGTCAATGACTTTGGAAAGCGTTCTCCATACATAGCATATAGAATGCTGTCATAATAATCTGTTTGTGGCCAGAATTTTTTCAGTGTCCCTCATTGAGGAGCAAAATGCCCTCTGATGATAAAAGAGAGAATATATTTTAAGAATATGAAAAAATGCATGCATTTGTGTGTTTCAAGAAGTGATTTTTTGCTGATTTAAAACTCAGCATTTGACTTTAAGTTTTGGGCTTGGGTCTGTATTATGGTTGGGATAAACATTCTTATGGCATTAGTTTTATTCAAGCTAGCATAGATAGGTATTCACACACTTGCCTTATCTACTCATTCATTCTAACTCCTTTGTTAGACGGAGGAGAAGACTCTTACTCATCTCTGTACTATCTACAACTTAAAGCTTAGTAGATAAGGTGCCTGGGTTTGGTACTATAACTTAGCTTGCAACTGAATAGATGTAAGATTCTAGGTAAGTTGCTTTTATTATATCTAAGTCCTGTTGCAAGCTCTATATGGGGATGATAGTTATACCAAACTCATGAGATTATTGTGAGAATTGAAGAACTATATAAAGGGTTTAGCCTGTTGCCTCACACATTATAAGCATTAAATAAATGTTAGCTATTACACTACAATTTTTACCTAATAAATTAATCAGAATTTGTTGATAGTCTTACAGGTCAACTATCATATGATTTTTACCCACCCTTCCTATGATGCCTATAATTCAGTAACAAAAAGGGGGTAAAAGAAAGTGGATTAATGTCTATATTTGGTTTAAAAGCTCAGTTTTTATTTTCCATAGCTCACAAGAAAACATTGGAAAATAAGCAGCACTATTCAATAACATGTGTAAGTTTATACGTATTATTAACTAAGATTATAGGCTTCAACTAACTCTACTTAGAACTATAGGATGGCCGAGTCATTTAATCTTTCCACACCTTGGTTTTCTCATCTGTAAGAATGGGATAATTATACCTTATAAGTTTGTATGACTTAAGTAACACCATTTTTTGAAGATAGAATTGTTTTTCTTCTCATGTTTCTTTTTTTTTTTTAGTTAAACCTCTTGTGTAGTTAAAACTCTGAAAGACAATTTTATCTTTGTCTTAACAGATACAGTCTTCTGCGCAAGATAAAGCATCTGCAAAAACTACGCTTGTTTGTCAGACTTCATATTCATGTGAAACACCACCAAATCACCACAAGTTAGCATTTAATCATCAAGAAGTAGAAAATTTACAGAGTGTGAAAAACATTTCACCTTTACAAATTCTGCCTCCCTCAGGTAAAAAACTAACTGGTAAATAACTAGTAAATTCCAGGTTAGAAATAATCACTGAAGCACATTGTTAGAAATTATCTGCTTTATACCTAAAGGTACTCATTACATTTTTTTTTAAATTTTATTTAAATTCAATTAGCCAACATATAGTACATCGTTAGTTTCAGATAATTCATCAGTTGACGTATAACACCCAGTGCTCATCACATCACGTGCCCTCCTTAATGTCCATCACCCAATTACCCCATCCCCCCACCCACTTCCCCTCCAGGAACCCTCAGTTTGTTTCCTGTAGGTAAGAGTCTCTCATGGTTTGTCGCCCTCTGATTACTTCCCATCCATTACATTTGAATAAGAAAATTATATGTGCAGTTCACACTCAGCTTACATTCAGATAGGTTATATACATTGGCCTAGGCCATATATTAAAACCTTTCACTGCCAGAGTCCATACTGCTAAGTTCTGAGCAGATTTCCATGCCTTTTTGAGTTGGAAAGGTAGGATGGAATATGGAAAAGATAGAGATTTTATAGGTAGAGAAATTAAGTTATATACATGAGAAATAGTTTACTGCTAAGGAAACTTGGGCTAGAAATGCTTGCCTGGCAGTGGTTCCCATTTACCAAAACATCTTCCAAATCTGGCTAAATTTTTTTATTGTTTAATTCATTTGACTAAATATCCTGTCTGTTAGTCTTGTCAGAAGTGAAGGTATTACCTATCTCATCCTGATTCCCCTGCTGACGTATGGCACAAAGGATAATTCTCTGATACTGATGAGCCAAGCCTAGGAGTGCCTGAATCTTGCAATACTATTCAGGTCTAGCCTAGAGGCAGGTGTGAATATTCCTTATCCATTTCTCCTTCTGTCTAGGGAGCTCACTGGTTGTATTTGGCCTTCCGATGACAGGCGTTTATCCAAAGCAGAAGAAATTTCTAAATTGTCTTACTACAGGACAAATTAGGAGGAACAGAGAAGTTTTGGTCCTCCTTTATTGCTTCCAGTGATAGCTCCCTACTGTTCTGTGTTTGAGTATTACATATTGTATTTAACTCAAGTTTTAGCTCTTCCCCAAGCAACATTGGAGGGCATCCCAAGAATAAAAATAAATGAGGTCCAGAGTATGAAATATTTACATCTGTCCTTTTGTGGAAAAAGGTTTTCAAATTATGCAGGAGGATAACTGAAGATGTCGTAATTCTAGGTCATGAATTAATTACCTTGAATACAGGTGTTCCATTTGGGTCTTTTATTTTGTATACAAGTAGCTTCAAACAGGAACATAGCAAAATTAGATTTCATATTAGGAAGTGATTACTGCTTAACTATAAAGGGGGCAGATTAAGATGAAGATGTTCTGGTGTAGTTGGGATCAAGTAAGGAAGCTGAGTGCTATAGTCTAGGAAGGAAATTATGAGAACCATAACTAAGGCAGTAAGTTTGGAAAGGATGTGGATAAATTAGAAAAATATTTTTGTGGTGCAGTTGATAGGCTTTGTTAGAATGAATATCTCGCCAAGGTATCATCCAGTAGTTGGACTGCCATTAAGAGGCATTGCTCACTTTGGACACGTTTGACGTACTAGAGTATCTAATTGGAAATACACAACTATAAATAGGTTTCTAGAACTAACATGATATAATGAGAACTGTAATTTAGGAATTACTAGTATATAGAAGCTACTTGAAACCAAGAATGAATGAAAACACCCAGGAAAATGTATAGAGCAGGAAGAGAAAGGTCAAGGACAAAATTCTAGGAAACAAAAGTTCCACAGTAAAAATAGAAAAAATTAAGTTAAAAGATGATGTCATCAAATCACAAAGGTACAAAAGTACCACAAGAGTATATTGCAGTGCATTAAAGTAAGATGAGGAGTGAGGAGAGAGAATTGGCAGTGTGACATTTTTTTGCTTTTGCAAAAGGTTTTTTAGTAGCCATTGTGATTAGGGTAGAAGCCAGATTTTTGTAAGTTGAGAAGTAATGGAATCTGAATGTAAACCACTCTTTCAAGAAGTTTGTTGGTGGAGAAGATAGCTGTGGCTTTAACAGGAAGATAGGTTTTTTTTTGTTTTGTTTTGGTGGGGGTTTTTTGGTAAGAGGGGGAGACTTTTTCATTATGTTTGAGTTTTTGTATCAGAGAGATTTGGACATTTTTAAAGGTTGATCAGAGAGAGCCAGAGTAGAGAAAGGTGTTGTTTTCATTAGAGTAAATTCATAGAAGATTAGGGATAGTCCTGAAGAAGAACTAGACAGTAGAAAACAAAGAATACGATCAAGATGGTCTTTTGTTCCTATTTTAAGAAAACATCGTAAAGCATCCTATCTATGAAAAGTCAGGCTTTCAATATCTAAGTCTTCAGTTGGGGTAAGTTTACCATATTGCTTAAATTTTGATTCATATGTGACTTTGAGTAAAAGGAATTTGTGTGAATATTGTATAAAAGAAATGCTTGAATGATGCCAGAGTGGCTATTCTATTGCACTTACCAAATTTTTCAGAACCAAGTGGTTTGCATTTGCCAGCTGTAGGTGGCACTATGCCCAAGGGAAACTGCAAATGTGTATAAGCTAATGTGTATATAGAAGCTTACTTTTCTGGAGTTTAATCTTGATGGAAATAAATTTTTAGTTAAATCTTTTAAACAATGAAAGATTTTTTTCACATACATTTTCTAAATAAAAAAGAGTTTGACAAAATGTTAGTACATAAAAGCTTTAAGAAATTGAATCAAGTGTTATCAGTTTTTTCAAAACGACTGCCATCATCTCTGCATGAGCTGGAAAATGCCTAATTTTTTTCCTTAAAATAAGTTGAAGTTTTAAGTAACAGAGGATTACTAGCCTTATCCTTAGAACTTACCCATTTCCCAAATTCGTTTCCCAGCTTATAAATCTTCCCTCAATTATGTTAAGAATTCTTTAAAAACAAATATTTATGTTGTCATATGATTGTGAATTAATATGGCAAATGAAAAGGTAAATCAAAGAGTTTGCCATCTAGTAGGAGAAATAAACAACTGGTATACAAAGTAAAAATAATGTTCCCTAAAAGAATCAAATCAAAATTTAAAGAGGTGAGGAAGGCAAAATTACCTGATCTCTTTGGCAGATGTGTATTTTACAGATTAAGTATCATTTGAGCTGGATATTGGAGGAAGAAGTAAGACTTATCTATGTATATCTAGGACTGAAAGGCATTTTGGATGGAGGAAACAACATGCATGAAGGTATTTAGGCAATCAATAATTGGATGTGATTAAAGCTTTGGTTGGATAAATAGGAATATGGGGGAATGAATTTGGGAAGGTAGACCAGGTTCAGATCATAAAGAACCTTGATATCTACAGACCTTGGACTTAATAGTAATGGTATAGTCATTGGGGAGTCAGTGAATGTATATGTGTGTGTGTGTGTGTGTGTGTGTGTGTGTGTGTGTGTGTGTATGTTTCTGTTTCTGGTGTTTTTGTTTTGTTTTTTTTGTTTTGTTTTGTTTTTTGTTTTTTGTTTTTTGAGCAAAGGGTGTGCTTCAAGGTAATTAATCTGCCAATATTATATAGGCCAGTTGGAAGAATGGGCCATAAGGTCCAGAGAAAGAAGAGACCAACTGAGCTTTTGCAGTTCCAAAGCCTAGGTTTAGTAAGCTCGTAGTGATCCCCTCAACTTTATAGCAGTAGGCTTGGAACAGCCTTCCCATTTACCCGGGTCTGCCATACATTGGTTATTTTCTACTTATTATAATGTGTAAAAGGTTGGGAGGAAGTGATCTATACATTCATCCTGAGTGATCTTGGTGTCTGTGACTTCTAGTCTCATTTTTATAAATCAAGCATCCAAGTATTTATACAACTCTACTGAACATCTTTTCTTAAACATCACATAGGCATATCAAACACAGCATGTCAAAACTGAATTTCCCTATTTTAATCCCCACATTTTACTCTTTCCTCTTTCTTTTTTTTTTTTTTTGCTTTAGAAAACACTATTGCTTTATTAACTACCAATAGGACTGGCCTGCATGGCACAGTGGACTCTGGGCTCAGGGTATGTGTAGGATGAGAGGAGGAGATGATGACTGAGAGGCTGCTTTGAATGAAAGGGTAGTCTGGCAGCCAGGCTCAAGAGCCTCTCAGATTCACTTCCAGCAATGGGTAGACCTTGTGAAGGAGTCATGGCAAGCTATGGCCATGCCACCAGTAAGATTAAGAAATTCCTGGAAATCTAGCTGGCCATCAAAGTTGAGGTCCAGTTTTTTCATCGTGCAGTGAAGGACGCCAGGGTCCTTCTGGTTCTTTGTGAAGGCAGCCAGCTTTATATTCGTGAAGGTTAGCAACTCTGTCTTGGAGAGTGCAGTTATTACCCTCCTATCCAGCACACTTCTGGAAAATAGTAATCAGAATGACAATGCGCTGCTCAGTCTCAGTAGGGCTGGACATTTTTGCCATGTGTGTGTGGAGCAGGCACGGAGCCAGTGACCAGGTGGCGGCCATGCTATTCCTCTTTAACTCTTGATAACAGCACTGCCACCACTTATCTCAGTCAACTGAGTCATTTAGAATTTACTTCTCTTGACATACATACTCTTTTTACTTCTTTTTTTTTTTTTAAGATTTTATTTATTTATTTGACACAGAGAGAGAGATCACAAGTAGGCAGAGAGGCAGGCAGAGAGAGAGAAGGAAGCAGGCTCCCTGCTGAGCAGAGAGCCCGATGCGGGGTTCGATCCCAGGACCCTGAGATCATGACCTGAGCTGAAGGCAGAGGCTTTAACCCACTGAGCCACCCAGGCACCCCCCTTTTTACTTTTTTTTTTTTTAATTTTTTTTAAAGATTTTATTTTTATTTATTTATTTGACAGTGAGAGAGAGACAGCGAGAGCAGGAATAGGAGCAGGGGGAGTGGGAGAGGGAAAGCAGGCTTCCCGCTGAGCAGGGAGCCCCACGTGGGGCTTGATCCCAGGACTCTGGGATCATGACCTGAGCCGAAGGCAGACGCTTAACGACTGAGCCACCCAGGCACCCCCCCCCTTTTTACTTCTTAAATAATATCTCGCCTTAAGCACAAAAGGGATGTAGTTCTAAACTTAAAGCTTAACTCCTTGTTTTTCCATTCCTTGTCGAACTGAGAAAATATAGGCGTATCGGGCTATGTAGGGACATATAAATTTAATCTTTGTTCTGTCATTCATGCCTCCATTGTAAGTTTTTTCTCACCCTTCTATTCTCACTCCTATCCTTTAATGTTCCTCTCTTCTTCAAGCCTCAGCTTCAACTAGTAGGATTTGGCCAGAGAATCAGTCAAGGGATTGATGGGTAGTAGAAGCTTAAATTTAAGTTCCTACAATATGTAATTGGCTAGATTTCTGTCAGCTTGAATCAGTTAACAAAGATAGTGTAGTTTTCATTTGTCTTCTCTGTCCTTTTGCTACTTGTTAGGGCCTATAGAAAAGAATTAGGGAGCATTGAAATGACCCAAGTAAGTTCATGCATCAGGACGTTCATGGTTGCATATGACAGAAAAGTCAGTTCAAGATGGCTTGAACGATAGAAGTTATTTTGTTAGCATATACAATCACTAGTCCAAAGGTAGGTCAGTCATTTAGGCATGGTTTGACCAAGGCTTAAGCTCTTTTTCTATAGTTATCTTTACCAATAATAAGTGAAATATTTGTATGAAAGTTTAACAGCTAATAGGATTTCATAGTTTGTTCTCTTCACCCCCGAGTCAAGCCACCCTTTTACATTTTATACTCTTCTCACTAGCTATTATAGATATTTAGTGTCTTAGTTCTTCCATTCTTTGTATTTTGTTTTCAATTTCACCAAGAAGTATCTTTCCCTACAAGCCCCGCATTGGCTTAGGCCTGTTCTTTCCTAAATGACTCACTGATGTTGTTGGGTAGCCTAATGAAAACCCATCTCTGGAGCTGAGGTCAGTTTGTGCACTAGAGGACTGCTATGCCATGGAGACAGATGGAACAGATTTTGGTGGGTGAGCCACAGTGTCAACTATCCTTAATGTAGACAGAACAAGAGGACATAAATTGCAAGTGAAAAATATTTATTTTACAGTATAACAGTTCCTCAACTAAGAATATTCCAAAGTTAAAACAACATAAAAAATTAATCATTTTGTTTTCATAGTTTCTGACCTGGGGGCGGGGTCAGGAAGGGAGAAAAAAGTCAAATTATGGACAAACAAGATGAAATATCTTGATTATACTGTTCTAAAAATGTGTGCATCTAGGTGATTCTGAGCAACATTTGAACGGCCTAACTGTGATGCATCAGTCTGGTGATAATGACACAGCGGTGTTAGAATCCGAATGTCAGGTATCTGTGCAGAAGGTAAGAGTGATGTGATTTTTCCCCCACAGATCTTGAAGGGCTTAAAAAATAAATATGGAGGTGGCACAAAGGGTATTTTAAGACTTAACTTGAATGAGATTTTGGATCTCTAAGACTATTTAATAAAAAATTTTTTTGGGCCTATTTAAAAAAAAAAGTTACATGTGAACAACACCTTCCCTCTCCCTTCTACCATAAGTTCCCATGCTTGTGTTTAATTGTAAGTTCTACAATGCTGGTGTGTGCCAGCTATCCTGATGTTAAAGCGTGTCATAAAGCTGTCTTTTAGAATTTGTTATGGTAGATTTCCTAATAGAATCTTTTGTGCACTTACTCTCAAACTACAATTGATCATTCTTTCAACAAATATTATAGACGTTTGGGATGCATTAGATATATCAGGTATTCTTCTAGGCATTTGAGTCATTCTCAGAAATTAACTGTGAAGGAAATGTTTATATATCCTTCTCTTTTCCCTCCCTCCCTTCCTTTCTTCCATCTTTCCTCTCTTCCTTTCTTTCTTTCCTTTCTTTTTTCCTTGCAAGTACTTCAGAGAACAACTCTTATTATTCCTAAGTGTTTGGCCACACTTAGGAATCTTTAACATTTTACCATAAGGAACATACTGATTTCGTCCTTGTGTTTTCTTAATATTTTAATTTTCTTAGATAACATTGTGCTAATAATTATTATCATCAAAGATCATGTTGAATTTGGGTATTGTGTTATTCATAAGAATCATTTTTAAAAGTGCCTTTTCTGGGGTGCCTGGTGGCTCAGTTGGTTAAGTGTCTGCCTTCAGCTCAGGTCATGATCACAGGGTCCTGGGATGGATCCCTGTGTTGGGCTCCCTGCTCAGCGGGGAGTGTGCTTCTCCCTCTGCCTCTGCTCCCCAGCTTGTGCTCTTGGCGTGCACTCTTCTCTCTCTCTCAAATAAAAAAAATCCTTTTTTTTAAGTGCCTTTTCTGATATCCAAAATTAATTTTTTATTTTACTGGTCTTTGTTTTAATAACAGAAGTGTTGCACATCCCCTTTACAATGGAAAGAATAGTGCCACAGAATTTCTTAAATATTTGGCTTAACTATAATCTTTGTCTCTAACTTAACAAAACTGTTTATAATTTTGACTTACCCAAAATAAAGTTTGAAAACAATAAGAAAATTTCCAAAAGGGCAAAAGAAGCAGCAAAACATGTAATGTATGTCATACCATTGCAGTTTGTGCCATAGGTAAAAGTGACATTTATACTTTATTTCTAATGCCTAGCATGTAGCAGAAACTAAACTGTTGAAATGAAAGCTTAAGAAGGAGTAGAATTGTGTGGCTTGTTCTCTTCAGATCAAACTGTTTCCGTTCTTGATATTTCCTGCCATTGCTCCCTCACTATCAGCAGTGTTACCTCCTATTGAGGAGAGAGGTTATGGAGTATCAGTGCTAGAAGAGATTTTTTTTTTTTAATAAAGATTTTATTTATTTCTTTGATAGAGAGAGATCACAAGTGGGCAGAGAGTCAGGCAGAGAGAGAGGAGGAAGCAGGCTCTCCGCTGAGCAGAGAGCCCGATGCGGGCTCGATCCCAGGACCCTGAGATCATGACCTGAGCCAAAGGCAGAGGCTTTAACCCACTGAGCCACCCAGGTGCCCCTAGAAGAGATATTTGAGTATTTGAGTATTGCATAACTCTTTATGCGCATTGAGTATGTGCATAAACTACAGCTCAGGTGGTTCAAGCATCTTGCTCAGATAAGAGCTGGGACTAAAACAAATTTCAACAAACATTGAACCTCTTGTCTTTTTACGCAGAAACCCTGGCTTTGCCATTCTTCTCTTACTTCAGCCTCAGGAAAAGATCTCTCTTGTTACCAAAACTAACTCATCTCCGTTCTTCTCTTGTATTTAGCAGATTTATTGTGGAGGTCTCCTGCCATCTCTGAGGTCTCTCTTATTCCTTTTTGTCTTATTTTCCCACTACCTGTTTACATTTTAAACCAGGGTTTCTCTGGTTTAGCACTATTAACATTTTGGGCTTGGATAAGTCTTTGTCAGGGGTAGGGCTGTGCCTTGTAAAATGCAGGAACCTTAACCTCTCCCCCACTGGATGCTAGTAGCACCCTTCCCTCCACCCCCATGTGACAACCAAAAGCATCTACTTACATTGCCACATGTCTTTCCTGGGCTGAGGGGAATCACCCAGAGGTGAGAACCAGTGTCTTAGTTTTGCCTAGCATCTAGCTGCTCTTCTGTTCCTGTTGTTTGCCCTATCAGAGGAACCAGTGACCTCTAAAATTGTTGCATCCTTCCCAAGTCTCCATAGGGTAAGAAATCAGGATGTTCTACTTTTTTATTTGATTGAACATCCGCTATGGTGATTTCAGTTTTAGTCTCTCTGCACATGACTCAAATATATATTTCTAGTCCTGACCTCCTATAATTTTTAAACATTTTTTATGACTTCTCAGTGTCCTGCAGCCAAGGAGTTGCTATATTCTTTGAGTTTCACTTCCAATATGTCTCCTTTTCTATTTCCACCTCCTAAAACAGTACTTACTACCTTTAATCTGAGCTCTTTTTAACATTTATAACTGGTCTGACTTGAGACCCTCCTTATTCTAATCCATTCCACTTTAAGCATTCTTATGTTCCTCTTGATGTGTTCCTCTGATGATTTTACTCATCTGTATGAAACTGCCACTGGTTTCTAATTTTGATTACAGAATGAACATTAAACACCTTTGTGATACCGAGCTAGCTTTTCAATCTCAACTAGATGCCTTGTAACTCATTGCAACTGAACTATTTATTTCTCCCCAGATATACTGGTCATACCTTTAATTATATTCATTCTCCAATGAGGAATACTTGCCATTCTCATCTCCACCCTTCTAGTCTTCCTATTCTTTGGGATACCTGAAAAACTGTCCTGTACTCCAAACTCACATACAAAGTTTACTCTTTTAGCACTTGCCAAAATTTCATTGCAATTTAGTAGAAATTTTAGGCACAAAGCTAGAGACCAATTTTCATCCTTCCTTTATTCTCTGTTAGATATACTGCCAGGTATTACCATGGTTGCCTCAAACCTCTGTCCGAAGAGGAGATGCTTTAAATGACCGAGTAGTCATATGAATTCTGCAACTGGTATTTAGCCTATTCCATGAGTAAGAACAAAATAGGTTTTATTGGCAACATACGGCAAACACTTCCAGAGGAAATCTAGGTGACTATTGGTGATATCTGACTCCTTTTATTACTTAGGGACAGAAGTTAAAGGCCAATGAGTATATCTAGTCATACATTTTCTTATACTTTATCTGGGACCCTTGACAAATTTCTGCCTAGTATTTCATGGAAATATATGAAAAGATCAATTAAGCATACTTACTAAGGAGAAAATTATAAAAAAATAAATTTCAACAGAGGATGTTCAGGTATTATATAATCCTCTTCTTTCCTTACACAGATAGGCAGGTTAACTTTTTTTAATTGAAATATAATTAACATGCAGTGTTAGTTTTCATATGTACAACATAATGATTCAGTATTTGTATATAATGATTCAGTATTTGTAATGTGAAATGATCACCACAGTAAGTCTAGTGCCACATAGTTACAAATTGTTTTTCTTGTGATATAGACTTTTAAGATCTATTCTCTTGACAATTTTCAAATATAATTCAGTATTATTAACTATAGTCACCATGTTATACATTACATCTGCACCATGCTATACATATTTTATAACTGGAAGTTTGTACCTTTTGACCACCTTCACGCAATTTCCCCACTCCTCACCAGCCTCCTCTGGCAGCCATGAATCTGTTCTGAGTTTGGTTTCATTTGTTTGTTTAGAGTCCACGTATAAGTGGAATCATACATTATTTATCTTTCTGTTTTATTTCACTTAGCATAATGCCCTCAAAATCAACCCATGTTGTTACAAGTGGCAAGATTTCCTTCTTTTTTATGGCTACTTTTAATTTACTTTTTGAGGAACTTCTATATTGTTTTCAGTAGTAGCCATACTGGTTTATATTCCCATCAAAAGTATGCAAGGATTCCCTTTTCTCTACATCCTCACCGACACTCGTTATCTCTTATCATCTTGATGATAGCCATTCTAAAAGGTGTGAAATGATATCTCATTGTGGTTTTGATATGCATTTCTCTGGTGACTAGTGATGTTTAGCACCTTTTCATGGACCTGTTGTCCATTTGTATATTTTCTTCGGGAAAATGTCTGTTCAGATCCTCTGCCTGTTTTTTAAATGGATTGTTTGGGTTTTTTGCTATTGAGTTGTATGAGTTCTTTATGTATTTTGGATATTAACCTATTATCATATACATGATTTGTAAATATTTTTTGTAAATAGGTGACCCTTATCATTGGTTTCCTTTGCTGTACAGAGCATGTGGCTGTCCAGTTTTCCCAACACCATTTATTGAAGAGACAATCCTTTGCTCATTCTATACTCCTCACTCCTTTGTTGTACATAAATGGACCAAATTTGTGTGATTTTATTTCTGGGCTCTATTCTGTTCTAGTGATCTGTGTATCTGTTTTTGTATAAATACCATACTATTGTGATTACTGTAGCTTTGTAATATAGTTTGAAATTAGGAAGCATGATGCTAATTTTGTTCTTTTTCAAGATTTCTTTGGCTATTTGAGGTCTTTTGTGGTTCCATACAGATTTTAAGATTGTTCAATTTCTGTGAAAAATGCCTTCGAAATTTTGATAGGGCTTCATTGAATCTGTAGATTGCCTTGGGTAGTATGAACATTTTAACAATATTTCTTTCAATCCATGGGCGTGGGATATTTTCTCATTTATTTGTGTCTTCAGTTTCTTTCATCAGTTTCTTTCACAAGTCTTAAGTTTTCAGTGTATAGGTCTTTCATCTCCTTAGTTTATTATTCCTAGGTATTTTGTCCTTTTTGATGTGGTTATAAATGGAATTGTATTCTTAATGTCTTTTTCTGATAGTTTGTCATTAGTGTATAGAAACAGCATGAATTTTTATGTAATGATTTTGTAACTAGGAACTCTTCTGAATTTAATAGTTCTAATAGAGTTTTATTGTTGTTGAGCCTATAGGGTTCTATATACTATCATGTAATCTGCAAATACTGACAGTTTTACTTCTTTCTGATTTGAGTGCCTTTTGTTTATTTTTCCTGCCCAATTGCTCTTGTTAGGACTTACAATACTATGTTGAATAGAATTAGCAAGAGTGGGCATCCTTATTTTGTTCTTGATCTTAGAGGAAGAGCTTTCTTCTTTTCACTATTGAGTATGTTATTAGCTGTGGGTCTTGTCATATATAGCTTTTATTATGTGAGACACCTTACCTCTATGCCCACTTTTTTGAGAGTTTTTATCACCCTAACAGCTGTTGGGGCACCTGGTTGGCATAGTTAGTTAAGTGTCTAACTCCTGGGTTTGGCTCAGGTTGTGATCTCAGGGTCATGGGATCGAGCCCCACATTGGGCTCTGTGGTCGGTGTGGAGTCTGCTTGGGTTTCTCTCTCCCTCTGCCCCTCCCCACCTTCAAATAAATAAATAAATTTTGTCATATGCTTTTTCTGTATCAATTGAGGTAATCATATGATTCTTATTCTTCATTTTGTTATTGTGGTATACCATTACTGAGTGGTGGATGTTGAACCATCCTCACGTTGCTGGAGTAAATCCTGCTTGATTGTGGTGTATGATCCCTTTAATGTATTGTTGAATTGGTTTTGCTAATATTTTATTGAGGACTTTTGTATCTATGTTCATCAGGGATATTGGTCTATAATTTTCTTGTGTCCTTACCTGGTTTTGGTATCAAGGTAATGCTGGCTATAAAATGAATTTGGAAGAGTTTGAGGGGGCTCCTATTTTTAGGGAGAGTTTGAGAAGGATTGGTGTTCTTTAAATGTGAAGTCATCTGTTCTTGGATTTTTGTTTGGAGGCTTTTGATTACTGACTTAGCGTCCTCACTAGAAATCAGTCTGTTCAGATTTTCTGTTTCATGATGAGCAATGATGGTGTTTCATCATCATTCAGTCTTGAAAGATATGTATGTCTCTAGGAATTTATCCATTTCTTCCAGGTTCATTTCATTGACTTATAATGGTTATTAGTCTCTTATCTTTGTGTTTCTGTGGTATCAGTTGTAATATCTCTTTCATTCATGATTCTACTTATTTGAATCCTCTTTCTCTTGGGGAATCTAGCTAAAGTTTTGTCTATTTTTTTATCTTTTCAAAAAATCAGCTTTTAGTTTAATTGATCTTTTCTGTTGTCTTTTAAAACTATTTCTGCCCTGATCTTTGTTATTTCCTTCCTTCTACTAACTTTGGGCTTTGTTCTTCTTTTTCTAGTTCCTTGAGGTAGTACAAAGCTAGGTTATGTAAGATCTTTCTTGTTTCATGATGTATGCATTTATCACTGCAAACTTCCCTCTTGAACTGCTTTTGCTATATCCCCTACATTTTGGTATATGGTATTTCCATTTTCATTTGTCTCAAGATATTTATTATTTTTTAAAATTTCTTCCTTGAGCCATTGGTTTGTTCAGTAATAGCATGTTGTTTAATCTCCATATTTGTGAATTTTCCAGTTTTATTTTTGCAATTGATTTCTAGTTTCATACTATTGTGGTCAGGAATAATGCTTGATATAATTTTAGTCTTCTTACATTTATTCAGACTTGTTTTGTGGTATAACACATAAGCTGTACTGGAGAATGTGGCAGTTTAACTCTTAGAAGGGCCTTCTAGACTTGCATTGTCCAGTGTCCAGTATGGTAGCCACTAACCACATATGGTTATTGAGCCCTTAAAATGTGGCTACTGCAACTGAGGAACTGAGTTTTAAGCCTTATTTTTTTTTTT